>JAWWES010000171.1:266835-297977 GCA_035583135.1 Lophotriccus pileatus
CGTGGTGCTGCACCCAGGACACGGCCACAAAACGTGGTGCTGCACCCAGGACACGGCCACAAAACGTGGTGCTGCACTCGGGACACGGAGCTCTCCCAGCACTGCCCCGGACATGAGCACCCACAGTGGATGCTCAGATATGAAAGAGCATTTCAGACATACGTTCTAAACTTGGATTTTATTTAAAGCTGCTTTTAAACAGAATTCCACAGCTAAACCATTTTAATTCCAAGACCTGATATGAAGAGCCTCACAAATATGATAATCCACAGACCACCACAAACTCACAGGCCTGTGACTGGAACAGAAAGCATGGAGAATATCCAAAGGTTTGTGTGATACAGAGACCCAGTTGTCACAGTCTGACACCAGTGCTTGGCTTGATACAGTTTCATGTTATCCCACAAGGGTCCATAGGCTCCCGTCAGCTCAGACAGCTTGTCTTAAGCAAAAAAAGGCAAAGAAATTCATAAATGATAATTTATTTTCCAGTTCAAAGTCAGAATATAGGTGATACATCCATCTAAAAGCTGATTCTCCAAAATGTCATTCACATGCTAGCAGAGAATGTCAGGATTTCAAAAAACAAAAATCCATTTAGATGCTGAAGCTCTGCAAGTTTTGGAGCAAATGTCAGCAAGACAAGCTTCTTCCAGAGTAAAGGATGGGTGTACTATACAGCATGTAACAAACACAAACCTTTAAAACACACAGTACTGAGCTGCTTGTTTGCAGAAATAATAGAAAACATTTAGACTGTGTTTACAGCTGTTTTCTGCTCCTTACTTTTAAACCGATACTTAAATAGCAATGTCACAGATGCAAACTCTGAATGTGAATCTATTGTTATTTACCAATCTTTTAATTAGATGAATAAAATAAAACATGCTAGCCATTACTTGCTTCTATTCAAGCCATCTGTTAATCTGCCTTTTCGTTACATACAGAAGCATTAATGAACACATTATTCTAGAAGACACTTTGTTGCATAACATTCTAAGTAACAAACTGCCTATTTAAGTAAAAATCCCTATTTTTTGTCCCACACTGCAAAACTTCAAAGACAGTTAAAACAAAAGAGCTGTACTTCAATTTTTCTTGACAGTGGAAGTGGTGGATGGAATAACTGGGTAACAGAGCAAGAAGTTTTACTTCATTTATTTATACTGTGTTCAAAAAGCAAAATTCACTCAATTCTATCACAAAACCTGTGCTAAGGAGAAATAAGAGAAAAAACCACCAAGCCCTGCTTGGCTACTTGTGAAGCACTTGCACTGCTGAGTTTGGACCAACACCATCAGCTGCCTTACACTGTTGTTCAGCCCTCTGTTTTGGTGTTGGCCAGAAAGCCCCCAGACCCCACAGTGCAGAAGAAAACAAGCCAGCTCTATTCTGTAGTTTGAGCACATTCTGGCTTGGGCAGCCTGGGAGTCCAGGAAAGCAGCAGTTTCCAGACTTTCTGAAACAACACATGCTGACTTTTGTGTGTCTACTTAAGTTTGGTATCTGCAGATGGAGGTGACAGGTATTAAACACCTGAATAAATGGAACAAGAGGGATGGTTTTAGAGGTCCCATCTTGTTAACAGCTGGAATACCTCAATGCTTTAAGCCTTTTTTCTTTTAGCTTAAATCATCATCATATTATAGAAAAAGAACTCCTAATCAATTCTGAATTGATCACCTTCCTAGTTTATGCTTCCTTATAAAGACATTTTATACCACTCTGAAGGGACCTACCCCCTTGGTGTGTATCTATCAGACAGCACACCAGTTCTGGCAGGAATCTCCTGGAATTTGTTTCCCTGGTCAGCTCTCTGGGAGCAGTGGGAGAGCATGCTCCTCAAACAGAGGCTTCCAGCACAGAGGAGCTGCTGCCCTGGGCACAAACCACAACTCACTGCCTCCTACAGCACTGCCTGATGACAAAATGTCATTGCAGGACTCAAATACAAATCTTAATAAGCTTATTAGCATTTGCAGCAGGACATCCACGTGGCAAGCACATCCTAAAATTACAGGTGCAGGTCACAGAACACGCTGTCATACTGCATTCCAAGGAGCAGCCAAATCTCCTCACACAGACACACTGCACTGGCTTGGCCAGAACTACAAGACTATCCAATATACACCAAGGGGGAAAAAAACCAACCTGTAATTCTATTCACCCCTTCAGCAGCGACTACTTAATTATCTTATCAAAACACAGGGTTTGTGTTCAGAACCTTAATTTCCACTGCAAAACCACAGACCATAATACTTCACACAGAACTAGAGCAAATGACAGCCTCAGTCGCAGTTGCAGCTCCCGAGCAGGAGGCACACAGCCGCTTGCTTTGGAGGCACTGCACGGCTGCAGGCAGCCAGGAGTGAGGAGCAGAGCCCAGCCCAGGCCAGAGCTGTGCCATCTCCTTTTGGAGGCTGAAGCTTTCAGAGGAGGGACAAAGCCCCAGGTGACCATCAGCCCTTCCCTGGCGAGCTCCACGTGCCCTGGTAATTCCTTGGCACCGACCTCACTTGAGATGACACGTCCCCGCCGCAAGGTACAGACAAGACCAGTTATACCAATCCTGACAACTGAATCCTCCTGCCATGTGAAAGCTGAGTGCCTCTGACAGGCTGGTGGCTCCCTGGCAAGGGACAACAACCACCAACACACTGGGCTGGGCTATTGCCAGCAAATATTTGACAATGGGTAAGTAATGGGAATGCAGTTTGCATGACTGCCCATGAGGACTGTTCTCCTGTTGCATGCTTTAGATAATAAAGAAAAGAAGGCTTAGAGGTAATTCTGTGCCTTTTATCTGCATCCCATCATGATACCATGCTGCAGACTGACCCTTTTAATTTCTGTTCATGAGGAACTTTCATCCTGCTGTAACACTGACAAGACTGAGGAATCTAGATGACAATGCTGAAAAATCAAAAATTACTTTCTTCCTGCCCTGTTGTGAACACCCCTGGCAAAACACCAATAACTGGAAACTTTAAACAAAGGGTGGTCCAGATGGTTAATGGAAGATTTTGTGGTGACAGCTCTGCAAGAATCAGCAGCAATGGCACAAGCAGTGAAGTCACAGACTCCTTTTGGTGGTTCATGCCCGGCTAGTCAGATCCAGACCGGGCAGCTGGGATAGCTGAGGGAGACAATACCTCTAACAGACAGATGCACCTCTTGCAGCTTCTTGACTTGACCAGTTCTCAGTGGCTGCTGTGGCAGAAGACAGGACATGGATGGGCTGGCACTCCAGGCTGCAGTAACACTGGAGTAACTAACCATACAAGAGCAACCTAAGCTGCTTCAACCACCAAATGCCACTGTCTGTGAAATACTACCAAGGTAATTGTCAGCTGAGCTATGAAATGTGTTCCTAACTGCAGAAACGTTGCCTGTTGAACAATCGAGTTAAGCCTCTTTCAGTAGCTCAGGTTGCTGATCTAAGGAAGTGCAGCCTTCATTTGACAGGAATATTTTACCTCGCATTTACTATTTCTCATTCACTGCCGCACACAGTGCAGAGCCACACAACTCCCTCTGCCTGTGAAAGTTCACACAGTGCTGCAGAAAAGGCAACGACATTTCAGATATTTTTATGATACAAACATGCAACAACAAAGAGAACAAACAAAATTAAGTTCATTTATACCTTCCTTCACATTAATCTCCTGCACCGATCTATGCAGAGCACTACATTTCCAGTTGCTGTAATTCAGTGCTAGATCAAGTGACTACTTCAAAACATACTGTCTTTTCCAACAGGAATGTCGTACTGTAGTGACCTGATATTTGAATTCTCTACCAGAATCTATTTCAGAAAAAAACTGTACTTCTAACTAACCATATAAGAGCAACCTCAATATTGCCTGTAAAAATTAAGTTTACTCACGCACACGAGTGCATTTGCATGCTTTCAGTATCTCAGGATCTTCCAAAATAGAAGACAAAAGACAAAAAATTGGACAGTGCAGAGAATCACAGATCACAGGATGTGAAATGACACAGCTACAATTACTGGCTGATCACACTTACTCTGCATTCAACAGCAGCAGACCATTAAAGCCCTTAATACTTTTATGCCCGCATTGTTCACCAGTCTGGTACAACACTTTAGTGCTGCTCTAGCTGACGAGGGATCAAAATTTCAGCAGTTCATAGAAAGCTTACTGCTGGCAGTGTCAGAAGGGAGGAATGGCACTGGAGGCATTCCCGGGTGCCTGTGACACATCCTCTGGGAGCCTCGTGGCAGTGCTGGCGCTGCTGGAATTGCTGCTGGAGCTCAGTGTGCTCTGCCAGCTGGGCACGGGGCTCAGCACTGCTGAGCAGACAGGCTGGTTACCCAAACTAAGGGTGCTACAAGACATGTCAGTGCTCCAGTGCATTTCAAGGGCACCCACACTTCTGGGCAGCCTCTTTCACCAGGGAGTTTCTCTTCAGAAACCCAACAGTACATGTGAGACAGGAGAATTAACTTCTGGACCTTCACATGGATAAAGGAGTACAGAGAATTTTGATTAAGGAGATGAGTTGGCCATTTCACCCGAGACAGGAGTGCCATACATTTTGTCCTAGAATATGACCTTTGGGAAGTTGACTTCTCAGACTTGACTCACTGAAACTAGAAATGCTTCTAAACAGCAGAAACTGTAAACTATAAAAATCTCAATAACTACGTGAAAAAATTGTACTTAAACAATAAAGAAGCAAAAAAAGCAAATTGCAGGTTCTCTATTTATACGATATGGTTCCAAACACTTACACAAAAGGAAAATATTTTGCTGAGGTGTTGAACAATAGAACACTTCTAAGAAAACACTAAGGGAAATCCAAAGGATTTATGACTATCCATCTGAAAGCATATCCAATCATTCTCACCCTGTCACTGGCTAACAAAAGAAAAGATGAGAAGTTGTCCATCTCCAGTAACAACTAAACCAACCTACAAAACCTCCCACTGCTGCAAGTGGTTCTCTTAGCAAAGACATCAAAATCAGCATATTCCAGTTACTTTTGAAAATTGCATCGATAAGTGGTATTACCTGTGAGACCTTTTCTCTCAGCCCAGTCACTGAAAACTACCATGCTAAGCAGGAAATCCACAATTCCAAATGATCCAATTTAATCTTCACAGTTCAGCAGCAGCTCATTCTAAATCCAGCAGGGTACAGCTTGCACATGGAGAGTAGCAGTGATTCCACAAACCTGCCAGGAGCAGTTGGCAACTAGCTGCCTACATTCTAACCCCCTAAAAAATTACTGCTACGCTGCTACCTCTACAATTTTTAACAAGTTGTTATTTTAGTATGAAAACACTCTATTTACTTTTAATATGGATAAGAGACTTCCAACCCTTCTTGTGGATGGGCACCTCACAGTCATTTGAGACCTCTCTGGTGAGGCAGGACTGATGATAAACGATAGGGAGTGGCCGGGCAAGCTCCTCTGCAGCTCCCTCAGTACCCTCAGGGGATCCCATCTGGCCCCGTGGACTTGTGAGTGTCTCAGCAGGTCACTAACTAGAGACACAAGTTATACCAGCATGAGTCCTGCTTCCCTGACTGTGATCCAAGAGCACACCCGGCTGTGGATGCACAAATAACCCAGCCTGGGGACAGAACTGTCCCTGCCACAGTCAAAGCCAGCGGGGGTTGGGGGGCACTGTCAGAGTTTATACCAACAAGGGATGTGTTCTCACATTAAAATGGAACTCGAGCTTTGTCAGTAAAGTACAAAGGTGTAGCAATCCACATTTCTCACAGGCTACACTTGCTCTGATTCTATTATTTTATACACTAAGAGTGAACTGAAATGTTTCTTTGCTAAAATATAACCAAGGCAGATTTACCCAGCCACCTGACATCTGACTCAATGAGGGTCCCTTTGGAGTTCAGGGGACACACCCCAGTTTGGTAACACAGTTGCTAAACTAATTGGTGCAATAGAACAATGAAACAACTGGAGAGTTTATTTAGAAGTGGCTTGCAGGGTTCATAGACTAGTCAGTGCAACTTTTTATATAATCGTGGCTATTGTATCTCTTCTATGGCAGAAAGCTTAACAAAGTATTCAATAAATTTATCTATTTCAGAACTACTACAGTAATTTTAACAGTTTCTATTAAGTTAAAATCTGGACGATTTGACAAGTAATGATAAAGACTTTTCTGGACTGTGTTTCCAGTGTAGTGCTTCTGAAGTACTTCAGTCAGGGTGTGGCAGCTCTGTTTTACAAACACTGACCTGCTGCACCTCACAGCAATTCCTGTACCAAAGGAAGCTGGGCCACAGCAAACAGTGTAGTAGTTTCTGTTCAAGCTTAATAAAGCACTGCACTGGAAAATATTCTGTTCTGGGCTTTCTGCCACACAGGAAGGGCGTTGAACATGTCAGTGTCCATAATTATTATCAACAGAAAAAATATCAGAAAGCAACAGTTTGGCTTTTAATTCTTTCACATTATCACTTTCAAGAGTGAAGTACATTTTACATCTTCCTCCCTTCACACTCATTTTATGTGTCTGTACATTCTATATTAAGGCTCCAGCTCTGAAGTTTATGTAACACTAACTACTACTGACAATTTTAACTTTTTAGTTTTCATCAGAATTTAGTTATGTAGTAGCCCACGTATCTCTTTATAGCCTTTTTATGAATGGAAAAGGGGAGAAGTTTTAACCTCATTTTCAAAATGAAGAAATATCCCATTATCGTTTTTTCTCTAAGACTAAGAAAATATAAAAACATTGCTTGGGTAGGCAAGGGAATGCTAACAAATGCTTTTTACTGCACACTTGTGTATGAAGCTGCTACAGACAGTGCTGGCCTAACTGCAAACCTCAGAGTGAGCACAACCGCTGCAG
Organism: Lophotriccus pileatus; assembly: GCA_035583135.1. Taxonomy (NCBI): domain Eukaryota; kingdom Metazoa; phylum Chordata; class Aves; order Passeriformes; family Tyrannidae; genus Lophotriccus; species Lophotriccus pileatus. The sequence goes on from JAWWES010000171.1 coordinate 273,692, forward strand.
TGGGTGGACAGAGACACCCTGGGCAGTGAGATCCCTGCAGATGGCCTGGAGAGCCAGCAACCACAGCCCTGCCAGGACACTGCTCTGGGCTCTGAGAGCCAGCAACCACAGCCCTGACAGGACACTGCTCTGGGCTCTGAGATCCTGCCTGGAGAGCCAGCAACCACAGCCCTGCCAGGACACTGCTCTGGGCTCTCAGATCCTGCAACCACAGCCCTGCCAGGACACTGCTCTGGGCTCTGAGATCCTGCAATCACAGCCCTGACAGGACACTGCTCTGGGCTCTGAGATCCTGCAACCACAGCCCCAACACGACACTGCTCTGGGCTCTGAGATCCTGCAACCACAGCCCTGACAGGACACTGCTCTGGGCTCTCAGATCCTGCAATCACAGCCCTGCCAGGACACTGCTCTGAGCTCTGAGATCCTGCCTGGAGAGCCAGCAACCACAGCCCTGACACTGCTGTGGGACAACATGAGAACTAATACATCAAGTGTTTGCATTCAGAGTTTCCATCTTGAATCAAGCACTGTTCATCTTAAAGGAAGTTGCGAAACACAGACAGCAAAGCGGCTTCTTCTGATATTCAGATGTTACAAATTCCATATTAAGCCAAGAAAGATCATCATTATTTCTCATTCTGATACAATGAAAGCCAAGCTACTACTTCTCTCTTTGTGTTCTTTAAAAAAAAAAAAACAAACAAAAAAACCCCAAACCCCACCAAAAACTTTAGTCAGAATGTTTCTTTGTGAAAATGCAATTTTTCCCCTCTTGAATAATTTTTACAATTAAGGCTGAACTTGACTGCAAACGCAATTTTATTTTCCTATAGAGACAATCACCTTAGATACACACCCATAAATGTGTTTCAGATCTAAAATACATTAGTACCTTGGTATTGCTAACTGACACCAAAGTTTAAGCCCCATTCTCTAATAAAACACAATTAACCATACCCAATCTGGATGTGCAGGTCTCTGCAGCACTGTACACAGCTTTGCAGGATGTACAAGGGCTGCTTCCAGTGTTCCATCAGTTCAACACTAGCTTTCCTTCTTTTTTCAAGACTAAACCTGCATTTCCAGTCTGACCTACAACGCAGTGCAGACATTCCAAGGGACACAGAACACCAGAATGATGCTTCTGTTCAGTGCAGGTAACTGAACCCCTTATATTCAGACTGTGATACACAAAATATACTGCAGGGACACTGGGCAACATGCTATAGAAAAAAAACAGGGTGTTTTTTCTAGCAGTGCAATAAGAGACAGTTGTTAACTCCACACACACTGTGAACTGACAAACTGCTGAAAACAAAGCAGATACCTGTTCCTTCACAGAAGCTAAAATGGTCGTGGCAGTGGCCTCTGGTTCCATGCCTGGGCCTGTGGATGCCTCCTGAGCTGTCTGTGGCAGCCCCTCCTCCACCATTGGGCTCTGCTCAGGGGCTGGCATTTTGCCTGCAACAACAAGATTTTAAGACAGTTTACATTTTGAGCCAGTGACACTTAACATTCAAGTTTTCAGGAGTATAAATGATCTTACACTTTTTTCTAAAAACTTCCTAACCTGAACCAAATCAGCAGAGAACTTTGCATTACTGATATCAAAGCATGTTGCTTTGACTGTGCCTCACCTTCACAAACGGAGAGCAGAATCACCCACAGAACACAGGGGTTGGGCAGAAGCAAGCAAGCAGCACCATGTTTAACGATTATTTTTAAAACCACTGTTTTGTGCTGGTTACTGGAACAAGCAAAATTCAAGATGCATGAAAAATACTAGTGCTAACCATTAAGAATACCCAGGATTAGTTACAAGTTCAGCACGTGCAGTTTTCAGCATAGCATGACACACAACAGCAGAATGCTCTGCTGTCAGGAGCAAACCATGGAAGAGACTAATTATGGTAATAAAAACTTAATGGAAATAACGCTTCTAGTGCTCTTTTTGCAAAAGAGGAAATTAAAACACTAAAGCTAAAGCAATTGCCCTGGGCTATGGATAGCCTGGAAAAGACTGACAGGATTAGCGTCCAAGAATCCTGAGCTGCATTAGTGTGGAGGCAGTGCACTAACAGCTCCAGTCCGTGGGAAAAAGCAATTTATTTGTTCAATTATCAAAGTCACTATTAACTAATATTACAGAGATAGTTATGACATGTGTTTAATGCTTGGAAAACAGCATTAAACTATTAAAGGCGGCATTCATGTTGCTTCTGCACACACACCATGCTAAAGTTCCTTCAGAAAACAAAGCTTGTAAGGTCTAATGTTACAAGCAGTCCATATTTCATTTTAGATTTTCAGAACAAACTCATTCAATGTTCCTAGAGCAGACAAATAGGAACACAAGTTCCTTCCCCCTTCCCCTTCATTACACAAAGAGTGAGGAGATATTACGTGCAAACAGGCTCCAAGGCTGAGAATGGACCCACGAGACCCCTCAGCCCAGAGCTGTGTTAGCCATGACCACCCGAATTAGCCCTGAAGAGACAGGGCAACCCACGAGATCAGCACACAGCTGTGCTGCAGGGCTGCACCTTTCTGACAGGGCTGGAAGGGCACTTGAGCTGACCCTGGAGGGATCTCTCTTCTGGGAACACTCACAGGACCACTGGTCTCCGGGGAGGTTTCTGGCTGTGCACAGGCAAAGCCCAGTGTTGTCAGAGCAGTGCTACAGTGCCATGGGCAGGCTTGGGCAGAGAGGATGAGCAGACAAGGAACAGGGATGGTGGAAGAACAAGTACTTTGGTTTTGCTTCCTGCACAGTGGCATGTGCACCGTGAGATGGATGGCTCCTACTCAGGCCCAGGAGCCTCTCCAAGCACGGGGTCTTTATTAACCACACTGTTCCTGTCTGCTAAAAATGCTGGTGACATGGTTCGAGGGCAGTTTCACATCAGCCACTGAGGGATTCAGTTTCAGGGGAACTCAGGTGGTGTGAGTGATGAGAGGCAGCGGAGCAGTCACGAGGACAATATGTGGTCCCGGAGCCTGGTCACCCACCAGCTTCTACCATGGCAAATGGAGAAGGAAAAGCTGCTTCCCAAACACATCAGAGCGGGAGCCCAACTCAGGATCAGCCACTTTTGGGGCAGGACTTCTCCCCTCAGCACCTTGCAGGTGTAGCACAGGGAGGCTGTCCCATACCCTGAAATGAGCCTGTATGAACAGCCTGTTCACACTGCACATCGCTGTCACAATTATCCTCTGGAACAAGGAAAAGGAAACTGCATAAAAGCAGCACTGCCAGGTTTCTGGTGCCAGGACTGCACAGGGACACCAGAGCGTGCTAGTTCAGCCACACCAAGAGCCACTGTGCTTCCTCCCCCTCTCCTCCCCTCACCACACACACGGGTCTCCCCTCACATCACCATCCCATTCACAGGTCTCCCCTCCCCTCACCACCCCACACACACAGATCTCCCCTCACCTTTCTACAGACACAGATCTCCCCTCCTCCTCGCTCAGACAGGGCACTGTCAGGACGGGGCACACTGTTCTCCTCTCCATCCCCTGCAGCCCAGGGTGCACATTCCCTCCTCTCCATCCCCTGCAGCCCAGGGTGCACATTCCCTCCTCTCCATCCCCTGCAGCCCGGGGTGCACATTCCCTCCTCTCCCAGCACAGCCCGGCAAGGCCTTCCCACCCCAGCGCAGAGGGAGCGGAGGCTCCCACAGGGAATTCCCCATCCCAGCTCCCTCAGCCCCAGCTCCACGTGCCAGTGGGTGTGAGCAGCCGAGGGAGACCACGGTGAGCTCCTGTGACTGGAACAGAACTTACTCCTGAGAATAAAGCCACATTAAACACTACTTGGCTTCCAAGGTGGCACAAATGAATAACCAGACATATCTGGCTATTTTTGAAACGCTATTTTTGTTGTTTTCAGGCTTGCAGATACAAAGGCTGCCCCGCTGAGCCTGTCACATGCTGCCCATCAAGTGGGTGCACCCCTAAAGCTTCAAGGGCCTTGCTTCTACAGAACCCATTAAATAACAATCAAGTAAGCAGAATAAAAAAGCAACTCCAATAGCTGTATAATAGCATTTTGAAAAGTCAAAGACTCAGCTTTATAGTTTTAGAAAATGAAAATAGTTCCTCTAAAGGTTTTACTTCTAAAAACCAACTCTTTCGTCAAGCAGTAATAACCCACAGAAGAACAGAACACGTCCCACAATTCCCAGTGTCATACCTGATCTTTTATATCGCTTTCCACAGTTCTTTTATTACTACAACTCAGTGTTTCAGGTTTCTAAATGAGCTGTTAAATTTGCAAGCATATCATGAAGTAATAAAACTACCCAGTCAAGCTTTTCCTTCATTTAGAAACATTTACTAAGCAATCCAAAGGACAAATCTCAAGAACTCTCCCAGGTTACACAGAAGCTTCTCTCAGAAGTGGGTGCTGGCTGGTCCCTGCATTCCAACGTGTCTCCCCTTGCACGTGACAGGGGAGTGCCTGCTTGGCTTGGGATTTCCAGGTGAGAAGTACAAAATACAGGACAATAAAGCCAAGCTTTCAAATAATAAATAAATCAGCACAGAATTCTCAATTATGCAGAGTTATCTACATTTGCAGCTGTAAATCAGTTCAGAAACTATTCAGGTGTGTTGTGGTTTAACCTGGTGAGCAGCTCAGCCCCACTCCCTCCATTCCCATAGGATGGGGAGAGAAGCAAAGAGTAAAAGGGCAAAAACTCCTGAGTCAAGATAAAGACAGTGTAACAGAGAAAGGAAAAGCTTCATGCACAAGCAAAGCAAGGAAACTCCACCTCAAGCCAAAGCCAGTACAACATGCCATCATGGCCATACTTCTGTATTTCCAGTTCTTTCCAAAGGTCCAACTACAGTTTGCAAAAGATAAGTTATGTCTCATAACACTGAAATCAGTGCAGTATTTATCAAACAAGTGAGACTTCTTCATTTTCATTAAGACATGAGGGAAAGCATAGCACATTTTTTTGTTACTTTAAGAAAACACTTAGGCTTCTGTGATGTACCACAAACCCAAAAACGCACTTTCCAAGCTTCTGTGATGCACCACAAACCCAAAAATGTACTATACACTACAAAAATGCGTTTCCTTACACGTGATCACTTCCAAAGGATGTTGTCTACCTGAATGCTTAAAACTGGACCAACTAAAAACTACAAAAGTGTTATATAATGAGCACAGCAGTAAAACCACCTCAGCTTGTCTTTTCCATGGTTTTCTCTGTCACTCTCTTCTCACCCCAACACTGTGAATAACTTTTCAGCCTAGCTGTAGAAAATTTCTGTAACAAACTAGTCCAGAAAACATCAGTCTGAAGTGGCTAGAAGGTGTGCTAACTCATCAGAACAGAAAATATACCCAATATTGAGTATCTAATAACAAGATAAACCACAATCAAATTAATTATTAGTGAAGGTGTCGGTATTAATCGTGCATCTATCTGAGTGTTAAGAGATGTAATTAGAGAGCTACACCCTTCAACACAGGCAGTTGTTTTAACTGCTGTTCCTTCTATTAACACATGTCTTGGCAAAGTTACTGATTTTCTAATCTCCATTTCAAGATTAGACAACGGTTGGCTCTGATCCTACAAACACTTCGGTACACAGTTGAACTAACAAATGAGTCTGCTCCTTCACCCCAACCTCCTGTCAGGCCCTGAGCTCAGGTGACAGGAATGGGGACTCACTACATCTTAAAACTACTCAACATCAAAGTTTACAGTTCTCTGATAGCAAAGAGTACATGAGAATTGCAAGAGTTAAATGTTTTGGGATGATCTTTTGGTGAGTGTTGCAGAACTACAGACTTGTGAATGGTATAAATGGTTCTATAGTGTAGTTCAGGAGTATAATGTGAGAGCCTTGGAAACTTTTGGAGGATATTAACAACAGGATGACAGTGAGAATTTGTTACTGTTTTCTGTGGATTTCAGCCTCTGATAAAAATGTCTTTCAATAATTTAAATAATTTATCAGAAAAAATAGTTAAATACTTCAGCTTGTAGCATACATCCCTGAAAATTTTAAACACCTATTCTGAACTATTAAGTTCTCTGTTTAGAAGTAAAGTCCAGAAGCAGTGACAGCGTAGCTCCAGGCTGGCCTGCCCGCTTCAGGTGTGCAAGGAAGACAAAGCTGTTTAATTTAAAGCCTCTAGTCCGAAAAACACTAAACCAATTTCAGAAACATGGAGGCTCACTCCAATGGTTTCATGAAACCACAGAGTAAATCACAGCAGGGCAAACCAAAGCACCACAAAGACTCAGCTTTCCACCCAACAAGGGTTCAGCCGGGACCATCACCTCAGGCAACTGAGGGATTTGCTTGAGCAAACCCACCTGAACAGCCCCTCATGGACCCTGTGCCTCCCCTGCCCGCTCCCAGCTCGCTCTCACCCAGCAGGCACGAGCAGCTCCTGAAGCCTCCCGGCCGCTCTCCTCCGGCACCAACCCGCAGACTCGCCGGCACCCGGCACTGCCACGGGGCAGAGCCACCACTGGCTCCAGTCCCGGCCCTCACACTGCTGCTCTCAGCACACAGGGAGGGAAGGGAGATACTCCTGTTGTGTCTGATCAACTGGGCAAGCAGCTGCAAAGCCAGCAGCAGTGAGTTCACCTGACACAGCCGTGCTTTTGGGGATGAGGTGGGGGCACATCTCCTGAGCCAGCCGACCTTGCAGCCATGGAATCACTAATGCAGGAAAGAACAAGAACATAGCTGAGAAGGAGAGAAGAGATATGAGAAACCACTAAACTGAGTGTAGTAAACTGTCCTTTCAGTTTTCATTCTCGTTAGTCTCTACTCCCCACCTTTCACTGCTCCTCCTGTTATTTTCTTAGACATATCCAGACAGCTCTGCCAGTACCAAGTAATCCCTCTACTTGTCGTGCAGGCCCAAAGAGAAGCCAGATCTTTCCAGGATCACTGCCAGAGAGAAAAAGTGGTGCTTTTTCATAACTGCCTAATCCCTGCCCTTTGTATTCCTCCTCCCTTCCTTACATCCATTATTCTCCCAGATTTTTTCCTTGCCTGTGCTCCCTGTTTCTGAGCCTCCCACTGCTGACCTGCAGCCAGTAAGAACAGTCCCCAGCTCAACTCATGCTGAAGAGGTAACACAGTTTTTACCAACTCAGTCAGGATAGGATGGACTGGATCTATTCCACGTGGGTGACATGATAAAAACAACGGGCAGTGTCTCACCACGGAAAATCCTCACTCGTATCTAGATACAACACAAACTCAGGCAACGAGAGTAAATCACCAAGGCCATCAGAGCAATACCTTCCTGTAGAAGGAAACAGCTCCAATGAGCTTCAGTCATCTCACTGGGACACTGACATGGTATTCACTATGCAACCAAGTTATTCTTGTATATCCACACTGAGAGCAGCAAGGCACATCTCAGCCCTTGGTCAAAGACTCTGCTCTTCCCATCCCTTACAGGGTACGTGAAAGTCAAAACCAAAACGAGACATACAACATTTCTACAGATTTTCCATGGAGACATGATTAAAATTGATCTGATTTTCCCAGTTCCTCCCAGAGCTGGCAGTGCAGGCAGGAGCCGTTCCTGCTGGCTCCATCCTGCCACGGGGCTGGAGTGCTGCTGCCCTACGAACCAGGCAGGGATTCTCAGGCTTCCTGCACCAAGTGACTGAACAGAGACATGCTCTGCGTTCTGTCTGCCAGCCTGCACAGTGTCTGCATGGAGAGGCAGCAGATCACAACTTACCCACTTGCTAAGATGATGCAAGGAACTAAAAATGGATTCTGTGCAAGATGGCTCCAAGGTTTACGTGAAAAATGGTGTTTGAGATTTCCAGATACATTAAGTGAAGATACTCCAAACATCACACTACTGGCTACACACTGTGTTCAGAGATTCTTTTCCTTTATGGGCATTAGTAGTGCACAAGTTTTGTGCATGAGGACTGAAGGATGAAATCATGGAAGTAAATACATTATCTGATGAAAACTTGGAAGAAACCGGCTTCTGTAATGGCAGGATAAAACCCACCTGCACAGTTGTGCAGACCAAGTCCCACAGTGAAAAAGGAAACCTACACCCGCCTGATCTGCCACCTGAAAAGCGTGGGAGATGTGTTTAACTGACTTACTGCTAAATTTAGCCTCTTCCTCATCCCGTTTTCTTTCCAGGGTCTATTTTTTCCACTTTTTTATTCTTTTATTTAAATACATGGAGGTTCAAAAAGCATTTGGTGCTATGCCCTTTTGAAAATGTTAAAAGTTATTAGCCTGGCTTTTGGATAAACATATTTTTGCTACAGTTTCCAAAAAAAGATAGTTTGGTTGGTTTGTTTTGGGGTTTTTTTTGGCTGATGGCTACATACTTTAACTTCACTCCAGTGAGCAGGCAAGATTCTACATCCACAAATATCCAGTTGTAACATGCTCATGAGCCTAATATTTCTTATAGCTTTCAAACCAACCATTCACCAGAAGGTATCAGCCAGTATAGCAAGACAACCATTTTGAATAAAGGCACATTTACAACCAGGTCCTCCAAGGCCCAAGGCACTGCCTGTAGCTGATGTGAAAAAAAGCCTCTCTGTCACCTGACGGATGCCGGAGCGCGTTCACACTTTGCAGTGTACACGGTACCAGCAGCTAAATGGCAGTAAATAGAGTGTTCAGGAGTTCCAATCAACAAGGCTCCAGGTCTTAGAAGAAACAAGAGACCTCAAATCTGAACCTGTCCTCTGGGCCATCCCATGCCCACGTTGCTCTGCTCTGCAGAGGTACCCGAACCCACAGCCACCTAGGACAGCCTCATCAGAGCACAGCGCTCAAAGCAGCTCTGCAGACCAGCAAAGACAGCAGACTGATCTCGAGGGATAAAGTTCAGTCTCATCCTGCTGCAGAGTGAGGGGAGGAGGCACATGCAGCATCACAGAAGGGCTTCAGGTTCTCCAAACAGACTGTCAGGTGACAAGGACATTCATCGATTATTCATTCAACCATGCACAGAAGGATAAGTTGTCAGTTTGGTGTCGGAACAGACTCAGTTAATTCAGGGTATGAAGTCACTCAGAATGAATGTCACAGTAACTTGCACACTGTGCAGCCAGTACCTGCAGCACAGGTGTGCTGACAGCCTGCCCTGCACCCAGCCCACACCAGCACCTGCTCAGCCTCACCGCTCACAGCCAGGACAGGCAAGCGGCAGTTCGGATGGCAAGAGCTGTAAGTGCAGGTATAACCATTACAGGTACAACAGTGGCTGCACCTGCTATTCCATTTCCACTTGTATTTTCTCCTAGCCCTGCAAAATTATTGCTGAAGTGAGACTCTGTGTTATTGCTAGAGATAATGCACACCAACTCCAGGCAGACATACCTAATGGGAAGCATTATCAACCCCAATCTATTTTATATGCATTTATAGAAGTATGCACCGAGATTTTGTCATATACTATATTTAAAAAAAAACCAAAACCAAACCATTTTCTCAATGATAAAACTTATCAGCTACAGCCCCAACTTTAAAAGACAGCTGGAGAGTTGCAGATTTCCACAGCTCCCTGTTTGGCCAATGCCAGTGTTTGCCAATGATGTGGTGTCAGGTGCATCACTCAGTGGTCTGGAGCTGGACACCCCCTGCTGTATCCTGCCTTCAGAGAGCACCCAGCCCCAAGCAGTGGTTTCCCTTAGGACAGCCAAGAAATGACACCACAGGCTCCATCTCTGCAGGCAGAGCTATGGATCAGGAACAAGCCACCAATCAGGAACAGCTTAAATGGGATTGGCAGGGAGAAGAACCCAACTATGCCCCTGCAAAATTTAGAAACTGATGGTGCTGAAACACCTGCATTTACTCAGGATACATTTACAAGTTCAATGCCGCCTATGGATGTTCCTACTCAAATGATTACTTGGTTTCCACAGATTGTGCAATACCACTATTCTCCAATAAACATGGCTATGTGCTGGCAAAAGGTTTTACTAAAATGAAGTTTTATCAGTCACTGAACTGTAGTTTATTCTTCCTTCTGCTCTGAAACAGAACTGCACAGCAAAACTCTGCTGCTAAGAATGCTGTACTTGAAAACTTCTAAATTTAAGCAAATGGAGCTCTCTCCTCTTCCTTCTCCAACCTAGACACTAAAAACCTTGCATGTAGGAACAGACTGTATGAATTAGACAACAAGCATCTGGCTTTTAAGACAAAAATTACCAATATCTCCATCAGTTCTCCCATTTCTTCACAAAGAAGAGGTACTATTGGTATTGTTTTTCTGAGGTATATTTGACTTTGTTCACCCTTAAATACTTAATGTACTGATAGTAGGATTACACATAACTCCTCTCTATAGAGAACTCAGTACTTCTAGTAATACTTTATAAAGAATGAACAGCTGTGAAGCACCAAAATTTACAAGTGACAAGATGATTAGAGGAGATCAAAGAAAACTGAGTAACTTGAGGAAAACCACAAAGCAGGTGAATGAGCCAATGTTGATAAACACAAAATCACACAAACTGTTCCCATCCAAGTGACCCATGTGCCTCCCCACAGCAGGGTGGGTGACAGACACAGCTATAAGGTTAGGCAGACTCAGGTTAAAGTGTTTGGCTAGGCAGGGAGACTTTTTGCAGAAGTGCCAGAGGGGAAAAAACTCAGGTCAATGGTACATTAAATAATGTCAATAATTGTAACCACACTCTAAAATAGATGCCCACAGTGCAAAATGTATCTAATCCAGCATACAGCAACAAAAAAATTCAGAGGGATAGAAAACTATATATTGAAGGAATGAAGATTAAGTGTGGAAATGGTCAAGAAGCAAAACAAATACTGAATGAAGGCGAACAGTTCAGGTTATTCACTGATGCTCACTCAAAAACAAGGAGAAACCCTCAGAGCAGGCTTCCTGCTGTGCAGCAGAACTGCATCTTTATGCAGCACTATGAGGTGCTAAGATGTGATTTTCTTCTTGCAGTGCAAAATATCTCTTCCTGTACAATCTGCTACCGGCATGCAATTTTGTCAGGAGACGGCAACATTTTGTATCAGAGTTCACCAGTTCAAGATGCAATTCAGGTAGCTTTACTGCCCTGTTCCTGAAAGACTGAAAATATGACTCAAACCTATTCTAAAAGCTCAAATCAAAGGAATCTCAACTACTGGTCACAACAACATCATCCTTATTTCTACTTTTCACTCCCTGCCCCATATTCTAGTGACAGGCTAATTCCCGAGCGGGCGAAATTAAGCACACCAAAACCACTGACAGGCACTAGAATTTTGAGTGTTAGGAGAGTGTGGGTTTGGCAAGAGAAGACTATATCAATTCTACCTAATTTTGTTCTGGGACAAAAGCACTAGAGACACACATCTTGAATGCAAAGCCTTGCCCATGCCACGTGGCCTTGTGAGACACCCGGACCGAGTCCTTCACCAAATCAGGTACAAACCCAGCACAGGAGACAACCAGCAAAACAACAGCTCTGAGGAAAACACGAAGCTGGGATGCCTGTAATCAAAGCCCTTTCCTGGGGCAAAGAGAAGAAAGATAAAAATAAAAAAGGATACCTCATTTATCCCTCCTGCTTATTTTCCATTTCCCACTGCTCTGAAAATGCAGAGTCTTCCCAGCCTGTTTCACTGAACTTTTATGCAACGGATTTCAAGTTGAATCAATTGAAAAGTCAGAATAAAGTGACCAAAACAATGCAGAAGTTGCTTGTCTTTGGATATAAAGCAGAGACTATGGGGAAAAATGACAACAGCTGAAATATTAAAGTCACTGCAAGAAAAGACAAAACAATAATCAAGGATAACATTTAAGAGCTACTGCTGTCTTCTTGCCAGTATCAGAAAATATCAATCACATTAATTATTTAAGTGCTGCTGTCTCCTCTAAATGGGATACTGGGGTGGCTCTTTCCCCCTTCCAAATTCAAACTAACTTTATTCTTTAGATCATTTCACAACTACAGATAATAGAAAAAAATTACATGCTCACAGTTAGGATTTAGACATACCTAACAATTAATATTGATGTATGCAAACAAACAACTGTACCACCAGTAAAGTTATGAACTTAGCCAGTTATTTTCACCGTGCTGTAACACAAAGCCCAGAAGAAAGAGTTAAAAAAACAGTGATCAGGAGCAAAGCCTCACAGTAAGAGGAGGGCGTTGGAATATTACGCAATTTTTTAGGTCTTAAAAAAACACAGTCAATTACTGTTTCAGGGGATTTCCACTTTCAAACCCAGAAAGCCTGCTCTTGCTTGCTGTCTGCAAGTCCAGGGGAGCGTCAATACACCAACTCAGGAAATACACTCCTGGATGACAGCAGCAGAAAAGAATGCACTTCCACCGCTCCCGATCGCCCTTTCTGTAACGCTCACCGAGTAATTGTAGTCAGAGGCACGTCTTTCCTTTTTTAGAATGTCTTACTTAAGTTCCATAAAAACATACACAATTTCAGATAGCTGCTATTGAACTGAACTTTCTGAGTGCTGTAAAGCACAGCAGAGGAAGCAGCAGAGCACCACAGGAACGGCCAAGCACCAAGAGCGCCAAGCAACGCCTGAGCGCCCTTGGGCAGGATCAAGCTCTGAGCCCGGCCTGCTGGAAAGGAAGGAATCCACAAACACCCCCATTACTCTATCACAGGAACTGAAAACACTTGGCACACATACCATTTATGCTACCTGAAAATGAAGCATTTCAGCAAGGTGCTCCAAGGCAGCTGCTAGTTATCTTCTCAGAGTCACAGACAGCAGGACAAGTTACAGACGGGAAGAGGACATGTATTCACCTAATTTCACTTTTTGCCTATTTGTGAGAGACCACTTCAAATCCAAACCATTTAAAATGGAGCTTTTCAGCAAAGGCACAGGAATTCTACAGAGGCTTCAACCTCTTTTTAGCTTTCAAAGCTCACCTAGTACATTCTCTATTACTTCAGTTCTCATAGGACTGGACAGGTGAAGCTGCAAATGCCAGAGCAAATGTGAACATGCCCAGCAAGGAGGGGCAAAAGGAGGCTCAAAAATCTACCTTACATGCACCTTGTTTAGGGAAGTGTGTAACACCCCACTTCTTCTGTCAAACAAAAGCACAATAAAAACTCAATGGCAAATACAGTTTGTAACTTGTTTCTCTACAGTAATGTTGTCAGTTAACTCCAAATAGCTCTTACCACACCTTCTGATGAACACTGACAAAGTTTTCTTTCGTATGTTTTAAAAGTAGCCCTCAGTGAGGCTGTTGATGCAGACTCCAGCACAATAACATACAGCACACACACACTGCACTACCTTGTCTCATTTCTATGTTTTTAATGCTGATGCTGTAGCTGCCTGCCAACATCCTCTCATTGAGCCACAGAAAGGATATGCCCAGGAATTAGCCAGAAGTCTCTTAACTTGCCACTTATGGTCACCTTAAAAGGTAGCACTTACAACTGAGCTGTCACTTACTCACAGCTGCTGTCCCCGGGCCTCGGGACCCAGCAGGGCTCACCCCAGCCTGGGCAGCCACAGCCCAACACAGCTCAGGGGCTGAGCAGAACCACACCAGGCTGATAATCCCAGGACAAGCCAGGCTTCTGCTGGGAGGAGTGTCCTGCCCACACACCCAGCACCAGGGGTGGTGGGAGGAACGTGGCACCATCCCTGTGCCGCAGGGCTCGGGCCTCTCTCCAAGGCCAGGAGCAGTCCCAGGGAGCCAGCCCTCTTGGAGAAGCCAGCTGGAAACTCTTCCAAAACCAAGATCACCACCACCACTACCCCTTGTCCTCAATAGGAATGAGAAATTAAAACATTTAAAGAAAAGAGGTAGAGCTGGCATGGAACAAAGCCCTGGCACAAAGCTGTTCCGTACTTGTCACCAACAAACACCACGCAGGGGTGGGATGAGTCTTTAGACCCCATTATCCCCAAATAAGTCTTCATGAAAGCAAAACTATTTACTGGAATGGCAACATGAACTGCAGGTTTCACAGTGAATACCAAAGAACTGATGATCCAACCTTACTGACAACCTCGTCGCAAAAGATGGAAAAACTTGTGCCTGTGCCAAGCACAGCAAATCAAAGCCACAACCTTTCAACAGAGAAAAGCCTTCCTTAATAAACCATTGATTCAGTGTCTTCACTACAGACTTCTGCAATATTTGTAATTTATTAGTTATAATCCTAATCCACTGGTAAATGATGAGAAGTATTGACCAAAGCAAAATTCAAAGGATAGGAATAGTCATGTTAGTGAGAGGAAAGTCATCTCTGTGGAGACTGTTCAGTTCTGTAGCTGGAGTTTCTTCCCATGACAAAGGACAGTTTACAGCATAACCATTACTGCTGTTGAATGAATCTCCAGCAGCAGAGAGAAAGCCGCTAGCAGTGGTCATTCACACTTTAGGGTGGAAGCTCTACTAGAAACAGGTACCACGTAATCTTGGTCCTGTAAGACCCAGCTTCTCTAGGCATGGAGTGAGGCCATCACAGTGGTGGGGCACAGGCATTCATTCCATAGATCCCCTGACAAAAAGAACAATTAAACAAACAAACGAGATTACTCAACTAACTTGAGCCTAAAAGACAGAACATTATATTTATTATACAAATAAAATCGTATCTACCTTAAGGGAAGCCAAACTCCTTCAATCACAGAGTTAAATGAGCAGCAAGTAGCCAGCTCCTCTGGGATGTGTTTACAGGCAGTACTGTTTTGATTCACATCCTGCTGGCATCTCTGTGACTGGAAAATGTTAAGGTCAAATCAAGGTGATTTGTTTGCTTCCCTTCTGTGGTAGGATCATTTCCACCAGGACTCCTGGGTAAAATATACACCAGTATCTTCATACAGCTGCTCAACTAACTAATAACCAAAGCTGTTACTGCATTTAACATCCACTCATAGCACTCCAACAACACCAGGTACATCTGCACACCCACAGAATCACACTTTCAGGTTCCACCTTGTTTAAAGGTACAAGTCGGCATCTGAAACATTTAGTTCAAGCCACTTTGCCTCCCTCTTCTAGTTCTGTGTCAAGACGTCACATCTTGGTTTAAGTTCACCTGGGATAAACAGGGATCTGGTCCTGTCTGTCCAGTGTAGAGTCAAGGCCTCAGCTGCTCTCACCAACACAACCAGTTGCACTGGAGAAAACCTCCTCAGCTGTAGTTGTGTCCTGATAAACAGTAACTCCCTCAGGGAGACGCTGAGCGTCCCCTGCCCGAGGCACTGCACACATTCTCCCTCCCACCCGCAGCTGCCACGCAAACCCTGGCAGATCCTGCGCTGTGGGCAGTCTGACAGCCACATCTTCTCCCACCTACATGAAGAACCGACCTTGAGCCAGGGGAGAGGCACAGTCAGTGCATCCCCCAGCACACACTTTGACTCAGAAGAGGTAACAGGGACCAGCACCACATCAGTCAGTGTCACCAGCCCACTGGCAGTACCCCGGACAAGATAAATCACAGCAAACAGCAGCTTTCCCAGGAAAACTGGGTGAAAAGCTAATACACTCCTAAAACTGAAGGGCTGACATTTCTGTTTGCACACCTGTGAAGTTATCTCACAAATTTAACACATTACTCCAAACTGCTTCACATTCATATTGAAAAAACACACTGGTGAGAAGTCTAAACCTCAGACCACCCAGCGCTGCCCATCAGAAGGGCCTTTGGAAGCCAAACTAAGCCCCTGCCAGTGCTGCTCACTCAGCACCACATGAGAGATCAGTAAATGCTTTAGCAGTAAGAAAGCACTGTATTTCAAAATCAGCACACCCCCAGTGAAAAGCATTGTCTTCCCCTCGGATTGGATTGTCCCATTTCAGAGACTGAAACGCTCCAAGTATGACATGGCTGTGGCAAAGCCAGGCACCCCCAGAGCCTTGGGAACAGCTCCAGAGCAGCAGAGCAGGGCCCTCTGGCACAGCCAGCCCCGGGGGGCTGCAGCAAGTGCCAGGGACAGGGACACGGCCAGGGGGGCTGTACCTGGGGCTCTCTCTAGCCTCCCCCAGGAAACCAGGCAGCTGCAGCACCACAGCACCTTCCACCTGGAATTACTGTGGCCAGCTGAACTAAGGGAACTTAATTGTAAAGCAGACATGCCTCAGTTTACAGTATCTTTTAAAAAGTTGTGTAAAGTAAAGAAGGAACACAGAATATTAGGTGTTTTTCAGGGTTTTTTCTGATACTCTGTAAGAAATCTTTTAAAACTCAAAGTAGTACTGATTCTTGAAAAAAAGAATGCTGCAGAACAGTGCTTATTTGTCTGTTGTCTGGTATCTTGATTCTGAAACACAGGCCAAGGAAGCTTAACAGTTGTGAATTTCAGCAGACTATTCCTTTCTATAATGGTTTCCACCTGATATCTTAGTGTAAGAAATTATAGAATCCATTGCCAAATGTAAATTCAAAAGAGAGCAGTGCAATAGGAGGGTTGACAAAATAAATGTAAAAATTAAGGAAGTTAAGAAGCCTGTTTAGATATCACAAGTACATCCCTGCTCTCCTCCTGTCCGAGGCTGCTATAAATTGCCAGAGGTTCTGTGGCTGGATGTTAATTAGCTCCTGAGCATTAGCAGCATGACATTGCAGAGCTTCCACACGTAGTATTTATGTTCGTACTGAGGGAAAAGGACACACTACCCTTGAATTTCCAGACCTACAAGGCGTTTTTGCTCCCAAGATAAAAATCTCTACCCTGGCTATAATCCTGTGCAAGATGCAAGCCATGTCTAAGTCCAGAAACTGAAGTTAAGGCAGCCTCCATGAGATCCTGAGCAAGGAGGAAAACAGCCAAATGCAGTCCATGCAGCACCAAATCTTGTCTCCTCTTCCTCCAACATGTCTAAGTTTGCCCATCTAAAGGCTTGGAAGTCAGACAGACACGTCAGATATTGAAAGAGAAGCCTCAGCAGGCAGGTGGCTGTTTGCCACACAGACAACAGCACAGCTCTGCCAAAGGCAGAGGTAACCTGGGGAAGGAAGAACCAGTCACCAGCCCCAAGAGAACCATGAAGTGCTGAAGTTCCCTGCTCAGACATAGCAGTTCCTCATTTTGGAAGAACATTCCATACAAGTAGAAAGCAGCTGTTGGGCTGTGGGATGAGGCATTCCTGAATTCAGCACAGCTCAGGAGGGGCTGCCTGAGCTTCTCCTACAGGGACATTCATCTGAAGTGTGATCAATCATAGAATCAGATGGCTTGGAAAGGACCTCTGAGATCATCAAGTCCAACCCTCGATCCACTACCAGCACAGTTACCAGACCATGGCACTCAGTGCCACATCCAGCCTCCTCTTAAATACCTCCAGGGATGGAGAACCCATCACCTCCCTGGGCAGCCCATTCCAGTGCCTGATTATCCTCTCTGCAAAGAATTTCTTCCCAACATCTAACTTAAACCTCCCCTGGCTTCCATTCACAAGGAAAAGATCATATTAATGCTTCAAAACACAGAAAATGCCTGCATAGCAGGCTCCTTTTTTTTCACACTGTTCAGCCCAAGCACCAAGGTGGAGAACAACCAGTTCAGGAAGACAGGATTCAGTGAACTCCAGGAAAACAGCACCAATGCTCACTGGGACCCGAGGGCTCCAGATGTCCCTCCAGCAGCCCCAGCACACAGGCCTGGCCCAGCTGCTGCAGGAAGGGCCATCCCACCACAGGTTTGTGTTCTCTGGAGCGGGGCAGCCTGGCTGGAACCTCTCCTGCCATAGTAAAAATGTTTTGCTCTGTTGCAATGTGATGCTTGTGATGCTTTGAGAGGAAAAGAAAGCAAAGGAAAACTCTTGAAAGAATTGCAATAACTTGAATTATCTTAGCTATCTGAAAAAAGTATCCTCTTTTAGTGTTAAAAATGTCAGTCTGAAATATATTAATATTTATATTATAGATCAAATCAATATGGTACTAATACAAAACAATTCAATAATACAATATAAACTCATACAATGAACTGCATCACTAAAACAGCATTTGCTAGAATCCTAACAAGGCAAAGCTTCCTAAGCCTGAGGCACTCCACGCTTCCTAAAAGCAGGAAGCTGTGATTCAGGCTATCTTCTTTTGCATCTATTACAGTGAAAAGATATTTAAAATCTACTCTTATGAATAGCAATAAATGCAATAAGTTTAACAAAAGCTCTTCTCCTCCTCCACTGAGCAAGCACATTTCCAGACGGGATCAGTGCAGGAGCCGCCGCCCGACGGACGGTGGGTGGTTCCTCCCACTCCTTCTGGAGCACTCAGGTTGGCCAAAATAAAACTCATCAGACAAATTCAGCTCCTGGATTCAGTGTGCCTTGCTAATTCCACACTTTTTAGGTTACTGCATATCTGGGGGGTTAGTTTTTTGTTGTTGGTTTGGGTTTTTTGTTGTTGGGGGTTTTTTGATTTTATTTCAGTGTCGGTACGTGACTTGATGAATATTTTTGTGCTGCTTAAAAATAACCTCTGTGTTCTACACCAAAACTAAAAAACTCTCTCAGTGGTGAAAGACTGACTACGTCAGGCTGAATGAAAAGCATCCCACAACAGGCAGCGCTCTCTACCAGAACTTCAGAACTTCCTTAAGAAATGTCAAGTCCTTGAGCCACAGGAAGTTTTCTGTCAGTATCAGTCACCTCACTGCCAGTGTTTTCTGTTTCAGCTGAAATATGGCACTGGGCATTTTCGCTACATTAGTTATGAGGACAAAGCTGGATCCGAAGGATATGGAGCAGCAACAGATGGCAAGTTCTGCCAGCAAATCTTTGATTAAGGCTGAATCAAATAACACAGCCCAGCAGCAGGACTGGATCACGAGCACCCAGATAAGATGTGTGTTACAAAGAGTCACGTTCTTGGTATCTTCTCCAATCCTTTCATCATTCTGAGTTCTGCCTTTCTCTTTGTAAGCTCTACAGAGCACCGACCTTCCTCCACGTCAGAGAAGGGCACTTCAATTTGGAGCTTAGGCACCGGTATGGCACAAATGAAACCTCCTTTCATGATATGCTCTCATTTCTACACTGTTGTCTTGTTTCTCAATAAGAATATCTGGCAACTTCATTTGTAAATAAGAACAAGATGAAAATATTAACTCATTTTGAGATCTTTCTCCCTGTGTATCTTTAGACATCGTGCAAAACTTGAGCCTGAATCTGCACAAGAAAATCAGGGAACAGTGCCACACAAACACACCTGTACATGGAATGTATCCAATTAACACTGCAGTTCTTCGCTTGTCCAGAAGCCCCTGAAATCACATTACATGCACTGTCTTGGTTTTATTTGCTGGAAGATATTAAATACTTCAGCTTTAACCATGTCACACTGACATGGAATTTAAAGAGCTATCAGTGAATTTATCTGGGTTTAGTTTTCACCACTCAGATTTACCTCCATGATCACAAACGCACGAATGTTCCATTCCCGGCTTACACAACAGGAAATTCTGCCAAGGCAAGACATTGAAGAGCATGGTTTTAGAACTGAAAAGGTTTCCTTTCAGAGCACTAAGGATGCATTGCCTGCTGCTGCCTTCCTGGGGAAGAGGACAGGAACACACCACCAACTGGGGAGTCTCCTGCTCACATCAGATTCCTAGCAGAGATGGCCTAAGCAAGATCATTTAAAGCACATTAAAGGATAGACTGGGTGCTTTCTATTTGGACACATGTAATGCAAATGCTTTTGAGTACACTTCCAAAAACCTGTTAGAAGCATAGCCCAGGTGATAACCTACAGCTTGTCACACCACACAGGGACCACGAGCATCTTTTGTGAGAAGGTGAAGACAGGGAAAGTTTTTGGCACCCACGGAAACTAACAGAGTTTTTTAAAGCTTCTTCCTTGTTCCCTTACAGCTAGACCTCATAAGAGAAAAGGCAACATCTGGCACCACATCCCAGCTCCTCCTTTTCCTCACTTGCTCCCAGATCTCTGCTACTCCTTGCCCTGCCTGGCACCAGGAAAACTGCTGCTACCTTCAGCCCCTCCACCTCCTCCCAGGACATTCTCCCTTTTGCTCCTGCTGCCTCTGGAGATGGCCCCAAGCAGTCTGAGGACATTTCCTGGGCCAACCTGACACTGTGCAGGGCCACCCCTGCTGCCAGCCAGCACAGGGACCCCAGACCAGTGAATCCCACCGGAGCTTCCCCACCCAGTGCTCCAAGATGAACCTCACACACCAAAGAGTGGGGACCCGGCACCCTAAAGTGCTCTGCACGAACTCAGTTACCCTGAAGGCCAGCTCAGCCCAGAGCTGCACAGGGGCACATCCCAAGGATCCCAGAGCCACGGGGGAATCGCATTCACTGCCCACAACCACCACCCCACGGCTGCACAAACAGGAACACATCAAAAATCCCCCCACTGAGCTGTGATGCAGAAAGCAAGTTTCAGCTCGTACACCTTCAAAGGGTTTACAATAGATTCCTTTCTCCTCTTTAGCAACGAATTAATCACAATACCAATCAGAACATTACTTCAGCTATAACACTGATTTAAGGTTCACAAAAACACACTACATTTAAAACACTACATGGGGGGGCTTTAATTTTAATTATTTCTTGAATGGATCAATCACTCAAAAAAAGTACCAACTCCCAGGTTCATTTTCTCCACTAAAATAAAGGCATACTTAAAATGATTTTTAAAAGCCATTAAACAGGAATTTGACTCGTCTTCAATTTCTAGTGCTAGGTAAGAACTCTCTAAAACGCTATGCAAAGCAGAGCACACAGCTCGCTGGTGCTGCCCCGCAGCAGAGCACACAGCTCTCTCCCAGCTCGCTCTCCAGGGAGCGGGGCTGACTCACGGCCCGGCCCCAAAGCAGGACAAGCCCGAGCCCGAGTCACCCCCCTGACCCCGGCACACGCACCGGCTCGCACAGCCCTCTCTCCTCCAGCCTTGCTTTTAATGACAGCGTCAGGGATTCCATCGTCAAAACAGAACTAATTCATCTCCCGTGAAAGAGAAGGAGTCCTTCCTTCCTTCTGAAATGCAGGTCTCTCTCCTCCGCCTCAGAATAAAGGAGCAGCGAGGGGGAGATGAGCAGAGGTCTGAACGCTGCTGTCAGCTGCAGAGATTGAACTGACAAGACACTGTGATTTCCATCCGTGCAAGCAAAAGCTTTGGGAAGGTCACCAGAGGCAGTTTTTAGCTGTCTTCATCCACGTCTTCCCCTCCCTCTCAAACCTCCCCTGAGCAGAATAAATGAGTATTCCGTTTGGATAAAAGAACATGAGAAGTTATCCAATGAACTAGGACATCTCACAGGCCTCAGGAAAAGCAGCTGAGAATCAGCAAGGCTCCCAAGCGTGCCCAGAGAGCTCTTGGTGCTGGCAGTCCCTCCAGCTCCATCCCAAGTGCTGCAGTGGAGCCAGCGCATCCTGCTCCTCGGGAAGGGCCATTCCACAGGCTTTGGTTCTGGGCTCGGCTGTGGTTCCATATTTGCTCTCCATCTTCACTAGCAGTGGAACTGCCTTGATAACACGTTGCAGTCAAGGCTGGAACAGCAGCAACTGATAGTTCCGTCCATCCCCAATAGCCCATTTCAGATTCAGCTTTCCAGTCACTTGCACACAGAGCTCTGCCAGGCTTTTTTCTTTTCTTACTTAATTACTGAAGTTTGAACCAGTTTACTTTTAGAGTGACAGTACATGCCATATCCATTAGGATTTGCTGTCTCACTGTCGCTTGAGGAAAAGCCCCCAAACCTAACCAAAGCTGCTGCAATTCCAGAATTCTGACCCACACCAGCACGGGTTCCTTGGGACATATCCATGCACTCGTTGTACGAGGTGGCAGCAGCTGTTTCCAGTTGTGTCCCACCAGGTTACTGTTCTGAAGCGGGGTAACCTTCCCCCAGCTTCTGCACTCTGGCAGCTCCGGGCTCCCAGGCCACAGCAGCAGAACAGAGCCTCGCAGCCCATTCAGACAATCCCCCTGTTCCTGGCACTGCTCTGCTCAGCCACGCTGGGAACAGCTGGAAAGGAGCACAGCTGCTCCTCCAGAGCGACCCCTGGAACCCAGACTGCCTGATCTCACTGCAAAGGACAGGGGAGGAACTGAGAGCAGTACAGACCGTGCTGATAACAGACTCACAGGTACGCCTTTCCAGACAAGGATCACGAGTTCTGCTTGCTCTTTAGGGGTCTTTTCTGTAAAATATTACAGTAAGAGCATCCTGGTACGAAAGCCAACTACACTTGATTACGCTCACTACAGTTTCATTAAGCTCACTGGGCTCCCTGAACCAGTCACTGCTTCCCTGCACCAAACAAATAACCCAACGTTGCAGGACTTGCTAATTTTCAGCATCACAATTAAGAAAGAAAAAAAAACCCACAACAAAAGTAAGACATTACTCACAGACTCCCAT
Source organism: Lophotriccus pileatus (assembly GCA_035583135.1). Classification (NCBI taxonomy): domain Eukaryota; kingdom Metazoa; phylum Chordata; class Aves; order Passeriformes; family Tyrannidae; genus Lophotriccus; species Lophotriccus pileatus. The sequence continues at coordinate 296,055 of JAWWES010000171.1, forward strand.
CTTTCAGAATTGCTTTAACTTTTCATCTGTACTTAATGTATTTAAATAACTGACAAAGTGAAGCAGAAGTACTTGAAGTCCTTATTTATGTTTCCTGTTTGGTTAATATGCAGAGTATTTCTCCACAGAGGCTTCTCTCACAGTATACACAGATTTCTACGCTAAGACACGTTACTAATTGACATTACTATTATTTGCACATAATATCACTCAGTATAAAAAATATACCAAAATGCATTATAGATCCTCTTTTGCTATTACACAAAGCTGCTATTAAAAAAAGTAACGTACCCTATCACTTTCCTTGTTTTCATTGTGTGACTGAAATCACGTTCGTTGTAAAGGGATTCTACATTACTATGAAAAAAAGCAAGCTCCAAAAGGTGTTGTCTTATTGAAATTTTAAGAAAAACTGGAACAAATTCTCCCCTCTTATTGAAGGCTACTCTTTCACTAAACTTGCTCCAGCTGCATTTTACAGCAGAACTTCTATTATTAGTACTCCTATTTATCCTTAACATCTAACAAGATGAAAGGGAAAAAGACATAGTTTTTACTGGAAAAGGCCCATCAGCTGTTCTACCTTAATTAAAAATATTAATAGCAACTCATTCCAGTAGCAATAAGGCCCTTCAAAAGCAATTTCAACAGAAGGAGAAAGTTACTGCAACCTGCTTTCCACAGTGAGGTTACATTCGTTTGCATGTAACGTTGTAATGTTTAACAGAAACATTACAGCACATAAATGCCAACGAAAAGCTCTAACACACTCCCCCCACCTTAAACATGATGAACAAGACTGAATTAATCTCTGTCCGTAAGCTAAACAAGTACATTTAGTAGATTCCCATGTTTTTGTGACACTGAACAAATTATCTACCTCAAAAATATAGTTACTAGTTAGGAGAAAAAGGTTATCATCCTAAACTCCAAGTTATCAAAAAATGAGAATGCTGCCGGTTAATGCAACTACTGCTCTCAGTCCAACCACACCTTTTCCTTCAAACAGTCGAATCTGGAAGCAATGACTAATGTAAAATTAACAAGGCGCAGGAGGCTGTTAAAAAAAAAAAAAAAAGAGTACAAAGGTCTATGGGGCAAACACAGGCACCTGAGAAACACCCCGTTCTCCGCCGGTGAGCCGAGGATGCCTCCGGAGAGTCAGCCGGGAGGGGGAATGGACCAGAGCAGGCTCGAGTCATCAACTATGGTTCTTGTGTGCCGAAACAGCCCGGGTTCAGCATCAGTACTAATTTTATTGTGCCAGCACTCCATTTCCCAGCACGCTCAGCCGAGCCGCGGCCGTTGCACTCGGTAACCGGCACCTGCAGAGCACTTTCTGCTCTCGCACTGCAGCGAGCCCGAGGCACGGCCGGCGGCAGCTCCGCGGGCAGCCGGCCCGGGGCCACCGCACCGCCCGGCGCCACCGCACCGCCCGGCCCCTGCACCGCTGCTCCCACCGCTCCGCGGGCAGAGCGGGGGCAAGCACCGCACAAAGTTGCCGGAGCCCCACGAGCCGCGCTGCCGGGGCGGGCCGCGGATGCTGCGCCGCTCGCCGGTCCCGGCCGGAGCGCGGCTCGGGGCTCTGCGGTCACACACCGGGTACAAAAACCTACGTTTCCATCCCGCGCAGGGAACACCGCGGCGGCAGCGGGGCCGGGGACCCCCGGGAACGCCGCGACGGCAGCCGGGGACACGCGGGAGCACCGGGACGGCAGCCGGAGCCCGAGAGCTCCGGAGCACCGGGCCGGACCCGGCCCCCGGGCAGCCCCGCGGGTTCCCCCCGCCCGCACCGCGGTACGGCCGCGCAGGGGCCGTGCCCGCCGCGCTCCGCTCTGCCCGCGGCTCCGGCCCGCGCACACCGCCGGGCCCGGGCTCGGCGCGGCGGCTCCTCCGGCCGCGGGGCCCCTCCGGGCCAGATCG
>JAWWES010000171.1:298740-313459 GCA_035583135.1 Lophotriccus pileatus
CCTCGGCAGTGTCCTGCCCCCTCGGCAGTGTCCTGCCCCCTCGGCAGTGTCCTGCCCCCTCGGCAGTGTCCTGCCCCCTCGGCAGTGTCCTGCCCCGCCGCCGGAGCCCCACGGGAGCCGCAGGACGGCCCCGTGTGGCCGCACTGCTGAGCCCCGTGCTCCGGGACGGCCCCGCTCGGGCGGTGGGGGAGGTCGGGCCGGGCGCCCCGCGGTGCTCCCGCCCAGCCTGGCCCGCTCTGGGGCCCGCCGGGTCCCCGCGGGCTGCTCTCACCCGACGGGCCGAGCGCGGGCGTTCGGGGAAGACTCGAAAGTACCTCCCATGGTGTTTGAACATCCCACCACTTTGAAGCTTCTGGTCGCGGCTGGACTCTTGATGGCGTAGGGAGCCGTTGATGGACCAAAGAGAAGCTACTGCCTCTGAAGATGCTGTAAACACTTTAATAACAGGTTTCGGGTGGGAGGGTACGTGTGTGAAATGTTTGGTCGCGCTTTTGCATCGTGTGGTTGTCCTGAACAGACCGCCCGGGTCAGTCCCAGGTGTCTGACTGGTTTCCCATTCACCGTTCCTCTGCTCCCTCCTCCCCTCCACAGCGACAGGCACTCACCACTTCACTGAGGGATGCGGGGGTGACACTGTAAGTGGATAAAAGGAGCCAAGACCAAATTGCCACTTGAATCTTCCCCAGAAGTGCTTATGTTCTCCTTTTATTCTACTATGCTTTTGCCTTTTATCTTTTCCTGATACTTGTCTAGCACGCTAAAAGGGTCTAGATACTCTCCTGTAGGCAGAGTCGTGTTGGGTGTATTTCAGGGAGCAGCTCTTGCTGTCTGAAGAGGTTGTTTTATCCACCCCTTCCCCTGTTTCCTTGAGGCATACTGGGTAGAAATCCTGTTGTAAAATAATCATGAATATAGCATCTGCATTTTTACTTGTGTCTTTTTTTCCATCCAGGTCAGTTTTTCAGTTTAGTGTCTGGTGGGATTCACAATATTTTTATCTTGAGCATGAGGACTCGTGAGAATTGTGGTGTGGTTTAATCAGTGTTAACACCACAGGTAGAACTGTGCCCTTACCCTCTGCTAAGGAAGGAACTGCAGGTAACAGGGAGGTAGCTGAACATGGAGAGTCGCCTTTAAACTCAAAATTCTCATAGTCCCTTCTCCTAATTTCCCACTGGGAATGCAGTCTGCTACGCAGAAATCCTGTGGGTTATTGGTATATTTAATCTATGAGGTATTTGCATGGAATAACCCAGTAGGAGCTCCCACAGCATGATCATATCCACACTGGAAACACTTGGCAGATGTAAACAGGGGTCTTGAGTCCTCACTGCTCTGAAAATCGAGTGATTCATACCATGTGAAGTGGATATAAAATGTTACCAAACTGGAATAGTAGCCTCCTTCTAGGAAATGGGAAACAGAACTGAGAGGAATAGCTGGAGAAACTTAGTAAAACAAAGAGTAACAAGGTGAAATACGTGGGAGAAGAGTCAAAGGACAGTGGAGAGCTAGGGGAAAGGAAAAAGAAAATGTGAAATGTGTGGATCTAAAATAAAGGGAGGAGAAAGTGCAGAACCTCTGAGAGCAGTGGCCTTCATTAGTTGCAAGGTTCTTCTACTCAAGGTGTACTGGCCTAATTAAATTCCCTTCAGATCAGTCTCAGCTGGTTTTAACCTGTAATTTGTGTATTGTGGCGTTGGCTCAGCTTCCACAGATAACAGGTTTTGGCAATGAAGAAGCTTATTGCCTCCAGGTGAGTTTAACCATTCCTGAAGTCACTGTGGGGGCTGTGGGAGGCACAGGCTGCTGCAGGACAAGGGAGGTGGCACCAGGCCATCTCCAGGCCTCCCAGGGTCTGGGTGGTTCCAGTGGGTGGCTGTAAACCCCAGAATGGCCAGAACAGGCTGTTCCAAGAGCCCTGTGTCCCTGTGGAGCTGTGCTTTGCAAGGTTTGGCTGTGTTCTGCAGCTTCCCACTGGGGTGAGATGGGAAAGGGTAAGAAATGCTGGCAAGAAGGAGAAAGGGATCTTGAGATGGTTTGTTTTGGCACAACACAAGTCTAAAGAATGAAAAGTAGCATTTGAGGTCCTGTCAGGTTTGGAAATATATTGAGTGACCGTCAGTGAAGAGCAGCTATTTCGTTCTATCTGGTATTAGTCACTCCCTCCCAGCTGCTTTATTTGTTTTGGCTCCCTGAGCAGCCAGTACATTATCTAATTGCCTGCTGTGTGTCCCAGCCCAGCAGTGCTGCCTGGTTATCCCTGCACTGAGACCCAAAGGGACAGCAGAGGCTGTGGGAAGGCACCCCATTTTAACCTTCCAGTGCAAATGGCTGCATGCTTTGATTCCTGATTCCATTAGCTGATAGTGGCCTCTGTCAAACATATGTTTCAATTCTTATATCAGTTTTAGGATTAGCAACAAACAAGTAGAGCTTCTTTTCGTTCTCCTTCTTTGGGATGTATCTTTAAAGTAAGATGATGTTTCATTCTCAGCATCATTTGGAAAGCCCTGATTCTACTGTGTTTGCAGTTCATAAAAATCTGTGTGCTATGTTTTCCTTCAGAACCTTTCTGGTTTCTTTTGAGCCTTGAATCTGACCTCTTAAACTAATTGTGCTCCTTTTAAGTGGCTTAGAAGGCAACATAGTTAGCAGGCATCTGATAGTTGTTTTGCTGCTGTTGTACTTTTCCAATGTTTCAAGTCCTTATGTTTACCTTCTTCCTTTAACCTATTCTGAAATTAATCCATATTCAAGTCTTTCTTTTTATATATATTCCATCTTTAATTTTAGTGATTATTTCTCTATTTGCAAGGTTATCTAGGTTTTCTTATTGGATGTAAGCATGCAGGCACTGTGGCTAAAAAGGGGGAATTGTTGGCATGGAACACTTGAACCTTGGAAACACAGGATTATGAAGACAAATATCAGTCACAAAAACACTGTTCCTTGCCTTTTTTTTTTTCTGGGAGCATTTAGGGCTATCTCTTTTATCTGTAATGTGTTAACAGATACTGAAATAACAAAGATTGGGGAAAAAATACCTGGAGAAGAGTGATACCCATGACAGGCTAACTGAACACATAGGCAGCTGCTTAGAGCTCATGTGGGAAGTTATTTAGATGTGTGGGTTTTCTCCCCCTCGTTAAAACACACAATTTGACTTCAGAAGTTTCTGCAAGCTTTTGTGTTGATGTCACAGCAACTCGGACCTTCACAATACAGCTGATTTTGGCTAATTCAGAGACTGTCATTTCATTTGGTGTGAAAAGCACTACGTGTTCTCTTGCTTTTTCTTGTGCACCTGGGCGGTGTGGCACCTCCCAGGTGTGTTTCTGCAGCAGTGGGGGCTGAGGTTTTGCTGTTTCAGTGAGGGCTTTTACAGAAATGTTTGGTTTCAGGCCGTGTCATTCAAAATGACTGCTTTGCCGTGGGTGCAGGTTACCTTTCCCTGTGGTGCAACAGAACATTGAGGGAAACTGTTTGGATACTGCCAGGTGGTTTGCAATTTCTTCCTTTACTTTTCCTGCATGGCTTTGAAGCATCAAGTAGGAGTATTTGATTCTAGATCCTGCAAAATGCTGGGCATGATCATCAGCCTCCTGATGGCAGAGCCCCTGTGCTCCGGCTCAGCTGCCACAGGGAGGACAATGCTGCCCTGTAAGGGTATCTCCAGCCTTCCTCGTGCCAGCAACAGGATTCTGCAACTGTGCAGGCAGCTGGATTACACAATTGGTCCAGTTTCCCCAGAAACCTCCCCAGCACACATGCTCTTGTTTTCTCAGTTGGATCAGTTTGCTGGTGAAGGGCACTGCTCCTGCCTCGAACGCCCGCAGTAAGGAGGGGAGAGTGGCTGTGGACAGAGGGAACAGGGGCCTCCCTTTTGGCAGCAAGGGGGAATGTTTTGCCCTGGCTGCTTGTTTCAGCAGAAGGGAGGTTTGAGGAACAACAGGTTGCTGAATTACAGCATAAGCTCAGTAACCTGTCCTTGGCAAAAGCAGAGCACCCTGTCCCCATATATTTCTCCACCTGGTGGTGTGGCCCCAGGAGTGGTGTGTGGGTGTTGTGTTTGGGCTGCAGGGGGCAGGGAAAGGGACATCCTCAGGTGAGCTGTGCTGCTGAGGCCAGGTCCTAACTGTGAAACCAGGTTTGATCACATGTGCACCTGTAAGTCAGGGCTGCTCTTGGACATTGCTGCACCTGACAAAACTGGACAGCTTGGCAACAGCCAAGGGGATGGTCTGGTGAGAGGATGGGAGGAATCACCAGGTTGGATGTCCTGTAAAGACAAGGAGATCGGCAGTTGGCCTATTCTGTGGGTTTTCAGGTCCTTGTAAGTGAAAACATAAAAAACCTCAACCAAAGCACAAAACAACTCCCCCTAAGCCCACAAACAAAGCAAAAAACCCCACTACCCCATCTCTGAACAATGCAGGTACTTATATCTGCTCAAGGACAGGGGAAGGCCTGCTAAAATCCTTTGCAGTTCTACCAACTGCTGCAGTTCTCAAACTGAATAACATATTACCCATCTTCTGACTAGGCTGTGTTTGAGGCCTGGGAAGAGTGTTGAGAAATTAAACAAATCTTTGGTACCAGACCAGGGATACAGAATTTCAGACTGAAATTTAGAGATCCTTATGAATAAGGAGGCAACAAAGAAAATGTATCTGCAAAAAGAAGATGGATTCATATTTTCAGACTGTACATTGCTAATGGCTGTAATTGAGAGGCTTCAGACAAGCATGGCTTGTTTTTTGTAGTAGCATATCAGACAAGATTATGCAATAATTTAAAGTGAAGTTGTGCCAAATGCTTCCCTGCATGTAACTCAGCCTAGCAAAACTGGCAAAAGCTGTACAACACGGTGCTGATGCTCCTGACAAAATAACCTGCAGTGGCTCCTAAATCACGTGAATTGTCTGTCCCTCTGGCTTCTCTCTTGTAGGCTGCAGACAAACGTTCTGTTCTGACTCCTGCTATGCTACTGAGACAAAAATTGGCTGGGAGGACTCACGGGATGGTGATACAGAGTCTTTGGTATCAGCACAACCTCACAAGGTCCTGCTACCTCAGGTTCCTCTTTCCCCCGTGCTCTGACTGTGTCCCACCTGCAGCTTGGTGTGGGAAGGGACCTGTGGAACTCAGGCAGGTGAGATGCAGAACTGGTCTGAAGTAGAACCATAAATGTGCAAATCACTGCAAGTCCAGCCAGCCACAGCTCCTCGTAGGCTGTAACAGGGAAAAGGGTCTTGGCTTGAGGAGAAACTGGACTTGTTCAGACAGTCATATGTTCTCAGAGCACTGATAAACTGTACCCCCACAGCATGAAGTAATCCAGCTGCATCCTGCCTGCAGTTCATTAGGAGATGCTGGCACAGATTGGTCTATCAGCAGAGCTGTGGGGAGGGGGCCTCCACCTGTGGGGCAGGGAACCTTTCCATACAGATTTGGGTTTCTAAAGTGAAAAACATGGTTAACAAAGCTAGCAGGAAAATGTGGTAGGTGGAAGTGCTTTAATTTAAAAGACTACACAGAAGACATGCAAAATATGAGGAGAACTTAAGATCACCTCTTAAATTCCATAAAACAAGGAACTGGACTCCTGTTTCCCTTCCCGCATTGAGAAAATCTGGGCTTTAGCTAGCTAGAGAAAATGAAGCTATCATGACTCTGAAACTGCATCTCCAACTGTTCATTTTGCAGCACCAGAAACAAAATCACATTGGTTGATTTATCTGCAGAGCAATGAGGCTGTGACTTAACAGCTGGAATCCAGATACTTTGCACAGATTTTTTTTTTTTTTAAGCCCAGTCTTCAGTTGTTTGTTGGGTTTTTTTAGAGTGGCTCAGTGACTGCTTTCTACTCTGAGCTTCTTTAGCTGTCTCCCGTTGAACCTCTGCTACTAGTTAGTATTGATTGTTTCAGTATCTGATGGTTCAGTAGTTGTGATGCCTCTTGCAGAACACACTGTTCTGCTGCAGCTGCTTTCAGGTCTAGCTCCATAACTCTCCCTGCCTGTGGAATTGCACCCGTATTCCAGCAGCCCTGTGTTACTGTACCTGGAATCCACCTTTGAAATTCATGTGCTACAGCGTGGATCCTGCATCGGGATGGGAAGTGCCAAGCCCAGGTGCTTTATTGTACTGCAGGGAATGTTGATTCTCTGCAGGTTTTTGTTAGAGCATCTTTCCTTTTGTGGAGCTACATGAATTCTGTAGATGTGAGTGTTTTATCTGATGCAGAGCAGCAGAGGGTAAGTTGCTTGCTGCACCATTCCAAACATCCCACTCTCCACACAGCCTGGCCAATAACAGATATGATTTATGGACCAGGCAGTTACAGGTCGATTTAAAACATTTGTTATTTCTTCAGTAATAGAGAAAATTATAGAGTGCTATAATGGATAATTCAGCCTCACGTCTTCCAATAAATCTTTAAATGAATATGTTCAAGCATACTGTTGGTAACTTTTGTTATCTATGGAAGTAATAAATAGGAAGCTAGATGGAACATTAATAAAAAGGGTGTAATAAAACTGCAAATTTCTTGTATTCAAATACAGCAGTCTGTAAATGATGCCTCAGAATTTCTTTCTTTAGCTCAGCAAAGTAGGATTTTGTCTGGGAGTTGTGGCTGGCCCGTCCCTGGAAGTGTCCAAGGCCAGGCTGGATGGAGCTCTGAGCAACCTGGTCCAGTGGAAGGTGTTCTTGCCCATGGCAGGGAGAGGGACAGGATGGGCTTTAGGGTCCTTACAACTGTTCTATGATAATTAACCTCTGGAAGTGTCAGAGGATTTTCTCCTTTCATCCTCTTTCAGTCAAACCTTGCAATTGCCAGTTGTGCTGACTGCAGCTTTGAGATCAACACATTTGGTAGTGAAAGTGGATTGAGCTTTTTTGTTCAAAACAACACAATGTAAAATGCCACCTGACTCACTTGAGCCAATGTGACGTGGATGACTTCCTTGTCTACTCTTTTTATGACAATTTGTCAGCTTCTAAAACATTTACTTCCTTTTGTTTATCTGCTTGTTGCAGTGTTTTTTCTATATGAAGTGTTTTTAAAGTTTATTTTATCTTGGGTTTTCTAAGAATATTCGAAGAATGGAGGGGGAATAGCTGTCCCTTGTAACATGCAGATCCTTGGAAAGCAGATGAGCTGTTCCCTGCCCCTGCAGGGTGACAGAGCAGGCCATGAGGCTGATTGTTTTAAGTGTTTCTCAAATTGATCTTCCTACTTTGGATTAAGTTTTACTTAATGAGGGAGTAATGAGATTATCATAGACAAAAAGGACTATGTCTCTTCTGGGAACGCACCATTTCAGAGACTTGACTTAATTTCAAAGAGATCCATAATTCTTTCTTTAGGGGAATGTAAATTTAAATTGCAATCAAACTGTGGGACTTCTCTAGCAACTGTTTTGACACTGAATTATTGGAGTATTATACTGTGTGTTTTCCCGGGGAAGGGATTGACTGCTGCAAGATTAGCACGTTCTGGATGGGTGCCATTTTCAGATAGTTAGTTCAACCAGAAGAGAATGGATCTGATTAAGAGATCAAGCTGGTTATTTGTTTGTTGTTTGTACTCTGTGCCCTACAATGGGAGTGATTCTTTGCCTCTTTTCCCTGACAATAATTAGGATGAGAGTGTTCCAACAACTTCATGTTAATATTCCTCTTCTTTGAATGAAAACATGCAGTAACAAAGCAATTAACATTTCCATTAAACTTTAAAATCTTAAAGGAAGCCTTCCACAGATTTTATGGAATCTCCAGGTATCCCAAAGAGAGCCCTGAGAATAAGGGATGTCTGTGTTTGGGGATTTTTTCCGAGTTTGTATTTTTTAGGAACATCTGTCCTAATCTGCAATCCAAGTTCCCACTGATGCTATGATCCAAGTTTTCAGTCAGCCCTGGTGCAGCTCTGGTTTGTAGTGGTGTGCACCCAGCAGTAAGTTCCTGAGCCTCTGAGGATTGTAGCACCCGCTGTCCTGGGATTCACAAACATGAAGGGCACTGCTACCCTGTCAGGGATGATGCTATTAAATTGTTTTGTGTAGAACTGAGTCACATTACTGATTGTTGCATTTAATAATGTGATTTAAAACACATAAGAAGTTGTGGTTTCGAAGGCACATCCAGGTTGTTCAGCACTGTGAGCCCCGCCCCAGCAGTGCTGCCCCTCGGTGCCTGAGCAGCAGCGTGGCTGGGAGCAAGAAGGGGCACTCCTGACCCAAATCTGCAAGATCTGTGTGTGCAAATGACCTGTTGAATCGAGACAGGGCAATCAGGCTCCTTCAGAGTTACTCACAGTTGTGGAACCAGGGCCTGGCCGGGCCTGACTCATCCTCAGGAGCAGCCTGGGGCAGACTCTGCTTGCTCCAGAAATGCTGACTAACACTGGGGAGTTTAATTTCTATTTAAATGAAAGGGAGGAGGATCTTGCCTCAACATTGGCTGTTCCCGTATGGAGGAATAAACTGATGCCGTGTACCTCAGGCAGCAGCAAAGGTTTCCATTAAGAATGCACTGAAGGGTTTGTTTGAGTTGGAGATGTAATCTTTTAAGAAGTCACATTTGTTATTGCCTAGAAGAGTTCAGAATTGCGGTGCAATACTAAATTATCAAAAGGAGGAGAAACCTAGGATTGGTAAATCTCATGCTTTTTACTGCTGCTAAAAGGTTTAGCTGTGTCTGGCTGCAGGCAGAGCTGAGTTGGTGTTCTTGGGCACAGGTTTCTGTGTGCAGGGGCTTCTGGTTGAGTTTTTTGTACTTTTAAGATGCATCCAGACTCCTGGTCTAGGGACTGTATTGAAATCTGAGCCAAGTCTTGAGGCATGGGATCTGAATTTCAGCTTAGATGGACTCTTTCAGTATTGGAAAGATTTTTAGCTATGTTGGCATTAAAGCAGAAATAAATTTAACAGGCAATGCTTTTATCATTTTGCTGGGTACGTTTGCTTACTGAAGACAAAACACAGGTTTATATAGATCTTGTCCTTTTCCAAAACCATGTCAGCATTCACTTTCTGTTTTGGTGAGGTCATAATGTTGAATTTGTGAAAACAGAAAATAATGTCCATGAAAAGTTGAGATCAGGTACAAATGTATGATGTCATTGTGGGACTGAGAAATGGGTTGGCTGGAAGGGAATAAGGACTTGGTTAATCAGGCACAGTAGCCCTAAGATTACAGAAAATGGCCCAGAAGGTTTTCTCTGCATCAGTTCTGTTCCTGGAGATGTTTTTGCCTGCTTTCTTTTCAAAGGAGGTAAAGCTAAGGTGAATACGTGAAATTTTGTTCAAGTGCTGACGTTAAATGAGAAATGTGTCAGTAGAAAGATACTAACAGTTTGCCAAAGGGATAAGTAAATAAATAATCCAGAGGGGTAGCTCTGCTGCTGCTAATCTTACTAGTATCCAGAGTTATTTTTCAAAAAGGGCAGCATTTCCTCTGCTAGGAGAAGCTTGTCATTTAAATCTGTCCAGATGGACCCAGATTAGGATGATGGCTCCCAAAATGTGCGATCCAGGAGAGTGACGCTGACAGGGCAGCTGTGCAGGGAACAGTGATAAAAGGGGTTTAGAGAGGGAAGAGGGTGTGATGGGTCCAATCTCCTTAAAGCTTTCAAGGAGTCCCAATTTTTCATGAATAAGTTGTTTTTGCCCTTGTTATAGGGTCAGCTGAGAGTCCCTGTGTAGTACTCTCTTCCCAAGTTCATCAGTAGAAGTAGTGCTCAGATGGTGAGAAACCAAAAGACAGTGGGGGGAGGAAGGCTGTCTATGGCAGAGAACTGGGGTTTCTGTTAAGCTTGTGAAAGACCAGATAGTCAGCTTCTTGTGCAGTTATTTTCTAAAGACAGGTATTCATTTGTTATGTTATCCATAATTTTGAAATGTCCCTTCACCCTGATTTGTTTTATTAAGCTAATGAAACCTTAGCCCTGCTAAAGGTAAGGTGCAGTATGAAATTGTCAGGTGGCATTCCCTGTCTCTTTATCCAGCTGAAGTTCCTGACCTGGCCTGGTTTTCTTTTAATTTATTTCTAAATCCCTTGCTCGTGTTTTTGACCACGAATAGCAGAGCTGGGACAGCTACTGTGAGCTGATGGGGAAGGCAGGAGAATAACCAGAAGCCAGCCTGGAAATCACAGTGGGGAAAAGTCCAGGTTTGTCTTGCAAGGTGCTGCTCATTCTGTCGAGCTTGGGTAGGGATTGCTGGTACTCACAGACACAGTTTGTGTCCTCCTGTGCAGTTGTACAACAGGTAATGCTGACTGGCAGAGCTCCCTAATGCAGCTCTTTTCCTCCTTTTAGAGCTTTCATTTTCTCTCTTGTTAATGATTTCCTTGTTGCCATGTCCTAAAGAGCTGCCTTTTAAAGTTTTAAAGGCTAAGGTGTCAATCTTCTGGAATCCGTTCATAATCTTTCTGGTCACAAATGATAAATGGATTGACCAAGTTCCTGGATAGTGTGGTTGGTTCAAGCTGCATTTTATGGATGTTAATAACTAATGGTTAAAAAACCACCACAGAAACAAACCTGTTCCCAAAGAAATTATGGCAAGGGAAATGAAGTTACTCTGGTTTGAAGGAGTACTGCTTACTGAATAATCTTCCTTTAGAAAGGAGGTATGCAAATTTAAGTTGTTCTGTTGCACCCTGTGAAGGCAACAATATGCTTTAATGCAATTAACTCTTCCTGAAATTGATATTTCAACTCTTTTAGTAGTTTAGATTCCAGAATACATAGGTGTATGGGAAAAAATCATTAGCTGTAAATCATTAGCTCTGTTCAAGCAGCTGCAAACCTTTAAAAATTAATAATTTTCATGTGAAATGCAGAGTCTGGGTTGTAAGATGTGGCATGCATTCAGTGCAAGGCTTCAATTGAAGCTGACAGGGAGCCTGCTGGGTAGGCGTTGAGCAAGGACCCCCAGAATTAATCACCTGTCAGTTAAATTTCTTGGGTTTAAACCTACAAATAATTCTATCTTTGTAAAGTGTCTTTATGATGTAAATATAGTAAGCCTCACCCTAAATTGATTTCCTTTCCCCTTTAGTACTGACTCTACAACCAGGAGAAACACTGACATGTCACAGAATTAATGAGAGCATTGACATGGTTGAAATGACTCTTTTTAAGGTTATAAAATACAAAAATTCCAATGGTCTCTTCGAGAGCGAAAGTATGAAGGTGATTAGAAGCACTTCCAGATGCAAAATCTGGTGACTCTTGTTAAAAACTAAGATGTGCCCTGAAATATTTGCATCAGTTTCTATGAACTGGAGTGGAAATGCAAGAGAAAGTAGAAAAAAAAAAACGTGCTACATGTGATTCTCCAAAGGTTATGCTTGCAAGGACGAAAAACAGAAGTAGATTTGATGCTGTGTGAAATTGCTGAATCACAGGGATCAGAGGGATTTCCTGGAGCAGTGCTGGGCTCTGAGGGCAGGGGCAGTGTCACTGCTGTGCCACCGGGCTGGGGAGAGGGCTGGGGAAGCTGAAGGTGCAGGCTGGAATGCCCTTTTTAAAGTCTAACTGTGTGAAAACAGCAGTCAGAGAATCTTCTGAGGTGAACTGTTTGCTTTGTACCACTGAATCCCCTCTCCCCCTGAGCCTGGGGGAGGTGGGTGCTGGGAGCTGCTGGTGGTCACAGGCAAAGCCCAGGCAGCTTTTCCTCTTGTAGGTCTGTCCTCTGACTTTGCAAGGAGCCCTGATGTCCGCTCTGTAGTTAGGGCTATCCCCCAACGTAGTTAGGACTATCCCATGTGGTTTCCTTTGTAGATATATTTTCCTGCTTTTAGTCTGAGGATTTCTGGTGACTTGGTTGAAGCTGGTACAGATCTCCAAGCCCATGTGGTGCCCCAAATCTTGTGCAGACACTGTGCTTCAAGTGCAATGCAGATCTATTTATTTCTGTTTGCAGTCTCGGAATGTGATAGCCCTGCTGATATCTCTGCTGAGGAAAATCAACATTGCTGTGTAAATATTAACCATAGTACACAGAACCCTCAAGGGAACTTGCTGTTGTTTTAAAGTGGTGCTGCTGATCTGAAGAGCTCCAGTGGCTCTGCTGGAGAGTGGCCAAGCTGGTTCAGGATCCTTGGGAGGGTTCTGCCCCTGCTCTTCCTGGCCCATGTAACCACAGGCTGTACCTGATGGGGTAGGCAGAGATTTGATGCAGTTAGTCTTCACTCTTATGTTGTTAAAAGCATCAGTAGGGTTACAGAAATACCAAGCCACAGCTGAATATTCACGTTTTCCTGATGGAGCCTATGAATTGAGACTTATGGTCTTTCTAAGAAAGACATCTAGGAAAGGTTTAGCCTGATCAATCAAAAAAGTATCAAAATAAAGAATTTAAATATCTTGTGATGCTTTCCCTTTTCTTTAAATTCACGTATTTACTCTTAAATGAAAGGGTAAAACTGAGCGAAGAATTTGAGTTTTTATTATTTTTTTGAATTTTTCTGTTCAACCTTAATGACTGTAAATTCAGTGGAAGATTGTCATATAATTGTGCCAGACTTTCCAGAAAGTGCTGAATATTATAAAATTCCATGGAAATTATGCCAGTTTCAAGGGTTTCACTTTTCTTTTGTTATGGTTTTCTCTTTGTCCCCATTTATAATTACAGAATTGCATGATGTGTCTGCTTTCCTCTCTTCTCAGGAAGAAGATTTTGGAGGCTGGAAATCTAAGGGCATTATGCCAGCAGGGATGCTAAACTAAACCTAATTTACAGACTTATAAACAACCTGAATAAAAAGAATTTTCTTTATATGCCTTTTGAAATTATCTGTCTAGAACTGAAAGATCTGTGTGTTGGTGATGGAGCATTTCTTGTTCAGTTGTATTTCTAGTGATGAATCCTAGAGACAGAAAGGCAGCCTATGTGTAGCTGACCTAAGAAGCAGCAGAAAATCATATTTTGTCTTTAGGGGGGAAAGAAGCAATATTTAAACTTTGTGCATCCTGCAGAAATAAGTAAGGTGAATCCCGTACTTCACTGTGTTATGTAAATCCCTACCTTAAGGCTTTACATATATAATTAATTTGAATTTCTAAAAAAATCTATTCCAGCTGAAGTATATATGCAGTTAGGAAATTGTATGTAGATAAGCTGATGTATAGATAAAACATTAGCATGACAAATGGGCCAAAGCTGGGATGGAGAATTGCCTCATTTGGATGAATCTGGCAGTGTTATATGGTTACAAATTGAAACCAAATAATTGCTCCAAGCAGAGAAAAATAGAATCAGCAGTATGAATGTGCTAACATTTTCCTTCCTCTCTTTCCCCCTTGACTTTCCAGGAGGGTGTAGAGTTTGGCATAGAACTGTGAATTTATTTGCAGGTGACTATCAGATGGTAAAATACAGGGTTAGGGTTTCAAGAGGAAAGTGAACTCCCTCATGCTTCTGCTGCTCTTCTTTCCCCCCTTTGTGTTGCACTGTGCCAGCCTTGAAATTTGTAGGGATAGACTGGCCCAACTCACTGGAACAGTGAGGAAATAACTCCACAATATGGCAGCGAACAGACTTTGCTGCTCTGCTGTTCACTGTGTTGCTGCTTGCCTTGACAGAGGTCAAAGGTATGACAAAGAGGAGGAATCTTGTGTGTAGGAAATTTTGGCTTAGTAGAACTGGGAGGGAGTTTGAGGGAGAGGGTTTGTGGGGATCCTGGTTGGACATGACCTTCCCCTTCTGGTGTGTGATGGGTTCAGTTCGGCTGAAACACCTCAGTTGGATCTGTTACTTTTATTTGTATGCCTGGGGTGGCAACCATGTATGCTTAATCATGGTGAAAGCAAGGGGGTTGAGACCTCAAAGGTCTCTTTACAGTGTTGTGTAACTTATTTTACCTTAAATGCCACGTTAATCCCACAAGGATGTGGGTACTTGATCCAGCTGCTCCCCGGAGCTGAGCCACTGCTGCTGGAAGGGCTGACTGGGTTTCACAGGTGTTCAAGCAGAGATACCTAAAGGGATCAGGACAGTCTCAAATGCAAGAAAAGAGTGATCTTTTCAGGCTTAGTTTCTATGAAGCAAAGAACACCTCAAAAACTGATCTAATGTGTGGGTCGAGGGACTTTTTGTATTTTGAAAAGCATAAAGCAAAGACTAGATATCTATGTGACAGCATTACAGATTTCAGAGGAAATAATATTTTGTTTTCTGAGCTGCTAAATGATATGAGGCATATGAAATCCCTCTTGAAATGAGAGATGAACTTGAGGAATTTTTGTCTAATTACATTTTTTAGTACCTCTTTCAGAAAATAATAGATATTTTTGTATGTGTTTTTAGATTGCATCCACTATGGTAGTATTCTCAAAACATCTGATTGTTTCTCAACAGATATAAAAAACACCTAAAAAATAAAAATGGGTGAACTGGACCGTAGAACATTGTTTTCAGCTCCTAGGATTAGTGATGGAGGTATGTATGCTCTCATGTTCAGTTTGCTTTACCAACTGCTTATGAAATACTCTGTGCAACTAATAGCTGCATATAGAAGCTGCTACAGCTCTCTGATCATGGTTTGGGTTGGGAGGGACCCTAAAACCCACCCAGTTCCACCCCCCTGCCATGGGCAGGGACACCTCCCACCAGCCCAGGCTGCTCCAGCCTGGCCTTGGACACTCCCAGGGATCCAGGGACAGCCACAGCTTCTCTGCCCAACCTGTGCCAGGGCCTGCCCACCC
>JAWWES010000171.1:313559-339433 GCA_035583135.1 Lophotriccus pileatus
AGCTGGAGAGGGACTGGGGACAAGGCATGGAGGGACAGGACACAGGGAATGGCTTCCCACTGCCAGAGGGCAGGGAGGGATGGGATACTGGGAAGATACTAAATGTTCTGTGATTATATGATGTTGGCAATGCTGGGTTAATGGTTTGATTCAATGATCTTAAAGATCTTTTCCAGTGTGAATGATTTTGTGATTTGCAAAGTATGTCATGGCAAGATGGGAACTACAAACTTGCTGCAAATTCCACCCGTCTTTGAAGAACTGCCATGGTTTTAGGAACAAGATCCTGTAGAGGTCATTAAAATGAAAAGTTTGGTGTTTCACTTCAGCAATATCTACTTTAAGCCCCTCTTCATCCTTTTGCATCCAAGCCCCCTCGTCTTTTCAGATAAGCTTCCCTGCTAAGGTTTCAGTCTTCCTTGAGGTCTTTCTTTCCCACTCAGCTTTGAAAAAGCTCCAGACTTATATGAGGAACACTCAAGTGCTGCCTCCTGCTCCTCAGTGGACTCTTCACGTCAGCACAGTAATCTGGGCTGGCCTGGAGCAGCCTTTGAGCCAGCCCAGGACACTCCAACTCCAGGAACGTTCACTTGTGTGAGCGGCACAGCTGAAGGTTGTGGTGACAGAGTAGGAAGGCAAGGAGCAAATGGAGGTGATAGTCTTCAGATTGCAGGGGAAAAATATGTTCACATTAGCTTCCACAGTCTGATTTTACTGCTTTTGCTGTGGGGGCTCCACACCCTCTTGCTCCCCTAGTAAATCTTCTGTTAGCTTGTAGTGCTCTCAAATAGAAATTCTATTCTAAAAAGATCAAAATTGAAATTTCTAGCCTAATGCTTTTCTTGTTTTCTTTGTTGTCACTGCCTTGGCTTAGGAGTGAGTGTTGATTTGTTTGCTGTATTTGTTCAAACTCTAGCTGAGAAAGTACTGGGCTGAGAAACAGCTCAAGTGGCAAGAGCAGGAAGAGAGAGATCTACAGCGTCTGGAGGAATTGAGAAAGTTAATGGCTGAACAAGCGGCTAAAGACAGAGAAAGGTAAAAGAAATTAAGTGTGAATATCTATGTTATTAAGAGGATCTTCTTATAATCTAATTTGCTTTGATCTTCCAGTTTTCTAAACTAGAATAAACTGAGATAAGTAACTTTTTTCTTCCTGTCTGGCAGTTACCCCAATCTATACACTAGGGTTGCATCACGATTGTATCCTGGATGCAATTTATTTGGTAGTTTGAATTAATTAATATCCATCAAAGATTTTAGACCTTTGTAAGCACTAAACTTGGAATCCTGACAGGATGCACACATTAAACCCAGCTCCCTTGGTGATTTTTTTTAGTTGTAGCTGAGTAATGAGACACCTACGTTCCCACTCTGCAAAATGATTTATAATCAGGTTTGGGTTGTTTGAGAGGCAAGTGAAAGGAGCTCATTCAGCACTTAACAGCTCAAAGATATTAATTATTATCTTAGAGAGTCCTAAACTGCTCCTCTAGTTGTAGATGCTCTTTACCTGTTTAATGGGATTTTGGACTTGAGCCTGCTCACACTGGAATTGCCAAGTCTTTGTTGCACAGGGTAGCCTTTAATGGCCTGTTGAAGAAATGCTCCATTTCACGGGGGAATCCCTCTGTCAGAGGAACACGGCCCCAGAAAGTAGTTTGGTTATAACTGCTCCCAAGGCACAGCCTGGCTCTTTTTACAGGGAGGGAACCTCCAAATTCTGTGGACCAGAAATGCAGTTAAAATAGGATTCAAGTTCCACTGGGATTTGAATATTAAACTTGGTCTTAAGCATTCTGTGGAAACACTACTTCAGTCTTATTTTGCTAGGACACCTTGCTGACAGCTAAATTTAAATGCTACAAATATATCTTTACCTTTCCTTAAACATTCCTGCAGTGATTTTAGCTCATGGGGAAAGAAACACGTGTTTGAATTTTCAGCAGAACTGATCAGGGAAAACCCATTTTTCTTTAAACCTGTGTATTGCACTCTGCCATAGTGCTGGGAATGTTCTTTCTTATGCTAATAAATGTTGCAGAATAAGATACAAGGAAATGGCACAGTTCTTTGAGGAATGCAGAGAGGAAATAATCACCCCTTCAGGCTATTGTGGAACAGAAGCCAATAAATACTCAGCATTATGTTACCCAGAGCTGACCTACTGTACCAAATAAAACATTTGATTGTGCAGACCTCAGGTACACATGTGGCACTGTGGTGTCCTGGTGCAGCACAGGGTTTTAGTCTCAGTTTAGCCAGTCTCAGGATAACACAGCTACAAGAACACATCGTGATGCCAAGCCCTGCCCTGCCCAGCTGGTTTTTGGCAATCAGTTGGGATCACTTGGATCATTTCAAACTAGGTATAGAAAGGCAACACAGTGTCTCAGTTTAGCATTGCTTAACATTTCTGTGTGCAGGAAAACTGCTGCAGGCAAGACCAAGTGTGTGGATTAGACCCAGCCAGGTGCCCCCCAGTCTTCCCTCTTGGCCATGCACAGAAGCTTCCAGAGTACTGAATTTTGTGTTTGATGACTCTGGAGTGTTTTAGAAGATGTATCACAGTAGTCAGGTCAAGCAGAGTGAGAGGGTTTCAGTATAATATAATGTTTGTCATTTTTCAGAGAAATATGAATATCTGCTTTTTATTAAATTTCTTCCATGTAAAAAGCAGATTAGGCTTCCCCTCCCCTGCCCCCCGGGACAGAATGACCTGTGAGAGCTACTGCTGCAGCATTCCTCTGCCTGACCTCCTGCAGTGCCTACAGTGAGAAACTGGAAACCTCTCTGGGGCACCCTCAGGCAGCTTCCTACCACCCTCTTGGGACAAATTTGTCTGTCCTGCTAATTGTGATTGGATTACTGAGGCAGAGGTCTTTGCTAGCTACCAACAGAACTGGAGATTTAGTTCTGATTTTTGCAGCTTCTGGCACAAGTTATGAGTGTGCCATATAAGTACAGTAAGCTCCTTTGAGCTTACTAAAATTTGGAGAGTAAGAAAATAACAGTACACGTTTTAGTGCAGTTGAAGCACCTCATTCATCTCAGTTTCTCTAGAGGTGAGTTCAAATTTGAAGGGCAAAAGAAGGACAAATCTCCAAATGCAAAGCATGGCATTAGCAACTCTTGTTTAAGGACTAAAAGTGAGGTACGAACAAATATCTACAGCTCCATAAGGAACCGTCTGGCAGTGGCCTGGGGGTCATCAGGGAATGTGTTTGTGGTGGTGCTGTCGGGCACATTTCCCCTACTGTGAAAGGGGGAGCAGGACAGTGGTAAAGTTCTGGAGTTACTGCTGGGAACCCCCACCCTTTTCCTTGGGAAGAAGGGTGTAATTCTCAAGTTTTCTTGCTTCTTCCAGTAACAAGATTGGGAGTGAGGTGTAGCTTTTAATGGAAAGGGTTATAGGAGAGATTTCTTCTGCTGTACATAGATGTGAGAGAACATTTCTTCTTGGCAAAGAAAATGGGGGAGAAAAAAAGTATACCAGGACTATATAAAGCATGCTAGAGAAAATCTGCAGTCTAGACATGAAATCTGAAAGGTTAGCCAAGTTGTTCAAAAAAACAACCAACTAAAACCCACCCAAAAGCAAATTAAAAAATACAACTCCACAAACCCCTCTTCCCACAAAAACCCAAACAAAGAACTCCGAAAAAGAAAATACGTTCAAATGAAGAATCATTTTGCACTTCTCAGGTGTTCTGAACATCAGGTGGATAGAGAACATGTCACGGTAGTTTTCAACACAAATACCAACAGAGGAATTTCAAATTGCCCTTGCCCAGTTTTCCCTTTGTGTGCTTGCCAGGGTGGAATTCCGACGGGCGCTGCTGGAGAAGCGGCTGCAGGAGAGGAAGGAGCAGGTCCTGCTCCAGGCCCGGGAACAGGAGGAGAGGGAGAAGCGCCTGGAAATGCTCCGACAGCAGGTGGGTCTGCCGGGCTGCAGTGACCTCACACAGTGGGACAAACACATGTCAGAGCACTGACAGGTAAAGGGAACAATGAAGCAAATAAATAAATGTGTTAAAATGCACTCCTGGTCTGACTGTTATAAACCCTGCATGCTCTGTAGCTCTGACAGCAGGAACATTATGACATTGAATGGCACTGTAGGAGCTGTTGATATCTAAATAGAGATAGGCATTTTTCTAGGGTGGATTTCTCTTCCTTGCTTTTTTTTTATTTTTTTTATTTTAATAATCTGGGTCTTCCCTGAGTCTTAGGCAAGACTTATAAGTAATTAAGATTGTTTTTAAATTCTGGAAACTTACGCTTCTTGGATGACTTTTCTTCAGAGATATTTAGCTCTATGAAGCTTTTGCACATTATTTCTTGAAGGATATTCCAGAAAATGCATGCTAATAATTGCTAATGTCAATAGTAAATGTAGTGCTGGTAAATGTAGTAAATGTAGTTATGTTTTTCTATTGCTGACTTTTGAAGGAGTAATTTTACCTTCACTTACATTTTTGTATCTAATCTCTGAAGATTAGTAGGAAAAAGCTAGAGTTCACATTCTGTACACTGTAGGAGCTGCACCCTAAATGTGCAGCTAAAGGAAAATAGGGAGGGGGGGAAAAGGTGCTATTCAACCCCCTTTTTTTCATTTGTGATAATTTAAACAGCACTGAAGCAGCAGCTTTTGCCCCAGGACTACCCTTGGTTAAAAATGTGGTGTTTGGTGCAGCCTTGACCTCCCCTCCAGTGGACCATCCCAGTGCATCCTGTGAAACCCTTCCTTAACCCCTCGGGGAGTGTTGGTGGCTTTACAAGTGCTTTCACTTGGTGACGGGGTGTGCAAAGTCAAGAGGAAAATAAAGTGTCACATGCTCTGAGCCACCTTCTCTGGGAGAGCTGAGCAGAATGAGAGTAGACAAACCTCAGGGGTCCTTGGTGTCCTCTCGGTAGTTTTTTTAAACTGTCGAACTCGAGCACATTTCCAGTCAGTTTTGCTTTATTTTTAAAAATGATTCAATTCAATATTTTGCAGTGTTGTTTTAGGTTATCAAAGCATTTTTAATAATCACTCTTGCATCTTTTCCAAGTTCCTGGTTGAGTTACATTATCATTTGCATCAGGTTTTACATGAGGCTGGTTTGGATTCATGATCTGTTGAGCTCTGGCCACTGACTCAATTCTCTTGCCAGAGTAAAAAACGCTTCTAGAACAGCCTTTGCCCAGAATGGGGAAGCTCCCACTTCATTACACTTTTCTAACCAACATTTATTCTGTTTCACACTAATGAAATGAAATTAATGAAGTATGTGCCTCTTTTGTGTGTGAGGAAGAAAGTTTTTTAGCCAGCCTGTAGATTTTGGCAACCTGTAAATACAAAGATGACATTTTATTTAAAGAGATGGGGAAAAAATTATCGTACAAAATTTAAGCTGTTTTTCTGGTTTTAGCCAATCAGATGGGGTTCTTACTTTGATTATTTTTCTCATGCATCTTTCTCTATTTTTCCAAAGTAGTATTAGCCTGTATCTGAATATTTTAACACAAAGAAAGTAAGCAGTGAAAGAAGATTGATTCTGGCACAATACAGTGTCTGAGAGTCTTTGATACTGATCTAGCCCCAGGAAATTACACAGTTAAAGCAGATGCACTTCACCAAAAAA
This sequence comes from Lophotriccus pileatus, assembly GCA_035583135.1. Taxonomy (NCBI): domain Eukaryota; kingdom Metazoa; phylum Chordata; class Aves; order Passeriformes; family Tyrannidae; genus Lophotriccus; species Lophotriccus pileatus. The sequence continues at coordinate 319,184 of JAWWES010000171.1, forward strand.
ACAGAGTTATTTGGGGCATATCACTCGATGTTGTTGGTCATGACTCTGTAAAAATGGTGAACTACCACCCTGAAAGTTTGGACTTCCTGGAGTTGTGGGGTTCTGGGTCCTTGTGGTCGCTGTCTTGGGACGCTGGAGCTCGTGTCAGGCTCTGCTGGAGAGCCCAGCCTGCTGTTGCTTCTCTCTCACGTCCTTGTCGGGCCCAGGCAGGACCTCACACACTGTTAGAGTGCAAAGGCAGTGAATGATCCTGTTCTCAAAGGGTGTGTTACTGACAAAAGCCTGTTCTCACCTTGGCTCTACACAGAGAGTGAATGTTATTTTCTCGTCTGGTGTTTCAGGTTGCTGTTGTTGCAGAATTAGACCCAGCCAGAGCAGTGGCTGACACGGTGGCGTCCAGGGCCCGGATGGGCATCGGAGCCAACCCAGAGCTTGAGCTGCAGCAGCCCCTGTTCAGGCTGCACACGTACAGCGAGGAGCAGGTCAGTGGCTGTGATCCTGGGGGAGCTGCTGTCTGCATGTGTGTCCTACCAGTGTACCCTGAACAGCTACAGGGGCAACAGAATATAGACTATAATGTAAGATAAAAACACCAGGAGGGACAGGTGGGGCAATCTCTCCAGAAAGAGGCTTACAAATTTTGTCAACTAATCTTCTGACAAATTTCAGAAGTAACTTTCCTGGGATTAATTGTCATTCTGACAAAGGGAAGTGGCACTCTCATGTAAGCACAAGGCAACACTGAGAGAAGTCATAAAGGCGTTTGAAGCACTTGGATTCCATAGAAAGGACCAGGAAGGGCTTGGATTGTGTGCTGCACTCAGGGCTGTGTGCACAGGGAGCAGGAGGAGAGGCAGCAGCTCCTCAGGGAAGCAGCTGCATTAAAAACCACTGTTTCTCACCCACACTTTGTTTTGCTGAGGAAAGGCAACCAGGGCTCTTTGCTTTCTGATCATGTTGTATGATTGTGATTATGAATATTCAAAAGGATAATATTGGGATATGGACAGTGAGATAAGGCTTGCTTGCTGTAAAGCTTCTCTGTTTTGAAGGCTTTATTTTATGACCATAGTTTCCTGACTGCCTTTTTAAAGCTTTTTAAATATATCCATCCACAGATAACCTGTAAGAGGCACCGTGTGCATGGGGAAGGTGTTGCTTGGTTTCTGTTGATCATTCCTGTGGTTTTTTTACCAGGTCATTGCTGACCCCAGGCTCCGTGTCGAGCTTGCTCTCCGAGAAGCTGGACTGCATAAAACGCTTTATGCAAGAGAGATTTTGCCAAAAATTCCTCCACCGAAGCTTCCAAGAAGAGACATGGAATCTACAGCTTTTGAGGTATAGAGCACCTTGTCTCAGGAGCAAGGAGCTTCAGGGGTGCAAAGCTTTAATAAACTCCCTTTGGTGTGTCCCAGAACTGTGCTGTGTGTGCAGCCCTCCAAACCCCTGCTGGGCCTTTCTCCCGGGGCTGCAGCACGTTCCTGGGGCAGGTCTGGGAGGTTGGGCTGGTGCAGTGGGAGTGTCCCTGTCCCTCCTGACTGGGAGCTGGGACACTGGACCTGAGGACTCCTGCACACAGCACAGGCCAAGCTGACGTGCAGCACCTGGAGTAGGAACTCCTGGGTTCCAACTGGCAGCAGAAATCCAAAATAGCTTCGTACTGCAGTTACTTTAGATTATATGTTACGTTAAATGAATAAATCCCACAGTTTTCATTCCAAGTTTCTTGAGAATTTGATTTTTTAATTACAAAATCTTCATTACCATGACTGTTTCTAATAATCTTTGATTATTATAAGAAGAAACTTAAACCTTTGTCTATATTTAGAAGCCAATTTGCTGCATCATATTTACTGCAAGCCAGTCATGCAATTTCATATTGCAGATTAGTCTTTCAGTATGAATTATAAATTAGAATTAGAGCTGGGATCTTTACTTTGGAGCTGACATTACTGAACATGATTCTATTAACTGAAAGGGAAATTGATGTTATTTCCTTTTGTAATTGATTCTGTTTTCAAGCCTTACATAAAGATAGCATAAAAGGATTGTAAACAAATTACAAATTAGCACTTTGGCCAGAAATTTCTAAGGATGATGAATGTCAGCGAGATCTGAACATGCCTACGTGTTTCTCTGGGCCATTATGGGAACTTCTTTAATGGAACTGCAATGCCTTGCAGGTGTCAGTGTGTCACATCCGAGCTTTGCAGAGACAAAGTTTCCTCAGCTCAGACTGAGAACACGTTTGGCAAAGCCCTGCCAGCCTGAGCACGGCTCGGCCCTGGGGAGGGCACTCAGGATTGGTGGAGACCCCAGGGTGGGTGCCAAGGGTGTGACCGACCCACAGGGCTGAGCAGCAGGGTCGGGCCAGGAGCAGCGTCACCCCAGGATTGCAGCTGAGTTATCTGGGGGGAAATGCTGCACAGCCCATCCTGAGCCGTGGGAGCTGCGCTGTCCGGGCTCGGCTTCTGCGAGCTTGGGCTAAAATTACAACTCCGTGTGTTTGTGCTTTTATTTTGGTACCTCCTTTGGGCTAACTCGTTGTTTTTAAAACACACTTGACCAGCCTCACAACTGGATGGATGTTTCTGTGGGGACACCAGCAGGGCTTTGCTGTGGAGAACAAACTGGCTGCAAGACAATTCCCAGAAAGGGGTCATCCGAAACCTATGGCAGTTAATTATTTTTTTTCCTTACCTTTAAAAGCAGATCTAAAAGATAATGTCAGTGGTGCACGATCTTTAGAGATTCAAGTCCAGTATTTCTTTTCCTTGAGCGGTTTTAAATTACTTTCACAAAAGAGCTTGAAGGTACATTGCTGTTATTATGGAAGTTTCTTAAGTGAACTTGGCAGAACTGAGTTGGAGTGGTAGGTTGGATTGCATGGTAAGTGACTGGAGGAATGTGTTTCCATTCTGGGAAGACACTGGCTCCTGTCCTGGGATTTCTTCTCTGTCATATTAGTATTAGAGCCTAAAAACAACCACCTTGGAATGGAAACCAGCAACCAGTCTCTTTTTTCTTGTATAAAGTGGAGTTTGTTTTTTCATAGCATCAGTTTTCATGATACCATAGAATCATCAGAGAATTCCAAAATGGTTTGTGTTGAAGGGGACCTTAAAGCCCATCCAGTTCCACCCACCCTTCCACTAGACCGGCTTGCTCCAAGCCCCGTCCAGCCTGGCCTGGAACACCTTCTGTAAGTTATCCTGCAAGTTCCCTGTCAGTATCCTGTATGTTATTGTTCCAAAGGTGTAAAAATTAATTTGGAAGCGAGCTTGTTAGTGAACCTTAAGAACTGAAAGTGATTTTGTGGCGATTGTTGAGGCTATAGGGGACCCTCTGCCAACAACCCCTCCACTCCACCCAGGTGCAGTTCAGTCTCCTCCAGCTTGTGGAGACACTTGCAGATGATTTGCTGGATGTAGAAGATGCAGTTATGTAAATCAGGCCAAGGTTCTGTCAGCACTGTGTGCTCCTCATCCCGCCCCCTCACGAGGGTCTCTGTGCCCAAACCTGCCCGCCCTGCAACAGGGGTCCAGCTGTTCCTGCTCAGCCAGAGACGGGTTCTCGTGCCTGAACTCCAGCACCTGCCAGTTTGTCACATCTTTAAATACTGTAGGAATGAAAGTCTGAACAGCCTTCATAACAGCAGTGAGTACCAATAATGGTCACAAATATCGATTAATTTTGGGTGTCATTTACTTAGGCTTTGGCTTTATACCCAAAGCAAAAGGATCTCCTTCCTACAGGATCCCTGTGGACAGGAGTGACCCTGGCAGGACACTTCATGATGAGTGGAGCCGGGAGTGAGGAACCTGCAGCTCAGTAACACAGCCTTATTTCTGTGCAAGTGTTGGCTGGAGCTGCTGTCCTTGGACATGCACGTGTGTCAGAGCCATTCCAGCTGTGCTGGAGGTCGGAGCAGTCCTTGGGTGTGCCCATGTGTCATTCCAGCTGTCTTGGAGGCTGGAGCTGTCCGTGGACATGCACATGTGTGTGTCAGAGCTGTAGCAGCCGGGTTGGAGGCTGGAGCTGTCCGTGGACACGCACATGTGTGTGTCAGAGCCGCAGCAGCCGAGTTGGAGGCCTACAGCTCCCCACTGCAGTGTCTGTAGGGCCCGGCCGCTGCCCTGGCTGTGGAAGGCGCTCTCCCGTGGGAGTGCGGCGTGGCCGAGTCTCTTTGGCGTTTCCCAGAGGAGGGGCCGTGCTGTGGGCAGGCCCTGCCCAGCCCTGGCAGTGGAACGTGACCCTGCGGAGCCCCCGGGCCGGTCAGTGTGCGGGGCCCAGCCCCAGGCGCTTGCGGATGAAGGCGGCGATCAGGCGCTGGGGCCGCTGCTGGTACTCCCACAGCACCTCGTGGGGTGCCCGGATCTGGTCCCCCTCCAGCCGGTCCAGGAGCGCCACGCAGACAACTGCGGCTGTGGAATGCATGGAGGGATGGAGGGATGGAGGGAGGGATGGAGGGAGGGAGCGCTGTCGCCTCGCACCTGACCCCGCATTCCTCCCAGGGTTGGAGCAGGGTCCTGCCTCCCTGGGCTCATGGCAAAGGGCCAGCTCTGCTCTACATCCACCCTCCACTTACCTGGGCTCTGCTCCAGCAAACCCTGGGGTCGGCTGCACCAGCATGGCCAGGATGTGTTTGTAGGGCCAGGAGAAGTGGGGGGGGATTAAGGTTTGGTTTGTCCAATGTGTTCTCAGGCCTTGGGTTTTATTGAGCTATGAAGTTTATTTTAGTGTCCTTTTCTAGTTCAGACTGTTAGGAATGTGTCTTTGGCCTTCTGGCACCAAACAGAACCCTTGGAGGGGGTTAGGCAGGGTGCAGGGAGGAGATAGAATTGTCAGGACTCACCTTTGAGGCCACACAGCCCACACAGGGCAGCGAATGCTGTGGACTCCATTTCAATGTTCCTCACACCAGCGTCATAAGCTCTCCTCAAGTACTCCAACTTTTTTTCCCTGGAAAAGGAGCACAGTGCACCGTCTAATCTCCCCTGACCTGGGAAGGAAGCAGAGAAGTGTCACCTGAGCAGGGTCACAGGCACAGGGATAGGTGCAAACAGAAAGCCTGTCACTGCCCGTGTTCTGTCTGAGGCCCACCAAGTTTTCCTTTGAGTAGCTTGTTAAGTCCTATTCCCCCTGATATTAAAGCCAGCGTGACACATCTCTGTGTAGGGGAGAGAATGATGCAGATTTCACCACAGGTAAAGGGCCAAGTCAGCCCACGGGTGTGAAGTGCAGGGGATGTTGTGCTCTGTGGGGACAAGCCACAAGCTCCGTGGTGCACCTCAGCTGTGGAGGTAAATGCTTACCTGCAGCTGGGCTAACCTGGGACAGTGCTGCAGTTTACTGCTCTTCCTGTGTTAATCCTCTCAAATGGCTTTTTGTTTAAATAAAATGTGGCCTTGAACAATACACAGATGGCTGCATCTGCAAGCAGATCTAAGGGTTTATAAATAGGGCTCAGATTATTAATTCTTCATTTATTACATTTCATCTACTCTGCAATCAGTATTTAGTTTTGCAGAGGAAAGTAAGCAAAGTTTGTTTATGTAAATCTGACAGGCAGCCTGATGTTTTCCTAGAGTTGGTAGTTCTGAAGTGACAATCTTGCTGCAGGGAGCAGCGCAGTGGCAAACTCAGCAAGGTGCCAGCAGAGGTACTGGCTCTGCCTGGGCCCCCACACATCGGGTGTGTCCGTTCCTGCCGCCCTCCTGGGGCCTGGGAGCAGGGGATAGTTCTGTCCATGTGGGAATGTAAAAACTCGGTGTTAGTTCGGGGGCAGGAAGGACAGACCAAGGTGGTTTTACCTTCGTAGAAGTCATAGGTGCACATGGTGTGGCCGATGAGTGTGGGAAAGTCTGCCATCTCCCTGCTGCAGGTGAGCAGCTCCTCTGCCAGGCCCTTGTCCAGCTCGGTGCTCCGCACCACCACGTCCCCCAGCACCGCCTGCTCGAAGCGCGGCCGGAACGAGGAGTCCACGGCCGTGTCCGTGATCACCACAGAGCCGGCCTCGATCCCTGCGCGGAGGGGAGCTGAGGCTGAGCCAGGGCTCCAACACCTGTGACCTGCTGCCAAACTGCAGCGTGACAGGAACCCTCAGTGCAGCTGCCTGGGGCTGTGGAGCTGTTCTTTTTGGTGAGTAAGGCAGATGTCAGAGAATAATTGAAATTCATGCGGTAGCACAGATGTACGAGCAAAATGTACAGAATCAGCACAAGATGAGTGATTGTGGGAATGTGCTGAGGGACAGGACTGCTTCTGGCTTGCAGAGATCATGTCCCTCCACCAGCTTATGCAGGAGCGAGCTGCAACACTCCTCTGGCCAGAGATCACAGATGTATTTGGGTTAGAAAAGCCCTCTAAGATCGTGAGGCCCAACTGTTCTGCAGCACTGCCCAGGCCACGACTAACACTTCCCCAAGTGCCACATCCACATGGCTTTTAAATCCCTCCAGAGATCAGGGTTCCATCACTGCCCTGGGCAGCTGTGCCAGGGCTGGACAGCCCTTTGGGGAACAAAATTTTTCCCTAATATCCAACTTAAACCTCCCTGGCACAAATTGAGGCCACCTCCTCTCATCCTGTCCCGTGTTCCCTGGGAGCACAGCCTGACCTCCCCCCGGCTCCATCCTCCTGTCAGGGAGTTGGAGAGAGTGAGAGGGTCAGCCCTGAGCCTCCTTTTCTCTCCAGCTCCCTCAGCCACTCCTGGTGCTCCAGCCCCTTCTTCAGCTCCGTTCCCTTCTCTGGACACTCCAGCCCCTCGATGTCTTTCTTGTCTCGTGGGCCCAGAACTGGCCACAGCCCTTGAGGGGCCTCAGCAGTGCCAGCGCAAGGGCACGGTCCCTGCCCTGCTCCTGTTGCCGCAGCAGTGCTGGCACAAGCCAGGATACCGTGGATATTTGGAGACCTGACAAAATGCTAAAGCTCAGAACCACATGACCTACTGCTGGATTTTTTTCTAATAAAGCTGTTTTGCTGTGAAGGAGGCCCACGAATTGCTTACCTAAGCCTCCAGAAGTACCGATGCGGATAATAGTGACGTCCCGGCATTTTGCATGGTGCAGCAGTTTGATCAGCTCATGGAGCATGATGGAAATGGAAGGAATGCCCATTCCATGCTGGTGGAAGGAGGGAAGAGAAATGTCAGCGCCTGTGAGGCTGCAGCAGGGGACAGTTACGTGACTGCAGCAAACTCAGGGTTCCACTGCGGCCACTTGCCCTGGTGATTGAACAGCGATTTTGTTGAGGGGGAAGAGACATCTCAGGGCCTTTGTAGCCTGTCCACATGAAGTGTCTAGCTCTCTTCTCCTCCCCTTGATGATTTAAAGGTTCTCCTCATCAGTAGGGAAGGTGTTCTTCCCTGGGGACCCTGTGCAGCTGGACAAATGGTGCCTCTCTTTCAAGACATGTCTGGAGCTGCTTCTGGCCAGCCCTCCCTCACTTGGTTGTTTCTTTTCTGCTCTGTTGCTAGACTGATGTACTTGCCTCAGCTTAACCTTTAAGAACAAAAGGTGTTTGGTGCCATGGGGTTTGCTTTTTCCCCTTGAAAATGCCTCACATTTTTTTGGTTTTGCTATCATGTTCAAAAACCTGAAGGAAGCACATGTGGAAGCTCCATTAATTAACTCACACAGCCAGTTTTAGTGTCGCTTTGTCCCCTTTCTGTTGGCTGTGAGACCAGTGCTCTGTTCTCCTTGTATCATGTTTTAAATACAAAACCTTTTTGCGTGTTGTTGTTCTGGAACATCAGCCTGGGTTATTTGCCAATGCCCAAAAAGTTTACTCTCATGGTAAATGCTCAGAGCAGGAATCTGTGTTGCTGCCCCTGTGTGTTTGAGCTCAGTTGTGTTTCTAAGCAACTTGCAGAAGTGTGATGTTGGCAGCTGCTCCACACGGGGCGGCCGGAGCTCTGCCCTGTGTCCCCTCGCAGGGACGGGCCAAGGGCTCTGCCCTGGCCAAAGTGGTGCTGGTGCAAACCTTCAGCTCACAAGGGTTTGTTCTGGCTGTGTCAGCGCTGCTGCCGGGCTGAGGAACAGCAAATCTGCTGGGGATTCTTCCCCTTGGATCTGATCAGACTGATTCCCTCAGGCTTTTCCCTTGGTCAGGATTGGTTTGGTTCTGTCAGAGCTCTGTTGTGTGAGTGACTCCATCTCCTGTGAATCACATTTCAGACTAATCTCGTGCCTGAAGAAATGACGGCAGGACTCTCCCAAGCACAGCCTGTGTTTGCTTTTCCCTTTGTGCGGTGCCAAAAATCCTGCTCTGACAGAGTAATTAATAATAAAGCAGGATTTTTTTTAGAGCTTGTGTCAGTGTAATGCTCCCAGCAACACTTCATGGTTCATGTGTGGTAGGAAGCGGTCTTTGCCTCCCAAACTGCCAGACCCAAGCTGAGCAGAACGTGTCCGTCTGTTAATGTGGCACTTTCCAAACGGAGCCTGCAGGATGCCGGGGGAATGTTATCCAAACAGCAGCAGCTTTGCCAGGGTTGAGAGGTTGGTGGTGATGCTGAACTCTGACAGGGGGGCGTTGGGAGAGGCGAGGCAGGGCCAGCTCCTGTCGGTGTGGCCGGAGCGGGCAGGGCTGGCCCGAGGCAAAGGAGCGGGGATGAGGAGGGCGGCAGAACTCACGCTGACGGAGAGCACGGGCCCCGCTCGGTACATGGCGTAGCGGTCCGACCCGGCGCAGGTGAGCGGCAGATCCTCCCCGGAGCCCGCCAGGCCCAGCTCCCGCCGCATGAGCTGCGCGAACGCCCTCATCCTGCTGGGGCTGCCTCCCACGCACACGAACTGCGAAGAAACAGCCCCGTGTTGGCACCGCTTCGCTGAAAGGGGAGCGAGAGCCGGGCTGGCCGTGGCCTGGCCGTGGTGGCTGTGCCAGACGCGTGTCCCGGAGAAGGCAGCGAGATGCTGCTCCCTTGGCGGCAGTGACGGCACAGCGGAACAGCTGATGTGCCCAAACCCAGGGGTTAATGTGAACCCCAGGCTGGCACTCCACCAGGGGGGTGACTGTGCTGACTTGGGTACCAGTTCCAGGCAAGAAAATCTCAAATAACTCAGCAAATTTAGTCTGTGAATGTCCTCACTGACAGCACAGCAAAGCCAGGGGTTGGAGGAGCTCTGTGCTGAATTTATTCTATGGACGGCGCCGGCTGCAATGACTGACCACCACTGATGGACAGAGACCGTAAAGGCAGGGAGGAAAAAGGACACATTTTTACAGGAACAAACGCTCCTTGAAGGTAGGAGGGGGTTGAGCATTTGACTGCAAGGGCAGTGCTGGTGCCAGGGTGCAGGACAGAGGGGGCTGTGCCAGGGCTGTGCCAGGCTGTGCCAGGCTGCTCCACCCCGGACACTGCAGCTCTTCCCCCGCACCACGGGGGAAAGGCTCCGGTTTGAAATGGAAGCGGATGCCACCGTGACAGGCTGGCTTTGACAGCAGGTCTCAGACAAAAATAATACATCCTCCTCCCCTTGTCTCCAGTAGATGATGATCAAATGCTTTGGACAAATGCCTTCTCCGTCTGTCCTCCAAAATGGGGCCAAGATAAAATCAGGTTTTATGGAGCTACAGGTTTTTAAAAGGATCATTTTCTTTTGGGATTCCTGCCCAAAACAAGCAAGGACAAACACCCTCCCTGCCCCAGCTGCCCTGGGTGGCTGAGTCTCCTCATAGAGAAGCCAGACCCCGTCCTGGCAGGAGCATCAGCAGCAGTGGGGCCCTGGCATGGGCTGTGGGACAGGGGGCTGGAGAGCCTGGGGAGGGGGAAAACTGCTGCCTCACTTTTGCAGCTGCCCTTTACCTTTATGTCCCCAAACATTGCTGGCAGGTTGTGCGTCTTCGTTCCCAAGTCCAAGTGGTACAGGACGTCCTCCTCCATCGAGTCCAAGTGTGGGTTTTTAACGTGGACAAACCCAGTCCTGTGGGGAGACAGGGAGCAGAGGGGTTGGTGCCTGGGCAGTGCCCACAGGGATGGGAACGGGCAGGACAGGGCAGCCTGGGAAGCCCGTGAGGGTCCCCACAATCCTGATGTCATGGGAGGGAGGGGACAGAGAAAAGCCACCTCCGTGTGCCATCTGGGACAGCTGCCTTTCTGCTCCAGGCAGCCTCTTTGACACCTCTGTTATACCTGTGTATTTGGCAAAAACCATTTCTTGGTATTTATCAATTTAGTCAATGGCAGTTTTAGCTCCTTCCCTTACAGAGGTCTGCCAGCAATACCCAGGGGCAACGTGCTGTGCTCTTCTGTGTATGTGACAGCTTATTAAGCTCTTAGCAAATCAGGGTTTCACACTTGTATTGTCCCCAAGAACTGCCTGGCAGGATAGGTGCAAGTTAAATCTAGACTTTGCAGGCAGCAGGAGGCTGGTTTGCTGTCCCTTCCCACCTGCTGTAAGATATGGGAAAAAACTAAATAACAATGCAGGTAGATTTTATAAATGAGGCTTAAACAAAACCCAGAGAACATTTTTCTTGTCTGATTAAAACAAATTCAAACGTTCCCCTGTTACTCACCCTGAGTAACCTGTTGTTTCAGTCATAGAGGCTCTACCAGAGTCAGCTGAAAGTGATCCCCTGCTGGAAAGGTAAGGAAACCACCCCCTGCGTGCTCAGCCCTCGGGGTTTGGAGCTCAGAAGAGGTTTCAAGGGGCTCTGCAGGGGCTTAAATACCTGCCATGCTTTGTGTGGTCCCCAAGGTCAGCAGTGGCCTGTCCCCTTCACCCCGTCCCTGCGGCCCCTCGGGTGCCAAACTCCTCCCGGGTGCCTGTTTGGGCCGGTGCGTCACCAACGGCCTCGACTGTGGTGGCGGGTTCGGTGCCCTGCTGGCCCTGGGGCCGGTGCCCTCTGGCCGTGGGGCGGGCACGTGGCTGCACATGTGCTCCCTGGGGGACAGCTTTGTCACTGCTGTCACTGTGCCCCAGCCTGGGCTCTGCCTCCCTGGGCCCGGGACCGAGGGCACTGCTTGTCCCGGGAGCCGCTCCTGCCCCGGGCACCGCTGATGGTGAAGCCATTCCCGGGCCCCAGTCGGTGCAAATCTGGACTTCCCTGCATTTTGGGGTGCACAAAGACAGAGTTTGGGCTGTAGCCAACCTCCAGCCCAGCTCAGAACAGGTTCTGACTTCCCCCTCAGCAGTGCCCAGTCAGCAGTGTTTGCTCCCCTGTCCTCACTGCCCCGTTGCAGCCCATCAGGGTGTGTGTGCTCAGCCTGCTCCAGTCCTGATCAGGGGACCCAGAGCGCTCCTGGGGCTGGGAGAGGACTGTGGTGCTCCCTCAGGAGCGGGAGGAGGCTGGAGATGCTGGTCCTGCTGCCTGTCCCAGTGACAGAAGATGTGGCACTGGAAGATATTTTAGGAGGGGCAGAATCTGGCATTTGCTGTTGGCCTCTGGGAATGGTAGATGGAAACTCTGGTTAATTAGATAAGTGCTAGGTAATTAATTACTGGGTGAAAGTACATCCTGTGGGGCTTGCTTGCACCTGGCCTCCAGGCAGTGACAGAGTCCTGCTTCACTAATGGGGCAGGGAAGGAAATTGCTGTAACCTAAATTTGATGGGCAAAAGCCCATTTTGCTCAGCAAACACGCATCTAAACCCCTTAAATTGCAAAACCCCGTATGAAAATAAATAACATTGCAAACCAGTGGCCCGGGAACAGGTAAATTAGGGACCTTGCCCAAGACAGGGTCAGGAGGGCTCTGAGGAGGGGAGGGAGCAGAGCCTTTAGGGATATTTCAGGCTGGCTGGAGTTGTCCCAAAGGCAGGATGGAAGGATTTCTCTTTTCTGATGAAGTTCTCCATCCCTGGATGCTGTTCACATGTTTCTGCTAAAGATGACTTATTACTGATGCTCCACAGCACTCCTGAAGAACACAGGTCTGGAGACTCCTTTCTCTTTCAGAGAGCACCAGGTTGCACTGCGAGGGGCACACAGAAGGTTTACTTGAGGCTGCACACACCTTCCTGCTGTCAGAGTCACCCTGTTTGCTGTGGGTTTCTGCAGAAGGCTCCATGTCTCAGGCACATGGTGGTTCATGTCATGGCCTTCCCCCGGGGCTGTACACTCGTGTCCAGTGGGTGTTACTTGGTTTGGGAACACGGGTGGAAGGTTTGATGCTGTTTGCCAGTGGCAACAGGGAACGCTCCGAGGAAGGGGAGTTCAGGTTGGTTCTGTGGGTTCTCCTCCTTCTCTGGGCTTGTTTGGTGGAGGAACACGAGGCTCCCCTGCCCCTCACCCACCTCCAGCACCCCGATGGGGGATGTGCTTCTGCAGGGGCACGGGGCTGGAGGCAGCACCGGCTCTGCCCTGCCCGTGCCACGAGCCACAACCACACACCCCACGTGCCCCTGCCCGCTCGGTGGGGCGGCTGGTGCTGGCCAGCACCCAGCCCTCACTGACCAGCACCCAACCCTCACTGACCAGCACCCAACCCTCCCTGGCCAGCACCCAGCCCTCATGGCCAGCACCCAGCCCTCCCTGGCCAGCACCCAGCCCTCACTGGCAGCATCCAGCCCTCACTGACCAGCACCCATCCTTCACTGACCAGCACCCAGCCCTCACTGACCAGCACCCAACCCTCCCTGGCCAGCACCCAGCCCTCCCTGAGGGGCTGGTTTGACACACGGGGCCGTTATTTGCTGGGGTGTGAAGGAGAGGGAACAGCTCGTGCTTCCAGCCCAGGTCAGACCGTGGGCTGAGTGGGCACGGCACCTGCTTGCCAAGGGAGCGTGGCTGGCAGGGAAGGAATGGCACGAGTCCTCACCCTGCTCCTCTGGTTTGCAGCGGCTCCAGTGCTGACTGGCAGTTCACAGCCCCGAGGAGGTTCAGAGGAGCAGGGACCTTGGGCTCGCTCTGTCACAGCAGTCTCTTTGCCCTGTGCAGAGCGGGCTGAGGCCAAGCACAGCACTCTGCATCCTGCAGGGCATGGCTGGGGGCAGGGCCTTGTTCAGGGAACAGGGATTCGGTGCTGGAGGGAAAGGCAGGATTTGTCAGAATGATGGATGGGTGGGTAGACAGATGGACAGACAGCTGGACAGATGGACATGTGAGTGACCCTGTGGCAGAGAGGAGTGTGTACAGCCCCGTGCCAGTGCTCTCAGGAGTGGAGGTGTCTGGGCTTGGGCTGGTAAAGGCAGTGTTTCCACGTGTGCCTCTTCTCTGCCTTCGTGGTGGAGTATTTCTGGGCACACCTGGCAAGGTTCAAATCGTCCCACAAAACAGCTTCCCAGAGCACATGGATGACTTCTTAAGTTAAATAGCTCCTTATGAACCAAACATAGTGTTCCAGCACAGCCAGGGGCCATTGGGACATCCCTGCCCCACCACAGCCTCTGCCCCCAGTGTGCTCAGTCCAGGCAGGAATCTCCCTCATGCCCTGCCTGGGGCAAAGGGGAGAGATTTTGGAGGGTGGCCCTGCTGAGTGAGCAGGGACAGAATCCCCTGGAGCCACAGCTCTGTCTGGAACGGCAGGCTGAGAACTGGTGTGTAAGCAATGTTCCTGCGGTGATTGTCCCTGCTGTGCCCAAGGTAAAAGCAAGGTAAAAGTGTGTTCTGTTTAAGCAAACACGATTGCACCAAGGGAAATGGTTGGATTGTGCTTTTGGCTTCCCAGAACTGATGCCAAGGAGAAGGGACAGCAGCTGCCACAGCTGGGCAGGTTTTGTGGCCTGTCTGGCCAGCACAGAAAGTCCCTCACGTTTGGTTCCCTCCTTGGTGGTTATTTTTGCCAAGGCTGTTCTCCTTTGGGATGGCTTTCAGTGTATCCCAAACTGAAGTGTGGCTGTTCTTCTCCTACCTCCTGCTTGCCATGGCAGAGGCTGGAGGAATGAAATAGAATGGAATGGTAGAAAAGAATATAATAGATGTCTAGATTAGAATAATGGAATAGAATAGGATAGGATAGAGTACTAAAATAAATTCCTTTCAGTTGAAAGGGACCTGCTGTGCTCGTCAAGCCCAACCACCTGCCTGTCTCCCTTCCTCGAGGCAGAGTGGGGAGGTGGGGATGGTGAGAAGCAGAGAGCACTGCCCCGAGTGAGTGTTTGTTTGTGCCTGAATCCGAGCTAAATCCATCCTCTGTGAGTGCCAGGCAGTGGAGCTGTTAGCATATGTGCTGGAGGAGACAAATAAAGCAGGCTGAAGGCTCCGGCACAGGAACAGACGGCAGCGTAGACAGGCAAGGGAGGAGCTGGGGAGAGCCAGCGCTCCCGCACCCACCCGGCACCTCTTGGCATGGGAAGAGCTATTTCAGAGCAGACAGGGATGGCAGCCTGTGCACCACGGGGAGCTCCCACCTGCTGCCAGGGCTGGGCAGCCTCCACTCCCAACAAGCCCGAGCAGCTCCTTCTCCACGTAGCTTGTCTCTGCCTTCCTCCCGCCGTGCTGCAGATCCCCGGAGCTGCTGAGGGAGGAGATGTTCCATCAGCCTGGAGCAAAGGCCAGCAGCCCCTGGGTGCTCTGGCTGGGCAGGAGGGACAGGTTGTGCCCGTAGCAGGAGTGAGCTCCTGCACCACCACCCCAGCAGGTCTGCAGAGAGCTGGTGAACATTCGCAGTGCCAGGGATGTCTGGGGCATTCCTCTAGTGATGATTCCTGGCAGTTGGCGTGAGGGAGCAGCAGAAGCAGCAGGCAGTGTTTTACCTGACAGGAGCAAGGCCCGGTGCCAGCAGCACTCGCTTCCCCCTCCCCTTCCCAGCCCTGTGCTGCGAAGCCAGAACAGCAAACACGGGGGGCAAAATGTGGATTTTTATCAGCTGTTCGCTCTGTCTCCGTGTTTTGCCTTGTTTATTATGGGTATAAAGCTGCTCCTGGCGTCGGGAACAGTCAGTAAAACACTCTCCGGAGGAACCAGGCTCCACAAACCCTCAGGGCACGCGAGTAACTGCAGCTTGTCAAGACATGTTTCCCCCGAGGTGAAGTACTGCCACAAAGCCATTTATTTCAGGCAGAAATCAGCTGCCTGACGTGTGTCGCTATTCAAGGAGCCGCTGATCGCCAGCCCCGTGTGGGGGCCGGAGGGGTGGGAGCCGTGCCGCTGCCTCGGGGATGTTCCTCGGAGGGGTGGACAGGGCTGAGTCGCGTTTGCCTCTGTTCCCTCTGTCCCCTCTGTCCCCTCTGCTCCCTCTGTCCCCTCTGTTGCCTTGCCCACAGCACGTGGGGTTCATCGTGGGCAGCGCAGGGGATCTGCCCGCCCTGCCCGGCTGCTGTCGGGGCATCTTGCTTTTCCCAAGGCCGAGTTCCTTTCATGCCTCCAGACGGGATGAAATTGAAATGAGGTGGAAGATGAGCAATGGGGCAGTTTGACAACAGGGCCCTCTTCGCAGTCTAGGGTAGGTTCACCCTTTCCCTCTTCGTGCTGGTTTTTGTTCCCTTCACCCTGTGGGATGGGGATGCCGACCCAGCCCTTCACCCCCCGGGATGCTGAGCTGCCCCAGCCCTTCACCCCCCGGGATGCTGAGCTGCCCCAGCCCTTCACAGCACGGGGCTGGCACTGCCGGCAGGTTCTCGGCTCGCTCCATCCCTGTGCAGCCCCTTCCCGCGGGCTGCGCCCCCTGCGCAGCCACCAGTCCGGCCCCGCGGCCCGGGTTTTGTGCTGGCAGCACCCACGGAGGCCGCTGCAGGTGCCCAGATGCTGGGGCGGAGCAGGGAAGGGGCTCTCCCTGCCCGTGCAGAGCGGCCGTGCCGGGAGCAGACCGGGCTCGGCGCTCCCCGCACCTTGGCACCGGCGAACGAGCCCCTCTCTGCTTGTCCCCCCTGCCCGGCGCTTCCTTGCTCTCCAGGTTGGAATCCAGATGGTGCCTGGCTTTTGCTTTCTTTCTTTTTTTTTTTTCCACAGGGGTATTTTTATCCTTTCGTCCTCAGTCTCCGGGCTTGCGGTGCCCGTTGCCGCCGCCGGTGCCCGCGGGCGGGGCAGGGGGGAGGGCTGGGAGGAGGTTTCGGCGCTAATGACGCGGGCACGGTTCACAAAGCCACGGGCTTGTCAGCCCCAGTCAGGGCTCAGGAATGGGACGAGGGACAGTTTCTCTCAAGGCAGCCTCTGGGGTTTGGGTGGCCGTGCCGCAGCCCTGTGTCCCCCAAAAGCTGTCCCCCTGCTATGCGGTGCCCGCGGCTGGTGCGGGGCTGGTGCGGGGCTAGAGCGGGGCTGGGCCGGTCCTTGGCCCCCAGCGGGGCAGCCTCAGCAGAACCCGCTGCATCGCTCCCTGGGCTGGATCTGTCAGCATGTGTCAGCATCTGAGCTCCCTCAGCGCTGCTGGGACACGGCCCTCCGTGGGGGATTAGGGGATTCCAGCGACGACAGACTTACACGGGCCACACTATCTCAAAATGAAGCATCAAGACCTTACCTTATCCAACTTTACTGAGAAGAAAGTTGGTAATGGGAATAAATGCTGCTTCTAGAGGAGGCACTGAGTCCTGCTGGTGCTAGCTCTGCATTTCAGTGCCCTGTAGACACACGTGCAGGACCATGGCAAGACCATCCCTCCCTTTCCTGCCTTCTCCCTGCAAACAGGCTTGAAGTGTGATGGTGGGTTTTGATGGTTTTTGGTGTTGTGTTTTTGTGGGGTTTTTTTTTGTTTGGTTTTTTTCTGTTTGGTTTTTTTCTTTTTCAAAGTTTTCTTTCCTTTTCTCTGTATTTAGCACATTTTCTGATCCCAGGACCTTTCTCCTTCTCCTCTGGGGAGACTGGAGAGGGAGGGTTTGTCCTGCACACCTTCCTGACCTGCTGTCCTGCTCCACTGATGTGGGAGCTCAAGCCCCAAGCACTGGGCCAGCCCTGGGCAAGCAGAGACCATGGAGCTGGAGACAGGTGGGAGAAGCATGAGAGGGGTTAAAAATGATCACATTAAAATCAAAGTGGTTTCTTGCCACCTTCAGGACACATCCTTACCTTTCTCTGCAACTCTGAGGACCAAGGACCTTAGTGATGCAAGTGAGGGATCTGGCAGCTCCATGGCTTCACCAGGGAGGGGCTGTGTTGGTGCCCAGTGGGCTCTGCCCAGCCAGGGCAGTGTGGTACCAGGGGCAGGGGGTGGCAGGACAGCCCTGCTCCTTCCTCACCCTGCAAACAGGGCTCAGAAGGACACTTCATTGCTGTGACTCTTCCCTATGAACCCCAATTAACTAGAGATGGAAGTGCATGGCCCAGATGATCCATAAGACCCCCCCCAACCTCCCTGGTGTCCCTGATGGCTGCGAAACAGAGGCACTGTTCATGCCAGGGCGGGGGATCTCTGGCCTCACGGCATCTCTGGAGCTGTGAGAGCCGTGGGACTGAAGAGCCCGTGGCTTCATCCATTCCGGAATGTGAAACCACCTCCTGCGTCAGCAGAGCCGGGGCTGGTCTGTCCCTGTGCGAAAAGATATCCTGCAATACCTTAATTGTGATTTAAATTACAGCCCCGGAGCATTAAGCTCCATCAGATAAAGCACAGGGCAGAGCTGCTGGAGCACATAAACCTCTGCCCATCTGCAGCGGGACGTGCGGGGCCCCACGGCCGGGGCTGCCGGGGGTGGGCAGGGATGTCCCTGGGCTGGGGGGGTGGGCAGGGATGCCCCTGGGCTGGGGGGGCCGGGGGGCTCCGAGCCGTGTCCGCGTTCCCAGAGCCGGGCACTCGGAGCAGGGGCAGCCGCTGTCCCCCCATCCCATCCCATCCCATCCCATCCCATCCCATCCCATCCCATCCCATCCCATCCCATCCCATCCCTCCCACCCTGCCCCAGCCATTCCCGCTGGTCCCGGCTGCGAATGCCCAGGGAAAAGCGATCGCTAAGGAGGGAATTAATGACGGATCCTGCCAGGATCTCAGGCTCAGGAGAGTATTTTCAGGTGCCTTTCAGCGTCTCGGCACGAGGCTGGAAGGAAGGAGACAGGTGCCACCTTGTGTGGAAACGCTTCTCCGCGCAGGGCACAGACAGGATCCCTTTCCTTGGTTTTTTTTTGGTGACGTCGCTGCTAACTCCTCCCTGTCGGCAGTTCTCACCCAGCCCTCCTCAGCCCCTGCCCGCTGTTACAGACGCGGCAGCCGCGAACCCGCACAGACCCGAGGGGGACGCGCCTTGCTCAGTTACAGCAACCTGAAATCCCGACCCACAGCAGGGGCTGCCGGTGGACGAGAGATCTGGGAACACGCACCGGGACCCAGAAACCACCCCCGTGCCCTGGGCTGATCCCCAGAGTGGGCAGCAGGGCTGGGGGATCTGCCCCTCTGCCCCCTCAGGTGAGACCTCCCTGCAGAGCTGCCCCAGCCCTGGAACAGCAGCACAAGGACCTGGAGCTGCTGGAGAGAGTCCAGAGGAGGCTCCAGGGATGCTGCAGGGCTGGAGCCCCTCTGCTCTGGAGCCAGGCTGGGAGAGCTGGGGGGGCTCACCTGGAGAAGGGAAGGCTCCAGGGAGAGCTGAGAGCCCCTTGCAGGGCCTGAAGGGGCTCCAAGAAAGATGAGGACAAACTTTTTAGCAGGGCCACTTGTGATAGGACAAGGGGTGATGGATTTTAAAAGAAAAGATTAGAGCTTTAGAGTAGATATTAGGGAGAAATTCTTGGCTGTGAGGGTGGGGAGGCCCTGGCACAGGTTGCCCAGAGAAACTGTGACTGTCCCATCCCCAGAAGTGTCCAAGGTTGCCCAGTGTTCTGTCCCTGCTCCCTGCCCTTGTCCCGCTCTCCCTGTGCTCTGGGGCTGGGCTCTGGCACAGCGCTGGGTTCTGGGCACGTCTCAGCCATGGCTTATCCTGCTCACAGGAGTTGTGCTCCCAGGAAAACCCTGCAGATTAACAGCCAGACGGGTCATGCTGGGCTCACCAGGGAGTCAGGCTGTGCCCTCAGCCACGCCAGTCACAGAAGAGCAGGAGAAATCTGGGCCCTCCCAAAGTGCTTTACATAAATACGATGGTGTGTCACGGCACACACTGGCTGTGCTGGGTGTCTGCCCTCTGACACTCTGCTGGGTTATTTCTGTCACCTCCACTAGTGACAGACACTCTCCCTCTGTCCTTTTCCAGCTGTCCAGAAGCATCACAGTGAGGACTGTTCGTCTCTCTGTCCTGAGTCAAACGACGAATTATGTGCCTTCCCTGCTCCAGTCACTTAATCAGCTATTGGAGAGGAAAATAAACATGATTCCTGGCTTTATGAGAATCACTGGATGAGAGCAGTCCTCACCAGGGCTGTTACTCCCTCAGCTTGTCCCCCCACGAGCTCCGGGAAGGGCTGCGGAGCCTCAGCTGGGCCTGGCAGCGGGACACGGACAGCGGGACATGGACAGCGTGTGTGACGAGCCCTGCAACTCAAATATTTTGCTGCTATAAATGTTAGCAATGAGAGCTCTCGTTACATTCAAATGCCAGATGACAGAAGCAGAGGCCAAAAAAAGCTCCTTCCCAGCCAAGCAGGAGGAGGGGGAATGACTGCAGCAGTGGGGCCAGCGGGATGCAGCGCTGGCACAGGGGACAGGACTTGGATGAGCACAGCACGGAGCAGGGTGCTGAGCAGGGTGCTGAGTGGGGTGCTGAGCAGGGTGCTGTGCACTGGCAGCCGAAGGGCAGAGCTCACCATGTCCTTTTGGTGTTTGGAACAGAGGTGACCTCGCTGGCCTTTCCACCCCAAACCCCCCCACACAGCTGGGAACCCCGACTGGGAGCTCCCATGGGCTGAACCTCGGCCCCCAAGGGCCCCCCCCAAAGCTGGGGAGCAGTTTTCATCGTTTATATTTCAACATAATTTCAATAAATACCAGTTGGCTGTTCCTGAGTAACACCCGGAGCAGAAAGGAGCTGCACAGCCCTGTGAAGGGAATCTTTGCAATTAGAGAACTTGAACACTTTTTGGTGGGTGTTTTGGTGAAACAAAGCACTGCATGTGATGGGCTTGGAAAGCACAGGGCTAATTACCAGAGCTATTTTAAAAAATGGCATGGAAATGAGTTATGCTGCTAAGGCTCAGATGCAAGAACACGGTCTGCTTAATTTAATAATACTGTGTGATTCGTGTAAAACTGAACTGGCAGCAATTACAGGTTATTGTTAATTACTAGAGCTGAGCTCTCCCCTCTGTGCTCGTGCTGAACCACACCTGGCTCCCCGATGCCCCCAGGGCCGTGGGCTTTGCCACACAGAGCTGTTCACGATGTGAGGACCTGAGCAAGGAGACCATGGAAGGTGCTTGGGGTGAGCTCTCCCGGGACTGCAGGAGAGCCCTCGCTGTGCTCACAGTCCTGGAGCCTCCCGGGGCAGTCCCTGGAGCTCTGCAGGCGGTG
>JAWWES010000171.1:343779-364617 GCA_035583135.1 Lophotriccus pileatus
CGCCGGCCCGAGGGGACCGGCCCCGCACCGCCCCACGGCCCCGCCGGCCCGAGGGGACCGGCCCCGCACCGCCCCCGGCCCCGCGGCCCCGCCAGGTGAGTCCCGGTCCCGCGCTCCCCGCCCCGCCGGCCGCAGCGGGAGCGGCTCCGCGGCGGTGCCGCCGCCCCGGCAGGGTCGGTGCCGGCCCAGGGGTCGGTGCCGCCGGCCCGGGGGGCTCTCCGGGAGGGTGTCCCGCGGTGCCCGCGGCCGGGCGGGGCACACGGAGGTACACAGAGCGCAGGGGCTCTCGCGGTCCTCGCTCTCCCTTCGTTGTGCTGGTTTTGGCCGGGGCAGAGCGGATTCTCGTCCCGGCGGCTGCCCCGGGGGCGGCGGGAGCGGGGCCCGTGTGTGTGCCCGGTCCGTGCTCCGGTGGGCAGGGGGAGGCACAGGCCAGTCTCCTGTGCCAGTCCTTCTGCTGAAGGCGCTTCTCGCCCTGCCGAACCTGCAGGGGCTCCGAGCCCCGCGGGTCCGCAGCCAGCTCGCCCCGGGCTCCGGGGAAAGGCGAGGCAGTGCCCGCATGCTGCCAGGGTTCGGGATGGAGCGGCAGGACGGCCCTGCAGCAGGCTCAGGACAGCTCTGGCTGTTAACCTGGAGGCTCCACAGGCTGGCCTGTGAAATCAGGGCACTGCCTGGGCAGTCTTTCCAGCTCTGTTAATCTAGAAAAATACATAAAAATAACTTCTCTCCAGCAGTACTTTTACAGTAAACTGGGTTCAAACCACTTTGTTTTCCAAAAATTGAGAGAGAAACTCGCCCTCAGCAGGTTCTGGAGTGGCTGGGGTTTATGTAGGTGTGCTGGAGCCACCAGTGCTGCAGGACGGTGTTACTGGTGGGAGCTTTCAGGGTCAGGACTGAGCTTCAGAACCGGCACTTTTGTACAGAGACGCTTTTTAGGAACAACACATTCAACTTTGAAAAGAGAACAGGTTCTTGTCCCAGATCTCACGTGTTTTTATGGTCTGCATTGAATTAATCTCAGCCTCTCGTTTAGGAAAACTCTGTGGCTGTAGCAGTTTGCTGTGGGCAATGACAAGTCTATTTTTAGCCTTCACTTTTCTTTTGTTTCCTGTAATCCGATCTTTGTGATCCTTATACTCGTCTTCAGAGGGACGGTTGTGACCTGGAATGCAGCAGGCACTTTGCAGATACTCGCCGAGCTCTGTCCTTGAAGGGCTGGAGCTGTTTGAACAGTGCTGGGGTGCCTTGCAATTGAAATGGGAGAGCTGGAGCCTGGCTCGGAGTGCTCTCAGTGCAGAGCTCGGGCCTTTGATGGCTTGATGGCTGAAACTGGTGTTTTTTGGGGTTTTTTTTTGGAGGAGGTGTTACAGGTCTGTTTTAAGGAAACAAAAAGTTCCTGTGTGCACTGTGCTCCCCCCAGGAGGTGTTAAGTGTGTGCAGTGTTTGGAGAGGTTTGCTTTCCCTCTGGAGTTGTTTGCTGGGATAAGACCCGCATTCCTCTGGCTGGGGGTGGGGTGTGCTCCTTGCCCAGTGGCACGGGATCCAGAGTCGTTCCCGATGTGACTCTCTGCCTGTTTCCACGCTGAGTGACAGATGTGTTTTGGTCGGGCTCCATTTCCAGACAAACTGTGAGGTCTGTTGCTGTGAGTTAGATCACCCCTCGGCCATCTCAGTCTGTAAATAATCAGCTCTTACAGGCCTAAATCGTGGTTAGGCCAGAATAAAACTGTGTTATATATTTTTTGTTTTAAGGCTTATTACATATTTCAAAGTTTCGAGCTGGGAAGGGGAAATCCCGCTGCCCTGGTGCTGCTGATGCTTCCAGAGGTGTTGCCTTCATAGATGGATATTTGATCTTCTGGTGATCGTTTACGCTCTTAACACATACGGAGGTGGTTGCATTTGTCCTGCCGAGGCTCACCTCAAACGTGGAGCAGAAGGATGGCTCCTCAGGAGAATGTGAGTGTGGAGGGCCCGAGGTGAAAGGGCAGGGCTAAATATAACCATTTCCTGCACAACTTCTGCGCCTTGGAGGCCGCTCTCCACATGGAGCTCGTGTCTTCAGAACCCTCGGAGAGGGTGGGAAGAGAACATGGGCGGGGGAAAGAACACCAGTGGGGTGTTGTGGGTGGGCTGTGTTTGTGGTTTTTGTTTTTTCCAGCCAGCTGGTACTCTGAAGTCATGCTTAAATTTAATGAAAGCCTGATGCTAAAATAGGATCTAGGGACAGCCGTTGTAAAATAATTAGGCACCCGTTCAGCCCCCTTGTCCCTGCCAAAAAAAAGGCTGCTTGAATTCATTTAGTGTCTTGGTATTAGAACTCTCAGATGGGCATCGTGATGTCTGATGGTGTGTCTAAAGAGGTTAAAAACCTGCCTGGCTCCTGTGTGCAGCTGTGGAGCTCCAGCAGATTGCAGTGGTGGTGCTGAACGCGGGGGATCTCCGAGCCCGCGGTGTGTGAGGATTCACGGTGTCACCGGGCTGGGTGGCAGCCTGGCCTCGACCACGGTGTGTTAGGGGAAGGATTAGTTGCTTTAAGACCTGAGGGTAGTCAAGACTGAGACAGTTAGAGAGCATCTTGGTCACAGAGGTAAAGGACACTGTCTAAAAGCTCACCTTTTGAACTCTGCTGCCACAGGTTCTGTGGCCACACGTTGAGGACATGAGACATTTATATGCTGTACATACCTGTACATATCTGTAAAATACGGAATAATGATGTTTCCTAGCAGTGTTGGAAAGCTGAATTTGCATGGGTTTACGAAGTATTTTCGGATCATGAATTTATGAAGTGTTGTTGACTGTGAAATGTGTGCAATTCCATGGAAATGCTTTCAAGAAATTCCTTTTTTCCCCACTATGTTTGCAGCCAAAACACAGTTTTAGAGTAATGCTTTCAAAGGCATAGGAGTCCAGACAAATAGCAGTAAGTGGTTGTAGTGAAGCAGTTCTGTGTTACCCTGGGCCATCAGCATGCAGGTGACCTGCCCCCAGGTGAGGTTCACGTGTGCTGTTGTGGAATTGTGTGTCCAGCCCCTCAGATCAAGGCCCCTTATCTGGAGTGCTGGGGTTCTGTTTGAGTAGGAAGATGGTGTAAGCCCCTAATCAACTGGAATCATCACTGTCCTTCAGCCCCACAGTTTCCTCACCCTGGGGACCTGTTTCAGTTTTAGGTGCAGTTGGCTCAGCCCTGTCCTGCAAGGCCGTGTGAGGTGGTGTGGGTGCAGTGTGTGTAAATAACTGGCTCCTGTTAAGGGGAGAAGTGCCTGAAAGGAAATATTGTAGAGGTCTTAAGGTCACAGTTGACATGTGAGTCAGTGGGAAGCGGTGATCTTACCTAATTTCTTATGATGTAAGGAAATACCGTGTGCAGTCAATAATCAGCAGCTGTAAAATTGGAACTAATAGTCTTTGCATGGTGCCTGTTTAAGCCATAGACTGATTGTAGTGGGACGTTCAGGAGGCTTATTCTCCTTTTAAGAAATAATTGGATCTGCTGGCAGACCTGCAGGGGTGGATGCAGTGTTTCAGATGGAGGTTTTGGCTTGGGAATTTACCTCCGTCTGGGAAGCACGGGGTCAGGGACAGGGGAGGGCAGGAGAATGACCTTTGCGTGCTCTGTCCTCGCACTTCTTCCTAAGCATCTGCTCCTGGCCTCTTCTGCAGTCAGGTCATTGCTGAGTGAGGTGTAAGTGGTGGTGTTTGTTGCTCCTGTTGGTGTGTAGAGGCAGCTCAGCAGTTGCTCACCCCCAGAAGTCCTGTTGTCAGTGGATCTCCCTTCCTGGCAGGGTCAGACCAAGTCACTGGTTACTGCTCATGGTGCTTCTGTGAAGATGCATCTGGACGGGCCTGGAGGTTGCTGTAGAGTAACTCCACTCTGCGTCAGGAAAAGGAAGGCTCCAGCTTGGCTAAGAAAAGCTTATTAAAACAGAAGACCTCCAGTTCAGTGATTGTCCAAGGCGGACTTTGGAGTCGTTTGCCTTGTCTGAAATGACCAGACGTGGAGGTAGGAGATGATGAGGGGCAACACCAAGGGCCCTTCTACAGAAAAGGTTGTGCTGCAACCCTTAACCATCTGTCCTGAGCACCTGGAACATTCCTTCCTGACACGCTGAAGCCACAGATGACCCTCAGTTGAGTGGAAACTGGTAGGAGGGCCCATTCCTGGTCTTCAGAGAGCAGTTGTAGCCAGTTGTGCTCACTGGAGGTCGGGCCTTTCTTGTTCTGACTGCAAGCCTTACCTCTGCTAATGAGCTGCAGAAAGAGGCCACCAAACACCTCTTGTAATTGCAGGTCTGCAGTTTGCCTGGCAGGGATCCGGTGACAGCAGGAGCGGGCTGGCAGCTCTGCCTTGGGCTGGGCAGAGAGCTCCCAGCTAGAAGTGGCTTCCCTTTGAAGTCCTGGAAGGGTTCAGATCCTGCTGATCCCTGCTTTCAGGACTCGGTGTGCCCCAGCAGGCCCCTCCAGCCCTCCCCCCGAGTGGCCTGGGGTTCCTGGCGCAGCGCCTTGGGGCGGTTGGGGCTGTGGTTGTGCAAACCTTTTTGCTGGCTACTAATACCAGGGGAGTAAGTAGTGCTGCTTCTCCCTCTCTGTGTGCTGTTCTTTCCCCTGTTCAGGCATCTCTGGCCATGTGGTGCACTGGATAAGGTGTTAATTTGGTTAAAACTTAGTCTGTCTTTGCCAGATTAGTTCTAACCCAGGTTAATTCCCAGCTTGTTCTCTTGTGCTGGTGCTAAGGCGGAATGTGCGAGGGTACGAGTGGCTGGGCAGGCACAGAGGAGGCTGTGCTGGCTCGGGGTGTTTGTGACAGTTGTTGCCTCGTTTGAGTGCACTGTAGGAATACTGAGTGTGAGTTTTTAGGGTGCCTTGGTCTGGTTTGTCCGTGCCAGAGTGGACCTGCTGTGCTCTGCTACCCAGGGAGAGTTCCTGCTGGATTCCTTGTCATTCCTTGCTCTTGGCCTCGGCTGTGGCCCCAGTGTGTGCTGGGACACAGGTTTTTGGAAGTCCCACACACCTGCCTGCCCTCCCTTCTCTGCGGGACAATGGCCAGCCTGTCCCCCGAGCTGGTGGCCAGCAGTGGCCAGCCTGTCCCCCGAGCTGGTGACCAGCAGTGGCCAGCCTGTCCCCCGAGCTGCTGCACAGAGCCAGAGCTGCCCCACGTCACTCATCCCTCAGGGGTGGTGATGTCCTGCGTTGTCAGGTGGTGTGGAATGGGAGGCAGAAGAGATGAGAGAGAAATCTCCCTAGGAACAAATGTAAAATTAAACAAAATGCGTGTTTGTATTAGTCAGCCTAAACCAGACTGTACTATTTAGGGCTCTCTGCTGCAATAAACTTGTCTCTTGTGTTTGTGTGGGTGGACTGCAACAATTAAGTCATTTTAAGTCTGCATCTTAGAAGAGAAAACAAAATCAAAAGATAATGGTTTGGTTTAAGAGAATATTAATTGTGTCATGTTATGTTATGTTATAATACTCTTCTGTTAGCGAAAAGATAGGTGATACCTTGCAGGTTGGTCATTGGTAAAAGTCATGTCCGTGCTGAGCATTGAAACTCTTCTTGACTTCATAAGGAGTGATTTTTTAAAATTTATTTATTTTTAAATCCATTAAATCCTTTATTGCTGCTGGAGAGAAGCTGCCTGCTGCAGGTCCAGTTGCAGTTGTGGGGTAGCAGCCTGCTAAAACATCCCCTTTGATGGCACGGGCTGGGCACATCCCAGGCTGGCGGAGGGTTTGGCGATGGAGTTCATGTGGCAGTCGATCTTGAAGGATTATACTGTGTGCTACTCCTTATTTTCCATTGTCAGGATGAAAACCTGTGCAGCTTGCAGTGCACTAGTCTGAGTATAAAATTAGCTAATTCATATCTCCTAGGAGTGGAATTACAACAAGTTGTGCATTTTAAAAAAAAGGCTGTTTTCAATTTGATTTTTAAATACCGACTCAAATGATAAGGAAAAGTATTTTAGATGTACTCTTAAGTCATGAAAAAATGCTGATGCTTGTGAATTTAAAAAACCCCACAACAAAACAGAGGAGGGATGTGTGTGGTCTTGGTGATTTTTGTTACAATAGAAAAGTAAATGTTTTGAAAACTCAGGAAATTATTTTCCAGACGTTTATTCCTATGTATTGGGCATTGATCTAAGTAATTTTTATTCCACTTGACCTTTATTTTTGGATTGACTTGCAAAACCTGTGTGGATCCTGAGTCTAAATGAAACGACGATGAAAAATGCCATGCAAGCATTTTTTTCCTCCACCCATTTTCCCTCTCGGGGTGACTCCGTGTAAATGTGGTCTGGGACCATCTCCACTTCTCTGGGCTGGGGAGCTGTCCTCCTCCCTCAGGGGCAGCACAGGGTCTGGCTTTGATGTCGTGTTCCTGTCTCAGGGTTGCTCAGCTGGGCAGCCCTTTGTGCCCAGCCCAGCTCGCAGACGCCCGTCTGGGAGAGCAGAGGTTCGTCTTTGTGGTTATGAGGAAGGTTAAATCATCTGAGCGTTGGCTGTCCTCCAGCTTCTTTGCATAATTTGAACCCATCTCTGTCCAGAAAGAAACATTCAAGTTATTTCAAGTCTCTGGGGTGTCAGACAGAGCTCCCTGTGCCAGACTGCAGGCAGTGCAGCGTGGGCTGTGCCCCTGCCCCGAGTCCCCGCGTCGCGCGCGCGAAGGCGCGGCTGGGACGTGGCCAGCGCCTTCCTTGGCCTTTCCTCCATGACTGTTCCCAGGGATTCTGCCTTTCCTTGGCTTTTGCCAAGGCCTTTGCACTTCTTAAATTCTTGAAGAACTCTTTGGCTTGGCTTTTGCCCTCCCTTAACCTCGCGTTGGTTCGTTGTCAATTAGGCCTTTACAAATGTGCCAGAAATGCCACGTAGACGCTTTAGTGTGTTTGTGGACCTGGCGTGTTTGCATCAGCCTCCAGTAGAGAATAATCTGAGTGACAAGTCTCAGCTTGCCTAAACAATAGGGTGTTTTTTCTGTCTTGGTTGTATGTGTTTTACCCATTTGTAGGACTAATGTCACACCTTGGAAGCGAACCTGGACATGGTCTGCAAAACCTGTTCTAACATCTGAACCTATTTAGACCCTTCCCTCCTTACACCTTCCTTACGACACAAGTCATAATT
This sequence comes from Lophotriccus pileatus, assembly GCA_035583135.1. Classification (NCBI taxonomy): domain Eukaryota; kingdom Metazoa; phylum Chordata; class Aves; order Passeriformes; family Tyrannidae; genus Lophotriccus; species Lophotriccus pileatus. The sequence continues at coordinate 350,907 of JAWWES010000171.1, forward strand.
TGAAGAATAAGTGAATCAATGTGACTAAATGATGGAAATAAAAACCTAAGGACCATCAAAAGGGTGTTTGAAAGAAATATGGTACTTCCATGCCTGGCGCAAAAGTGCAGTATTTTAATGACTGGAAAAGACTTTGACTTCATCTTTTTGTTTGGAATTTGTTCCTGGATGTTGTTTAGATATTCAAAGAAAACATGTATTGGCCTCTCATGTGAAAAAGCATCCAGGATTTTGAGGGAACTTTTTCTAGTTTCTCCATCAGGGAGGCCAAAATGCTCTGCAGTGAGGAGCCAGAACACCAAGCTGGCTTTTGAAACTTGGTTTTCTTATGCAGTTCCTGGAGTCTCTGGTGAGGACCTGCTGTTCCTGAGGCTGCAGTGCAGTCTTACACCTTCCTTGACAAAGGGTCTGCAAGGAGTAAAACCGACTTTATTTCCAGTCTGGGGATTTGTAAAGCTTTGACGTGCAGCCCAATTATAACCATGTTGGTTTAGTTCCCGAAGTGGATGCTCTTTATTCTGAGAGAGGCCCTCCTTCGTGCAACCAGGAGTATTGAAGGCCCTGAAGTGTTAGCATTTGAATGGTTTTGGCTTAGCTTTAAAATAAATATCTGCTGGATATGGAACTCTGGGGAGTGGACTAAAGCAAATGGAAAAGGTGAATTAACTGGAAGTTGTTCCGCAAGTCTGGGTTCGTAGAGCCACAGCACGGCAACACAGCGGCAGAGGGGGGCGAAAGAAAGGGGTCTTGACAGCTTGCTTGTGTTTTGAGGCTTTCTCAAGAGATGTTGGTGTGAGTCAGAGGCTGCTGTTCCTCTGCACAGAGTCCCCTGGTCGTTCTTCGTGCTCTGCGGTGTCCATCCTGGTGTGGCCGGAGTGAGCTTCCTGAGAGCGCCTGTGCTGTTCCCTCAAGGACACAGCTTTCCCCAAGCTTTGGGAAGACTGCAGTGTTTCCTCCTGGTACCTGATGGTTCTTTTCAGATCTGTGTGCAAGCAGTGGGAAAGGACACCAGAAGTGGGGGTTTTCCTCAAAGTTCAGAAATGTTCTTCCAAAAATCTTAAGGCTTTTTTTGACAGGATTGATCTTGTTTCAGTTCCACGGGTGTGTTTGGTTGTACGGGAATGAGGGATTCTTCTGAAATTGAGTTTGTAGTGGCATATTAATTAAAAAATGAATGTTGGACAAGCCAAAAATGTCTGACTTAACACTGGCATATCACAGCTGTATGGAAGGTGTCTGTGTGTTAGCTGTCAGCATGGTGCAGCTTACAGGTTTTACCCAAATTGTTCTTAGGGTCACAGCCCCTCTGCAGGCACCTCTGGTCCTAACAGCTGAAGGAAAAAGGTGCTTCATATGTTATCTTCTTTTGGGGTGATAATTATGGGTCAAGAGGCCACAGTAGCTACTGTGTCAAATAACAAACCCAGGCCAAAGGAAATACGCTTTTATGGTCCACTGTGAGTTACAGCTTAGCATGAAGGTGGGTTTTCTGATGCAGTATTTGATCAGTTTCCCAAGACACCAAGGGAATACTTGAGTGTCTGATGTTACAGGGAGATTCTGTTGATTCTCTGATCTTGAAAGGCCACTTCTTACAGAACAAGCAAACAAAAATGCCCACAGAAAAAGCTGTCTCTTAAAGTAATTTAAAACTTTTAAATAAATTAAATGAAGACAGCAAATATTTTCTACATGAAACATGTAAAAAAAAAGGCATTTGATTTTATTCTGGAGCTAAAACTTAGGCCTCAGTGGAGGGATTTGAGGAAATGCTGAGATTTGCAGCGCTGGAGCCACGCCGAGGTCCCGCAGGAACAGGCGGCACCTCTGCGGTGTGTAAGAGTTAGAATTACCCTAAACGGCTGCACTGTTTGGGGTTTCATTTAATTTGTGTTGTTGTTTGCTTGCTCTAAAACCCCCCTGTAAATTCTAAATAAAGTTTGTTAAATGCTCGCCCCAGCTGCTTAATGAGCAGAGTTTAAAGGTGACTGAACACTCCCTCCTGATTTGTAAGGAGTGTTTCAGGTCTTCCTGAAACCTCAGGTGTGGGATGGTGATCTGTCTTCTGGGGCTCCTGAGAGCATCAAAGCCTGGCTCCCCTGCTCCATGAGCTGAGGAACAGGGTGGTCCTGTCTCCTCCCACCCAGGTCACCCAGACAAGCTCACCTGGCTGGCTTTGGCCAGGTCGGTTCAACAGCCACAGGTCCTGTGTCCTTGGGCTTTACTGACACAAGGCTCTGATAATTTTTCTTCTGTAATTAAATCAGGCCATTGTGAGCCTGTTTTCCAATTAAAAATAAACTCTGAAATATTCTATTTGTAAAAGTAAATAATAGTAATAAAAAAGTATTGCTTTCTGTAAAAACTGGACACCTGGGTTCCTGGGTGCTGGAGTAGAGGGACAAAGAGGGAAGTTGTCTTTAAAGCCTGTGTTAAGTCAGTCTTAATATGTTCATTTATGTTGAACAGTAATTAAACCTTTCTTTAAAAAGAACAAAAAATAAGTACAAGATCATGCATAAAATGAGTTATTTAAATTGTACTCAACTTTCTAATTTAAATCACCTTGGTCAACTTGGGAGCATTTAAATACAGAGCAAAACCTGAAATGAATATTCCACCTGTGGAGATGTAAAATGCTGTTTTGAAAATTTCAGAAAACTAGTTAAAATTCCAAATGGGTGGGTTGGGGGCTTTGTGGGGGGATTTTTTGGTTTGTTTGTTTTAAACCTTGAATCTTGCTTAGCTTGACTCTGAATCATTATGCTCACACAATTACTCAGTAGGGTTTATTTTGCATTTCTGTAGCTATTTTTTTCCTGGTATCAGTCCAATGAAACTTCCATCCCGAGTGCAGAGCTCCTGCTCCGAGTGAGGCGGCTGCAGCAGAGGCAAGTGTGTGTACCTGGGTGTCGGGTGTTTAGCCTGGGGATTTATCCTTAGCTGGGAAGGGTTGGGGCTGGGAAGTGCTCTGAAATGATGTCACTGTCATTTTGTGCCTGCCCAAGGTTAGGGCTTTGGGTTTGAGGGAGGAGACAGGAGGAAGGGGGTGAAGATGGAATGAAGACTTAAAGCAGTGTGGAAGGTCCAAAGAAACCTTTACCCTCGATAAGAAAACTTCTCCAATGGCAGAGTAGCATAACACAGCCCCTGGAGCTGCGTGCAGGGAACTGGAGCAGTGTAGGAAGGATGAAATACTCCATGGAGTGAAATCATTCCGTGTGGTGTTCCTTGCCGGGAGCAGCTTGTGCAGCCTGGCTGGATTTTCGGGTGGCCAGGGATTGCTCTTTCCTGGGGAGCCATGCAGACCTGCAGAGAGCTCTGGCTCGTCCAGCCCTCCCCAGAATTGCTAGTTTGGCAACTCTGCCCCTGGGGAGTTTACCACAGAATTATTTTGAAGCTGTTTGATTTCTTTGCAGCCCTGCTTGTGGGAACTCGGTGCTTTTGGGTTTGTTCCGTGGCTTGCTTTGTCTGCCCTGAGCTGGTGCTGCTGGTGCCTGTGTCGTGGTGCAGTGACAGCTCAGCCTTTTGCAGGGGTGACAGCAGAGCTGCTCAAACATCCCCACCTGGTGCCAGGTGAGCAGAGCCTGCGTGTTCAGTCACATACAGACCGTGGAGCAGGGCCTTTGTTCGGAACTCGTGTTCCCACCAGTTGCAGACAAGACCTCTCCGATGCTCCAGGCCTGCCTGTGGTGAGAGGAGACTGTCCTGCCTCTGGCTGTGTGGAGGTGGGACAGCAGCAGGACTCTGGGAGAGCAGCCTGCTGGGTGCAGAGGGGAGAGGAGGGGTTTATTGTGCTGGAGGAGAGCTGAGAGGTAAGGTACAGCTGCAGGAATAGGTGTTCCTCTGAGCTGCTGCAGGCAAGAAGTCATCTCTTACCAGAGCTCTCAGCTAAAGCTCTGTTGTTGTAGCTGTTTCTTGCAGCAGTGTGTCTGTGGGCCAGTGTTAACCAGTGTCCAGCAGCCCTTGTGTTCACCAAGCCCCAGATTCAGTGCCACGGCTCACTGAATCTGGGGATCACGGCTCACTGGCACCCTGGCTGTGCCCCTCAGAACCCAGCAGGAGCAAGGCAACAAACAAGCTGTTGATCCCAGGTGCAATTTAGTTATAAAAGCTATTTTTTATAAAAGGACCAAAAAAAGGTGACAGTTTTTGAAAATCATCTGCTGATGAGACGTCCTTCTGGTGTAGAAGATAGCTGGAAAGAAGGTGGCAGAAGGAGCGTGCCTGGGCTGGAGGGTACATGTGAAGGTGAAGGATAGGGGAGATTCCAGAAAATGGAGTGAAAATAATTACTTTGAGGGGCTTGGAGTGAGTGGAAACGGTTATGGTGTTAGGAAGGGAACATGAAAAGAGGAGGAATAAGTGCTTTTCTTGGCTAAGTGGTTTGTGCCATGTAAGGCAGATACATTTCAGTTTCCTGCATGGTCATGAACTGGGTATTGAGGGAATGCTGCAGTGCTCTTGGAATTCAGGAAAATCCCAGGCATGGCAGGTTTTGTTTGACTGCATAAATGGCTCTTCATGGCAAACAAACCTGACCAGCAACCAAGTTCACTCAGTAGTGGTTCACTGGTTTAGTTTCAAACTCTGCTAGCCCAAGTCATGGTTATCCTTGCTCTGGGAAGCCATGAGGAGTGTTAGATGATGTCCCAAAAATGGCAAGTGGGCCAAGCAGCAAGTGCACACAGTGAGGCAGTTGAGGCTGGAGCTCTGGTCCGAAGGAATGCAGCCCTGTCCGTGTCTGTGGTGACTGTTCCCAGACACGAGGCAGGGACTGCTGCGCTCATCAGTGGGGGGGACTTGTTTTCACTGGCTCAAACTGTCAAGTGAGTTCATATTATTCAGTCAGTTCTGGGGGTTTTGTAGGTGTGTTTTTCAGCCAACTGACAGAAAAATAAAGTTTTAAAAGCATTGATAAAGGGTTCATTTATTCCGCTCTGATCTGGTTGTTTGCTGGCAGTGCTGAGCTTCCTTTGGAGTGCCTGGCTGCTGCGGGGCAGGCTGGGGACCTGCAGGGCAGGGACTGGGGGACCAAGCTTTGAGTTAATCCTGCTTTTCAGAGAGGAAGTGGCTAATTCGTGAGTAGATGCCTTGGGAACAGGCAACAGCTGGGTGCAAAGCAAAAATCTGCTAGAACATGAGTAATTTCTGAGTGTTGTATAGAGGGGTTTTGTGTGTATTCAGCAGCAAATTACCATTTGAGCTTATGCTGCTGTTGCTTCCCTGGTGCTGGCATGCGCTGTGTGTTTCAACTGGTGGTCATTGCTATGAGACTGTCAAAGCACTGCTACGATGTGGGGGTTGGCTCTCTGTCCTTCCACTCAAACACGGCCGATTCTGTTCGACGGGAACTATTTTAATTGGGATCCACTCTGTGTTATGTTAAAATCTGCTGCTGGACGCAGAAACCCTCGAGACGTGTTTTGTTTGTTCTTGAAAACACACACTTTATTCTGCTTTGGCCATTCAAATCGGTTTTACGTGGCTGTCAGCTGAAAATAATGCCGGGATTGGCAGCAGCACGGTGGGTCCCTGCAGCCCAGGGCTGGCAGTGGGATAGCTCGTCCCGGGGGGCTGCGGGGTGGAAATTCCTGCCCGGAGAGCAGTCATTGCCTAGCAGGCAGCGTGGCACTGGGGAGGGCTGGCCCAGCACCCGGGCAGGCCTGGGCAGCTCTGGCTCCTGGGGTGGGTGATCCAGGACAGCAGAGCTGGGCCTTGGTGGGGAACCTGCCGGCCACCATCGGCCAGCTGCAGCCGTGCTGGGAGCGGGGAGCCGTGCTGGGAGCTGGGAGCTGTGCTGGGAGCGGGGAGCTGTGCTGGGAGCTGGGAGCTGTGCTGGGAGCTGGGAGATGTGCTGGGAGCTGGGAGATGTGCTGGGCACTGGGAGCTGTGCTGGGAGCTGTACTGGGAGCTGGGAGCTGTGCTGGGAGCTGTGCTGGGCACTGGGATCTGGGATCTGGGTGCTGGGATCTGGGTGCTGGGATCTGGGATCTGGGTGCTGGGATCTGGGTGCTGGGAGCTGGGTGCTGGGAGCTGGGAGCTGAGTGCTGGGAGCCGTGCCAGGCTGCAGGCCAGCTGTGGGTGAGGCCGGCAGCGCCGGGCAGAGGCAGCACATGCGGGGGAGAGGAGGGAGAGCTTTGGTGGTGAGCCTGCAGTGCGTAACTGCAGTGGGATGGCTGGTTAGAAAATAACCAGTAGTCATGACTTCTGTTAATTAACTACTAAGAGTTAAATAAATGTTGTTGGAATAACTAGTCTGTGTTTATTTGGCACGTCTTTCTCCAGCCAGGGCTGGTGCTAGTTGGTACATGTTCCACTGCTGAGCCTGTCTGCAGCGTGGTTTTATGTTTTCCTTCTGTATTGATTTTCATGATTCATTGACCATGATCTAAGCAAAAAGCGCATTTAAATGACACTGGAGACAGCTGTCTGTTAAAGTGGGACCTTTATGTAGCCTGAAATGGCGCCAGGTTTTTTTTCCATTACTTTATCAAGTAACACACACCAGTAATATTCTTTGTTTAATTTCCTTTTCTAGGTCACTGATATGTCACCTCTCTTTTGTGTAAGAAGTGATGGTAAATTCTCACTTTCCTATCGTTTTTGCTCGTGTTATTTTTCTGATAATCCTTCTTGAGGTTATTTTGAAGTGTATTTATAAGGCAGGGGCCTTACATTGTGTTTAGGAGTCTGTATGAAGGACTCAGTTTTTTTCCCAGTGGAGCTGTTTTGGAAGGCACATGTGGGAAGTTTGGATAAAAGCAGAAACATACAAAGCTTGGGAAGCTGATGTGTAGCTTTTTCCAGTTTTAATCTGTCTCTCTTTGTATAGCAAGCTGAAGTTCCAGATGTTGTTTTGGCTTGGAGATAGTGAGTGGGGGAAAAATAAGCATTCTTAATGTTGACAGAGTCAGCCTGTCTGGGTCTGTGCTGACAGGAAGAGGGAGAGATAAACCCTTCATTAATGGTGTGTGTGCTGCAGAAGAGCCAGTGGAGCAGGGCCTTGTCCCTGGAGAGGCAGCCCTGGGCTGGCAATGCCCGCTGTGGGAGCAGCAGCTGCCGGAGCCCTTGGTGGGACACCGAGCTCTGCCTTCCAGGGGAGCACTGGGGCTGCTTGGCTCTGCAAATCCCCCAGTTTTCAGTCAAATGGTCGTTCTCACCCCCAGCACTGCTGTGGGAGTCCTGCTTGCCCTTTGTAGCTGACTCTGGGGGCTGCAGAGCTGCGGGGAAGGGCTGTTGGTCCAACGTGCTTTGTGGCTCTAACCCACACTGGGGTTCTGTCCTGGAACACCAGCGGTGGGGCTCAGTCCTAGTGGGGTTTTTGAAGCTCGTCCCCCCAATGAGCTCTGTTTGTTGAGAGCTGCAGAGCAGTTCAGGCATGTTGTGTGCTGGATTTCTTCTAGAGGAGGCAAAGCTGCAAGCTCTGTTCCTGGTATGTTCCAAATATGCTCCATCCTGAAACATGGGCATTGAGTTCTCAGCCTCTTCTGGGCAGCTTGGAGCTGTATGTGGTAGCACCTTCCAGTGAAGGGACCAGGCTCAATCCCTTCTGGAGTAAGAGGGTTGAAATGCTTGTTAGGATACAGTGGTGCCCAGGAGTGGAATTTTCTGGGCTAGTCCATAGGTTATATGTATAATAGTCTATCCATTTTCCATGTTATATTAAATACATAAATATGCCATGACCTGTGTCTCTCTCAGACCTGTTCCTCCTGTCAGGCTTATTCCTAAAATAAATGTATAAGAAGTTTATTTTTAAATAATTGCTGCAGTTCTGATTTCCTCCTTAATCTTTTCTTTTTTCTTTCTCCATTGTTGGGTCTAGGAGGTAGCAGTTTGTGATGAGTGGCCTGTCCTGTTCCTTCCCACGTGGCGTGGTGTCCTTCAGGGCTTTCTGGCCCTGGTGAGCAGTTCTGGTGAGACTGCTCAGTGAATAGTGCTGCCACTCCCTCATCTGAGGGGCAGAGGAGCCGAGCTGCTGCCCTTCTGGTGTCTGAAATCTTGTCTGTGTGCTGGTTGGAGTTGTGATCAGTGTGCCCACGTCAGTTTGTGCAGGTTATCGGAACGAGGGACCAGGAGGGCGAGAGGGGACCTGGTGTGTGTTGGTGTGCAGGGTGAGGGATCCTTGGAGTGTGTAGGTGCTGGCCAGTTGGACATGGGTGTGGGCATAGGTCAGGACTGGGATGGTTTAACCCTTTGTGCCCTGTTTTTGCCTCAGAGCTGGGGGTTCCTGCCTGGAGCCGGCTGGCTGAGCAGCCGTGGTCGTGTACACATTGCTGACGATCCAGAAACACCATCCTTCGGAATCCCGCTGGACTGGGCTGTGGGAGATGCTTCAGAGGAAAGGGGCTGTGCCATGTTCGCTGGAGAAGATGCAGAAAGGGAGGCTGGGTGTAGGAGGCTGCTGCTGCCTACCTTTGTGCTGTTCACATTCCTGCCCGGCTGCCCGCAGGCAGCACCGGGGTGTCTTGCTCATGTGGTTCGTGACTCAAGCCAAGCCCAGATGTTTTCATGCCCAGTCTGGCCTATTTTCTGAGAATAATTCTGGATGCCTCAGTCCATTTTATTGTGGTTTCCTTAGTGTCTGGTCCAGCTGAAGTTAAGATGATTCCTGGCCTAATTGAATGCTCACAGGCAGACATGGCAGCTCCTGCTTTCTCTCTGCAGCTGTGTTCCTGCTGACTTCAGAGCGCTCAGAACTGGAGCCACGTTGGGGAGCACCCGGGCTTGAGTCTTGATGCTGCTTTTCGAGTGGAAAGTTTTGCAGCATGAAACTCAGAAGGGTCTGTCTGGTGTCCAGGAGGTGGCTGAAAACGCGACAGGTTCCTGTGGAGACAGATCTGGTCTTGCTGACCAGCCTGGCTTTCCATTTCCACTGGGCAGTGACAGGGAGTTGTAGACCTGTGTGTGCTGCCCGCTGGACCTTTCCATCAGCATATCTGGCTGGCAGGTTGGTGACAGTTACTGTGCAGCGTATCCAACATTTATTTCCTTGTGCCTTTGACAGCGCTTTTTGCCCTTTTGTAGCAGCAGTTTGCATTTGTTATTTTTTTATTTGTGGGAAGTACAGTCACTCCTTTAACTTGTATGTTCTCCTCCCAGAGGAAAATGGCTTCATGCCAAACACTTCCCAAAAAGCAGAGTGGTCACCTGCTCTGTGTGAAGGGGAGCTGTGCTGTGTCCTGTTGGAATGGTCCTCACTCCATCGCTCCTGGGAGGTCAGCCACGGGAATTCAGTGTTAAATAGGGATGAGACTGGCTGCTTCTGGCTTCTGTAATGGCAATTAAATCAAAAGGCTGGATGAATCTGTGGAACGGTTTTCTGGAGATCTGCAAGTGCAGTCAGGTTGGGCAAGGCCACGTAAGGTTTGTGAGTTTGAAAGCATACAGCTAAATAGGTGGAAAGGGAACACTTGAAACAACTCTGGAAAGAAGTGTCAGAATTGTGTATAATTGGGATAAATTTGGCATTGGGAGAGGTGACAATGATGTGACTGGGTGGTGCATAGCATGGCAGCGATGGACATCGGTTGGGACTGTGGCAGGGGAGAGGGACATAGGGTGATGTGAGCCTTTGCCTGAGAGGTTTAGACACAGCTAAAACAGCAGCTAAGAAGTCCCAGGACAGAGTTATTTGGAAAGGCCTGGACCCGTTGGAGCACTCAGGCTTGAACGTTGGCAGGATCAGTGTCCTGAAGGAGCCTGTCACAGGTAAGACGTGAGCAGAACCTGCTGTGGAGCCCTACAAAGCCTCAGGTGAGGAAGGGGGACAGCTTGCAGGGTGCCTGGAGGGACCTGGAGTAGAGCAAGGGAGAGGATCGTGGTGGAGGCAGAGATCAGACCAAAGCTGTGGTGGGAACTGCAGCACTTTGAGGTTAGTATTGCTGGTGTGGGAAGAACAGAAATACCATCAGAGGGTTCTAGGTTGGAGAAGCCTCGGCTGCTCTTCCTCCTACTGATGACTGCCCATCTGCTGTTTCTGGAATTCATGAGGCTTGTTCAGAGCCTCCAGACACTGCTCTGGAGTGTCCCATGTCTTGGTGCCAGGGGAGGACGGGAGGCTGTGGCCCACCCTGGCTGTAACAGAACCTGGGTTTGTTTGTCCCTGGGATTTAAGAGCAGAATAATGCGGCTCTGGCCTGTCCAAGCAGGCAGGACCAGACTTCAGAACAATACTGCTAAAATTCTGTGGTGGTCTAGTATAATCTCTGAAGAATTTGACTTTCTCGTGTGGCAGGGTGTTTCCTCTTTCTTGGGATTGCTACTTGCATTCAGCTTTTTGGACTCCAAAGTAATAGTTAATGAAGGATTCTGCTGTGAGGAAAGGCAGTTTGGTGACTCATGACTATGGAGGGTCAGGAACTGCTGTTCTCAGTCCAATTGTTCTAAAAATATTGGTTAATTTTCTTTGGCTAGCTGAGGGTGGGAGCAGTTAAGCTGTGAGTGGCATGCAGAACAAACACCTGACTTTTCTGTGTCCCTTAACCTTTCCAACTTCGTAGCAGCCCATCACTCCTGAAGAATGCTGCTCTAATCCCAGTGTCATCGCTGAGCAGTGAGTGGAGGTGTGAAGCCAGGCTCTCCTTGGTGCCCCTGCCGTGGTATGGTGTTCCTCTGCACCTCTGGTGCTCCTGTCCTGCTCAGATTTACAGATTTTTTGTAATATATATATAAATCTACATGTATATTTATAGTATTTACAGCCTTGTAGCTGTGTTTGCTGTGTTGTTCTGCTGTTGCAGCGTTCTGCAATGGAATAGATTTAAAACAATATTTTGGCTAATTTTTATCAGAGTACCCCAAGCTGCATTCTGGGCAGGGGGCTTAGGCAAAGGGGCATGAGTATTCCGGTGGTGATGATCCCGTGGAAATGACTGTGGAGGTTCAGATTTACCCAGGCAGGCAAAACCCAGCTGGGATTATTGATGTGCAAATGAGGGCCTCAGTGAGGTGAAATTCTGCCACAGATGAGGGGTCACCTGGGCAGTCCTGTGGCTGAGGGTGCTCCCAGCAGCTCCTCCACCTCACCCACAGAGCTCTGAGTGATCCCACCTGATAGCATCAGGAGCTTGGAATAAAAGGCATTTGCACCTCTCTACGTCCCTGCATGTGTGAAAACACAGTGACACTGTAGGGAGACGCTCTTTAATTAATGCATTTGTAGGAACTAGATGATACTGGTATCTTGCAGCAGGGCTTGCTACAATGAGAGATGGTCTCTAAAGCTGTGCACATCATCAGACCTCGGCTTCCCTGAAACCCAGGGTGCAGAAAAGAGGGGAAAACCAGGAAGGAAAACGAGCTTCTTTGAGGAAAAACTAAGATTTGTGTTCGTGGTACTGAAGATAAAGATTTGTTCTGGGAAATGCACTCAGTGTGCTCATACTCCTTGTTTTTCCCCCTGTCAGGGCAGACCAGGATGCAATAGGAGCAGTGTGTGATTGGAATCCCCAAACCCCTGCAAGCTTCGAGTTCTCCCTGAGCTGCTTCCTCACACACTGCACAGATAACATCTGTAATGAACACTAATGCTGGCTGGAGGAAAGCAGGCCCAGCTGGGAGAGGTAGGCTCTGAGTGAGTTAAAAGGAAGGTGCTGGTAGTGGGTGCATTTTGAGGTGGTAGTTATTTTAAGTGTTTGGTAGTCATTTTTTTGGTAGTTATTTTAATGTTTTTACCTGAAGTGTTCAGGAGCAGCTTTTCCAGGCAATTCCTGATAATCTATCAGTCGAAACTATTTGTGTTTGAGTCTTATTCACAGCTGCTAGTTAAATCCAGGTGTTCTGTTTTGATGACGTTTGTGTCTTCACTGAGGTCTGACAGTAACACCTTTGATTATGTGTGAAATATGTGTGAAGCCACAATAATTCCTGTGTATCTCAGTGTCCTGAGCAGATTCCCTGCCGGGTGAGGTGAAACCTGCACGCCTGAGCGTTCCCCGGACCTGCAGACCCCAAACTGCTCGTGTGCTGTGCAGACCAAACCCTGTGTGCTGGGAAGATACACGTGTGGCTGCAAAGGCACCGGGAAGTTGCAATATATATTGGGGATTTCAGATCAGTTTGGAAGTGTCTGTGCTTGCTGCAGTGTTGGTCTGCCAGCAGTTGCCTCAGACACTGGTACTGGTGCAATACCTGCACACAGCCCCAGCCTTACACCAGGACAAGGGCTTTCTGTCTTCTGTGTCCTGCAGCCACAGAGAGGTTCTGCTGCCCACGTGGAATCCCTGGGTGGTTTGAGTTGGAAAAGACCATCAAATCCAGCCATTCCCTCCATGCTGCCAAGGTGACTCCTAACCTCTGTCCCCAGGTACTACATCCACATGACTTGCAAACCCCTCCAGGGATGGGGACTCCACCACTGCCCTGGGCAGCTGTGCCAAGGCTGGACAACCCTTTCCATGAAGAAATTGTCCCAGTTTCCAACCTGGAATGACTTGAGGCCATTTGTTCTTGTCCTGTCCCTTCCTCTTCCCTGGGAAGCTTTTTGTGCATGCTGCGCCTTCAGATGCTCTGCTGGTTCTCAGGGGTTGTGTGAGAGCCTCTGCCCTTCCCTCTTTTAAAGGAGAGGCTGTGTGTGATCACACCTTCCCACCCTGCTCAGGAAGGGGCTGGTGCTGCTTCTGGCTCACTCCTTTGCCCTGGGGAGACTTTTCCCTCTCTTGGATAAGCGGTTGTGTTGTCCTTCTGTGCTGTTGTGCGTCTGTCCCCGCGCTGTGCCGCTGTGAGTGTGACTCGTGCGTTGTCCCGTGCCAGGCCATTCCTGCAGTTGCTGTGTCAGCTGGAGCTGTGGGCTGGCAGCACGGGCAGTCCATGGATCCAGCCCTGCATGTGCAAGGAGGGAGAAAGAACGGGGTTATTTTTAAAAGTGACATTCATGCTTTGCCACTTCTTCCTTGTCTTTCAAGAACCAAGGGATTGGCCCTTCGGGAGCGTGTCAGAGCTGCTGACCTCATCAGGAGGAGCTTCCAGGACACTTTACATTGTGTAGTTTGGTGGTTTTATTCTTGCTCAGCAGTGCTGTGGTTTTGCTTTGTACATGAGGAGTGCAGGAGAACCAGTATCCCATGCTTGACTCTCTGTGTTTGTGGTCACTTTAATCCAAGGCATTGGGCCTTTCTGGGTGGCACTTTGGCTCATTTTTGGAGCTGCAGTGCGTGGACGTGTGCCTAGTGCACTTACAGGTGGGTGCCAAATGGAGTTGGTGGCTGGCTTCCATCTTCTGAATTCTGGCAACCAAGTTGAGACCTTAAGAAAGGGCTGCCCAAGGTTGCTGCTCTCCAAGGCAAGGAATGCCTTTGTGGGGCTGCCTGGGGACTGGCAGCTCCTTTGTCTGAGCTTCAGTTGAAGAGCAAGCTGTGAATTATTGCTTTTAAACGCACATTTCTCCTTCTAAAGACGCAGCTGTTGGTGAGTTCAGCTCGTGTGTGGCTGTTGTGGATGGCGGAGCTGCTCTCCGGTGTTAGGGGTGTTTTCTTTTGATAGGAATCTGGTGAGGTACATGCAAAGTATGTGCAGCCCTTGGGCTCTTGGCGGGTGGCCACGGGGACTGTCAGCGATATCGTGTGCTTCTGATCTGGCCCGGGAGCCTGAGCTGCTGTGGTGTTGGTGTTCCCATGTCTGTGTCCCATGGAGATGACATGCAGCCTGAGCTGCTGTGGTGTTGGTGTTCCCATGTCTGTGTCCCATGGGGATGACATGCAGCCTGAGC
>JAWWES010000171.1:364717-392087 GCA_035583135.1 Lophotriccus pileatus
GCAGCCTGAGCTGCTGTGGTGTTGGTGTTCCCATGTCTGTGTCCCATGGGGATGACATGCAGCCTGAGCTGCTGTGGTGTTGGTGTTCCCATGTCTGTGTCCCATGGGGATGACACGCAGCCTGAGGTGTCCGTGTAACTGGGTCGCTCCGTCTGGTGCGCTCCGTGCTCTGCCTCGCCTTCCTGGCCCTGGGCACTGAAGGCCATTCCCCACAGCCTGTGCTGGGGTCCCTCTGGGGTGCTGGGTCGCCTGAGCTCCTGGTTCTTCTCTGCCCTGTGGTTCTTGCAGCCATCCTGACTGTCCTGCTTATGGTCTCCTTCACCCACGTTACTTTGGGCCATACAGGAATGATCTGGCAGGAGACAAACAGTTTTCTTAGGAAGAAAAGAGAGCGATATTGGAAGTGGAAGAGGCACTGGGTTTTGGGATGGATTCTTCAGTGTTGGGACTATGTGAATAGGAACTGTCAGAATTCTCTAGGTTCTGGTACAGAAAGCAGTTGTGTGTCTGTGTGTTACGCTGGGTGTGCTCACCGGGCGTTACGTCTGCCTTACAGCTGGCTTAGTGTTCTCTTGGGCTCCCGAAGCCAGGTTAAGTGGTTCCTCCTTTGGACTTCAGAGCTGGCCTTGGAGCAATGCTGGTCTGTCTAGGAACCAGGATCTCCTCCTTGCCTGCACTGCTTGGCAAGTTTGTTTGGAAATCTGGGAGCTGCCGCTTGAAAGGGACTTTTCCATCATGACCTATAGCAGGTTTGTGGTTTTCCAGTGATAATGTGCTTTTGTAGGAGGAAGTTCAACCTAAACGATCCGCTTTTCCTGGTCTGTGGCTGAAATTGAGGCCCTGTGTCCTGCCTCCAGCTCTTCCATACAGCATCCAGTACTGGTGCGTACGGGGTGCTGGGATCCCTGTGGCACAGAGCACGTGGATCCCTAGGATCCCTGCATCCCTCCGAGCTCTGGGATCCCTGCCCGGGTTCCCGGTGCCCTCTGGTGGCTGCTGTGCTGCGGCTCTGCAGGGCCCGCAGGGAGCCCCAGGCAGACAGAGAAGAGCCACAGCTTTGGAAAGGAAAAGAAATTTTGCACGTTTTTGCTTTAGTCCCTCTTTATTTGTCTGGATTAAACCCCAATCCTTCCCTTGGGAAAAAGTTCTTGTAAATTCAAACACCAGGCAGTAACTGGATATCTCATGGATCTCTAGATCCATAGCAACTTGCTCTGGGGATTTATTAAAGAGTGGTTTGTTCCTTACGTTAAAACATGTATTTTCTTTCTCTCTAAACAAGCGGCAGCTGGAAGGGACATGCTGGCTGGTGTCACTACTATAAAACTTTGGTGCTTATGTATGTGCATTAATTGATTTGAAGAAGTAATTCTCTTTAAGCAGTGGCAACGGGACTTTTGAACTCATGCTCTCAAATAATTTTTGAAGAACAATCAGTATTTGGCAAAGGTCAGAGGTTCCTTCCCTCCTTTGGGAGGACCATGCGTGCTGTGGAATGCATAGAATCTGTTAAAAGTCTGATTTGGTTTGTTTACCTCTTTGGGGGGTGCAGGTTGGATTTCTCTCCTCCTCTTCCCTCTGAGAAACACAGGGCAGGGGCTCGTGTGTACAAATATTCTTGTGTGTATTTCTTTATTTGCCTCTCTTCTGGAAGTCAAACTGCTTGAAAAGACAAAGTAGGTCCATGCAGCTGGCAGAGTTTTTCTGGTGTCCATCCTGTGTGTGCTCCCTGTGTCTTCCTTCAGTTCCTTCAGGGCTGGAGGAGCCCAGGGTGGTGCCCTGGGGAGGCCAGGCCGTGGGATTGCTGAAGGTTAAGTCCTGGCCCATGTTCAGGGTACCTTGGGGTGTGTCGAGGATGGGGAAGGGAAGGTTCCTTGCGAAGGGGTGTTTGGAGGGGAGGGTGTTGCTCTGGCAGGTGAGGGGCTGAGCACTGCCTGAATCCTTGGGGTCAGACGTGTATGGTCATCTTAACTGATGGTGAAGCAGTTACTGAAATGTTTCTCATAATCTGCAAAACAAATCCATGTCAGGAAATAAATGCAGAAGTAATGGCTTGGCTTTCATCACCGAGCACTTTAGCAGCCTGCTAATGATTTGAAGGGGCACAACAGAAGAAATCCGAAAGGAAAACGGCAATATCAGATTTATTTTCAATTTTCATCTGCTTCACTGGAGTTAAATCTGCAAAATGAAGACAAACACCTGCACATGAGGAGCAAGGCCTCAGTGCCTCTGTCAAGGAGAGGAACTTCAGCTTGCACGTACTAGCTGCTGCTTTTGAGTGGAATTCTGTGGCATGTGATTAGAGCAGAGAGTCTCTGTAGGAACTGAGCAGCTCAGGACAGGTGAGCCCTTCCCAGTCACCAGCCCTGTCTGCTGGGTTAAATCCCATGAGCCTTGCCTGCAGTTCATTTCAGCTCCTTGGGCATATACTGGTTGTTTAAATGCACAGTTTAAGAAACTGCAGAAGAGTTTCTTTTCAGAAGCCTGTTAAATAATCCTTCTTTCAGGTATTATTTGCCTGTGAGGACTAAGTATCGTGGAAGATTGGAAATACACAGGCACATTCACCCCTTTATCTCCTGTTTTAGAGGGAGTGTGAGCCTCTGCTGTACACTGGAAACAGCCTGAGCTGCTGCACAGGGTGTAGTTACCTGTTTCCAGCAGCGGGGAAATGAGCTGGGGCATTGAAAGGAAAACCCTTGGAGAAGAAGCTTAAACTGGGAAATTACTCTTCAGGGAGGAGCATCTCCTTTAAATACATCTCACTGCTTTTCTCTCCATCCAGCAGCGGGTTTTGCTGGTTAACAGAAGCTATTCCAAGTTTTCTGGTAGAGTTGCTTTCTGTTTCCCCTCAAAGCCCAGATAATGTAGTTTTACAGACCACCTTTTCAGTTCACAATGATTTAATTTTATAATACCTGGCTCAGAGAAGGTATCTTCTATATTACATTCCTGCTTGGTTCTGGGAGGGCTCGTGTTTCCCTTCAAGCAAGCTGCTGTATCTGCAGTGTAGCTGCATGTGATGTTTCTAATTCTAAAGAGAAATTGCGGTAAATGTATGAATTTTATAAATGAAGGAAATTACTTGGAAACAAGACACAGTAAAAATGGGATCAATCAGCTTTGGGTTGTGCTGTGTTTTGCGTGAGATATGGCTGAAAGGCACTGCTAAACACTGCTTTTTGGGGTGGTTTGGTTTTCATGCAGACTCTCTGCTCTGTTCCTGCAGCTCCAGGGTGGCCGATGGAGTGATGATTCTCGCCGTGCTGATGGTGATGGCGCTCCCGTCCCCGAGCTGGCAGGGTGAGTGTGCTGTGTGCTCAGAGCCAGGGGGGCTGGGGGGCTGGGCTGGGCCTCCTGGCCCCGCTCTGGAGCCCCTGCTCTGTGGTGGTCCCACAGCCCCTGTCATGGAGATGTCTGTGTTTCCAGCCCAGGAGCTCTTCCCCAGACGTTCCAGTTTTCCAGCAGGTAGCTGATCTGTGCTGGTCCATGGCCACATCATGACCTGCAGTGGCTCCCGGTGCTGCTCTGTGTGCAGGCTCCGTGGGATGGATCCGCTGCAGAGTGTCCCGTCAGGGTGTCTCTGCCCCAGCCCAGAGCAGGCCTTTCAAAGGACAGGCACTGTGGGTTAGGTTTTTCCCCTCTGCTGAGTGTCCCCGTGCAGGTGCCCCTGTGGGGGTGTAAAATGTCACTGTGCTCTGGAATGTGAGTGCTTGGGGTGGGCAGACAGAACGTGTTTCTGTGTGCTGAAATGGCTGAGTTAGTATCATTGGCTCCTGGTTGGTGGCTCTTCAGCTCTGGCTGCAAATATATCTCTGCCCTTAAACAGAAGATTTCATTGTCTAATGGATTTGTCACCTCTAACTGAAGCTATTGAGAACAGGATGATGCTTGTTCCTCAACTCTGGCTTTTACAGATGATGAACTGAAGCTCAAGATGGTGCACTACGAATGTGTGTGTGAAGGCATGTCCTGTGGGAATGGGGACCGGTGCCAAGGCCAGCAGTGCTTTGCTTCCCTGAGCATCAATGACGGGGCTAAGGTTTACCAGAAGGGCTGCTTCCAGGTCTATGAGCAGGGCAAAATGACCTGCAAAACACCTCCGTCCCCAGACCAGGCTGTGGAGTGCTGCCAGGGGCACCTGTGCAACATGAACATCACTGCACAGCTGCCCTCCTCTAAAGGTGAGAGCTTCACCAGTGGACTTGGAGGAGGAAAAGGGGTTTGGCTGTGATCAGCTGTGCTGGGAGCAAGGCCTGTTGAGCACCCTGGAGCCTGCTGGCACCCGTGTGGTGGTCAGATGGGCTGTGTGGGCAGGGGAGCGATGGGGTACAGTGCATGGTTGGGGACAGGGTGGAGGCACAGCCTGTGAGAAATGGGGCTGTGCTGGCAGCTCTGCAGGCAGCACCTCCTCGTGCAGGGTGCTCACTCCTCTGGCCGTGGCACGGCCTCTGTCACACCAGCTGGGTCCCGAGGGAAGGGTCTGTCAGTGCTGCTGCATTTAAAGACTTCCTTTGAGAATCTGCAAATTTTATTTTCCCTCTCTCTCTTTTTTTCCCTTCCCCTCTCTTTTCCAAGGGCAAACCTTTCAAGGAGAAGCTGCAGGTTACAGTATGGAAACACTAATCATCGTTATCCTGGCTCCTGTGATAGTGTTGGTAGTTTTTTCTGCAGTAGCGGTGCTGATCATCCGGAGGATACAGAAAAACCACATGGAGAGGCTCAATTCTAGGGATGCAGAGTATGGCACCATCGAGGGCCTCATTGCCTCCAACGTGGGGGACAGCACGCTGGCAGTAAGTGAGCTGTGTGCAGGGGGAGCTTTCCTCACTGCCAAACTCCCTGCTCGTCCCACATCACTGACAGGACCTTTTGCTGCCAGGGGATGCCACTTGGCCTCAGGACTTCTGTGGTGGTGTTCCTGTGCTCCCAAAACTGCAGTTGTAATGAACTGTAACCAAAAGACAGCTTTGGCAAGTGTAGCATTTCTGACCCGAAGAATCGCTCTGAGCTGTTCATACTCCTGGAAACAGTGTCTGAACAGCAGAACAGGGTGTGCCTGACTGTGGGGTGGCCTGAAGTGATGCACATCTTTGGGACACAACAGCCTGAAGGGCTGGAAAAGATGTGGTGGTAGGGGAGGGAGAAAATACAGATAGTTTTGATGTTTAAACCTTCAGACCTGACTGATGTGATCTTGGTAGCAGGGCTCTGGGGTGACTGGGAGATCAGTGGCACTTTGTTGACAGAAGAGCAGTGGGAGTTTTAAGAGGTGTGCAGTGCTTACTCAAAGCTCTGTTTTCAAAGTATGTTCTTGTTCATATGGTGTCTGGAAAACATAATGACTTGGAGAATGTTCCCTTTCTGAAGGCTGGCTGTGCCTTCCCCTTCCACCTGAGGCCTGAGCTCAAGTGTCCCACCAGCTGTCCTGGGCTGTGTCAGCAGAGCACGTAGGGCTTGGGGCAGCTGGAGGGTTTGTTTGTGAAACCAGTGCAGAGAGTTTTCCCCTCCTTGCATTGCTGAGGTAAAATCTCCTCAGCATTAGGAGGCTGGAAAAGGTTTTCCCTTTTGGTGCTGTCCCTCCATAACGTGCTTTCACAGGGTTGAAGGGTGGCTAATACCCCTTAATCTATTTTTTTTTTTAAATGCTTTTGGCTCTCTTTAATTAGCCCACAAGGATTGGGCTGTGTTACTGGTTTAAAACAGCCAGACTGGATATATTCACCATGAACCAGACGTGTGCAACTTAAACACTGACTTCCAGCTTTTACCAGCTCTTATCTCGTCTTGCAAGACCATTTCCAGCCATTTGCAAACCTTTTGCACTCCGAGTTTTTTAATGTTACTTGCAAACAGCGATAAAACCTGTGAAGAATAAATCAAAGTTCTGTCTCAGAGGCCTGGGAGGGGTTTCTCTGGTGGAGCTGTCAGACCCCCTGAGCACTGGTTTTGGTGCCTTCCAGTGTGAGTGATGCACAGTCATTGGTAGTTCCCGTGTCTAAACGCTCATCTAAACAATAAGTCTTCTTTAGATTCCAGATTTTTCTTCTCCATTGTGATTCAGATCACCAGTTTTGTCACACATTAAATGAGTTTACATTTAGGATTAGTCTCCACAGTGTAGCAAGTGCTTAAAGCCCTAAGCTGCTTAATGGGCATGGAAAGAGCTGTGGCCTCTTCAAATCTTGTTTTTACAGTTACTGTAGATAAGTGTGGAGTTGTTTTTTTTTGTTTTGGGATTCGGGGGTTTTTTTTGCCTCTGATACAAGCAGGAAGGAAAATGAGCTCTCAGTTTGTGTTAAAAAGCAAGATAGGAGTCTCTGTCATTCCTGGATTATCTTTTTCTTGAGCCCTACTTAAGATGCTGTTAGAAGAAATGAGATTTCACGGATCTGGTTCAAGCCCAGCAGTGCAGTTTGCTGGAAGTACTAGAAAGTTGATTATACTTAGGCTTTTTTATCCTATTTTCCTTTGTAAAGGAAAAAAAGTCCAGCAATAGTTGTTAATGCTTTGAACTAGTACAGAACTCCTGGCCATAACAGTAGCTGGGCATTAGCATTTTACAAGGCTAATGGGATTTTAACATTCAATTAGGATCTCACTGGTGTTTGTTATAAGCTTACAGTTCAAAGTCTGCTTTCTGTGCCCCAAGAATACCTCAAACTGATACAACGTTTGAGAGAGATTTGTTACAGAGGATTTTCTGGGGTATCAATGACCAGTCTTTTATAGGGGATGCAGGTAAATCCCCTCTCACTTTGTTTGTGTGAAAACTGTTTTCGGTTTTAAATCCAAAAGGTAAGTAAGAGAACAACAAAGTGCTGAAAAAGGGTGGGATCTCATGACAGAGGATAGCTGGTAGGCCAGGAGCGAGCCTGCAGTTCACAGGCATCTACTGTCATTTATTTATTATATGAAATGCCTTATTAAACAAATGCTCCGTGTCCCTGAGTGACCAAATGGCATCCCCAGAGCCACTGAGATGTCCTGAGCTGTGACCTACCTGCCCCATGCAGGGTGTACCTTTGTGTGTGTCAGCAGGGGAAATGGGCTTCTCATGGCTTGTGAATTCTGCTTTTCTTTTGAACAGGATTTGTTGGACCATTCCTGCACGTCTGGAAGTGGTTCTGGACTCCCTTTCTTGGTGCAAAGAACGGTGGCTCGTCAGATCACGCTCGTGGAGTGTGTAGGTCAGTGCCAGTCTTGTTCACATCTGCTACCAAGTGCAGAGAGAAAGCTCTGTCTCCCATCCTCATCTTTCCCCTCGGTTGCTCAGGTAGCATGTGCAACCTTTCAGGCTTCAGCTGATGGAACGTGCTTGGTTTTAGAAAGCCAAGGGAAAAAATTCCTTCCAGATCTCTGCAGAAGAAAGGGGCAAGAATCTGTGCTTTTGATGGAACAATTTAAGCTTTGTTAAGTAAGGCAATGCTAGAAAATACAAACCAGGCCTGTTTGGGTACTGTGTAAGCTAAATAAACTGTTTTTAGAAAAGCAAGCTCAGTTTGAAGTTTGACTCTCTGAACACCATTTGTTCATTAATGGTGTTCAACTCGAAAGCTTTGGAATTTGGAAAAGGTCACCTGGGTTTGAGATCTGGAGTTGGAGCACCAGGCCAAGGGACAAACGTGGTATTTGAAATAGAAACCTGTGATTTTGGGCTGTTGGAATGGGAACATGAATGTGTTGTAGTTGACTTGCTCTGCACTGTTCTTTGGGACCCTGGAGGCAGTGATGTGCTGTTACTGCTTTTCCCCCTCAAAGAAAATCTCTCTAGTAATTCTTTCCTGAAAGTCTTCTGGGTCTTTAGTTTTTTGTAGAACTTTAGTGTTAATTTTAGGGATTCATTAAATTTTACTTTAGCATATATTTATTATTAATTGAATGGTGTTAAATTTGAGTTTGATAATTTTAGGAAGCACTTGGGTCAGATGCCTGGAGGCAGTGACATTGAGCCAAGATGCTGTACCAGCACTAAAGAGCTGAGGAAGGCATGAGACAGAAGGAAGAAAGGACTGGAGTATGTTCTGTGCTGCTGCCTCAGCGATCTGAACTCAGGGAGGTTTGACACCTTCCTGTCAGTGCTGAGAAAGTTTAACTCTTGGGGGAGTTAACTGAAGCCCAGCTATTGCAGATGAACCTGTGACTCTGCAGGGACCAGGCCTACATTGTGATATTTGGGCCATGACAGTCGAGTTTCCATCCTTTCAGCTCCTCCTGCCCTCCTCCCCAATGAAGGTCCTTAGCTGACAACTTCTCCTGTTTTTTCCCCCATCAGGAAAGGGCCGTTATGGAGAAGTTTGGAGGGGTCAGTGGCAAGGAGAAAACGTTGCTGTGAAGATCTTCTCGTCTAGGGATGAGAAGTCCTGGTTCAGGGAAACTGAGCTGTACAACACTGTGTTGCTGCGGCACGAGAACATTTTGGGTAAGTGGGACAGCCCCGTTGTGGTCCTGGTGTGGCTGGTGAAGGTGAGTTACCTGGACAGGGAACTCTGCATGCAAAGCACAGCATGTTCACCAGCTGTCTCACAGTCAAGTTCCTGTGCTGTGATAAAGAGTTGGAGGGAAATTTTCAGAGAGACTTGCCAGGAGGAGGGGGCTGGGTCTCAAATGGGGGGAGTGTGGTGACAGCCGTGGCCCTGCAATATTCCAGCAGGAAGCAGATTAATCAAGGAATCAGTTGTTGGCAGCACAGCTCCCAGAAAACAATGGAGGTGCCACAGCCCCCAAGGAAGAGCTGGCCCTTGCAGCTCTCACCACAGAGACCTGCACAGTGTGTCAGGGCAAGTCTAGTGGGTCTGTAACTTCAGTTTCCCTGCAGAAACGGAGGGAGAAAAAGTGGGGAGGACTTCATAAAGACATTTCAGGATTTAAATACTTATGCCTGAGTAAAATGAAGTACAAATCCGTTATTTTCTTCTGTTTTGCAGTTCTGCTCATGGTCAGACTAAGCTCCTGTGGTGTTTAAACTTCAGCTGTAGTTGAATGATGTGTCTCATTTCCTTGTAAATATGGAAGTACAGCGAACCTTGTGCATTTCCCATACCTTGTGTGCTTGGTTCTGAGAGCTGGGAAAATGGCTTTGTTGTGTTGGGCCATGGCTGAGGTTTAAGCAGCCCTTTGATTCCTAATAGACATGCCCTTCTGCCACTGCTGTGCCACCTCTACAAATAAAAGCAGCAGCCCATTTTCTGATGCTGACACTGCCTCACCCGCAATCTGTCTGTCTTCAGTCAGGTTTTCCTTGGGCTCCTTATTCTTGCTTCCTGTCAGAGAATGTTCCTGGGCTCTGTAGCTCACCCTGCTAGACGTTTGTCTAATGTTTGCTGAAGCAGTTCCTTTGTTACTGGAAAAATAATTTGATGGCCTCCTGAAATGTGAATTATTGAACTTCCCTTCCCAAGAGAGCAAGTGGCTGAAATTACATTGCACATTTCCCTTGGTCCTCTGCCTGTGTTTAGTCTTTCTTGATAACTGTCAAATTTGTTGGCTATTTTGTAGACTTTTCTTAGATGCAATATTAAACAATATCACGGATTACAGAAGCGTCACATTGTGCAGAAGTCTGACTTCAGGAGAGAAAGCAGTGGGTGTTCTCCCTGACAAATGTCATATGTGAGCTTTTAAGAAACATGGTTTGCTCCTCTGACTTGGGACTCAAACTTCTGCTGTTCCAGCTGAAGCTGTTGGGGTCACTGTGCTGGTACAGACCCAGTGCAGAGGTGGCAGGAAGGGACCTACTCCTGAATTTGAGGGTCAGTTTTAAGACACCGCAGTTTTGAAGGCACTCTTGAGGCTCATGAGTTTTGAACAGAGAATTTTCTCTGCTGCTCTGTAGAAGGTCATTGTGTTTGGGCTACACACTTAACCCTGTTCTCAGCAGCCCATGCTGGCTGCCTGTGGGCCCTGAAAGTGGAAAGGGTTGTTCGTGGCTTGATCCTTGAGGTGTTGCTGCCTTCCAGTGTGATTGACTTAAGTGGGCAGCAGCAGGTGTGCCATAACCTCGGGATGTTTCTGTTTGACTGGGCCCTTCTCTGCCCCCCGGGTCCTTTAAAAAAGAAGGAAAAATAAAAATAAATGTATTTTTAAAGTATGTGATCCTAGTAAGTAGTTGTGTGACTGACAAATGCATAAATGTGTTGTTGTGAATAGGTGTGAGTTAGAGTTCCAGAATCTGTCAGTTTTCGTCACAGCAGTACCTGCAGTCTGCAGTGCAGCTGAGGAAAAGTTGTAATTAAACAGTTTTACATTGCAAGGGGGGCCTCAGAATTGATTCTCTTCTTGGGTGAGCCTTGAAGGGGCTCTGTCACTTTGTGTTCTTACCCCTCCTTTGTCCTTCCTCTCCCCCAGGTTTCATCGCCTCCGACATGACCTCCCGGAACTCCAGCACGCAGCTGTGGCTGATCACGCACTACCACGAGATGGGCTCGCTGTACGACTACCTGCAGCTGACCACGCTGGACACGGTGAGCTGCCTGCGCATCGTGCTGTCCGTCGCCAGCGGGCTGGCCCACCTGCACATCGAGATCTTCGGCACGCAGGGCAAGCCGGCCATCGCCCACCGCGACCTCAAGAGCAAGAACATCCTGGTCAAGAAGAACGGCCAGTGCTGCATCGCCGACCTGGGTGAGCGCAGGCCCTGCTGCTGCAGGGGCACTGCTGGGGTGGCTCCGGGTGTGCAGTACCTGACAGTAGCCCCGCAGACCCCTCAGTAGCCCCTCAGTAGCCCCTCCGTAGCCCCTGCGCTGCCCTGAGCCCTCCCTGCCCGCAGTGCCCGCTCCGGCCGCCAGATGGCGCCTGCAGCCCAGCCAGGCCTTTTGGGGCCATTTCCCTGGTTTTGGGCTGTTCCGTTCTTTTCTCTGAAGACAAGGGAGAAAATAGTGGTAGGACAGTATTGGGGGGCTGTTGGTTAGGCAAAAAGTGTGTCAAGAGACGGGAATATTTTTTAATAATGATTCCACTGCATAGTTTCTGTCACTTGTGCCTGAGGGGCTTCAGATACAGGGAAAACTTGAAAACCACACACCTGGGCCTATCTAAATTTGCAGAGGGGATAGTAAGTAGCAAATAGAGCAGGAAGCTGAAAATACAAAGCTTCAGGGACTGACTTTTAAATAAATTCTTAACTCATGCTGAGGAGGGGCAGCACATCCTGGCATTGGTTGACATCACATTGGTACAGTGAAATCTACGGCACCATTTATGTAGAGGCTTCAGAATGCTTGAGAGATTTTGTTAGAGACCACAGCAGTAAACACTTCCCAGTTGGTTTTTACAGTAAAGTCAGTATTTTGTTAAACATGAATTCCTCAGGCAGGTATCTGGCACATTCTTCCTGTGTTTCTTCTCCCTAAGGGAGAATCACCAAACAATTTGTTGCTTCTGGCAAGTATTGGTGCCTTTTTTTCTGTGAGGCTTTGTCTTTTTTCCATCCTCTGGTGCCCTGCTCTGTTTCAGCCCCAGGACCCAGGGCTGGGAGCTGCCCTGGCCCACAGCACGCCCAGCTCTGGATCTGCAGGGCCAGCCCTGGCTCAGGTGTGCCCTGGCTGAGCAGGAGCTGTGTGACAGAGTGCAGGGTGGGGGTCGTTCCTGCTCAGTCTGGCAGTGCTGTGGAGAATTCTACCCTTGCACTTCCCAAGCACGTGCCTGGGGATGGGCCTGAGTTGAGCAACCCCTGGAACAGCATGGAATGCTGAGGGGAAGCAGAAATACTCCAGTGTGCTGAAAGGGGGTTTGTCTTGTAAACCCAACGTTTCTTTTCTTTTTAAGAACTGATGTCTTAAAGCAAGAGCTCTTCTGGCAGGCACTCAGTGCCCCTCAGTTCCATGTGCATTGAGCCCCTGGGAGGAGGAGACACTGGAGTGGAGCAGGATCTGCTTCCCAACTCCCAGAGGGCTCAGATGTCTCTGTGATGGGAACTGGTTACAACACCCTGTCCCCTGACCTCATTGCACCACGTCCTTGTTGTGCAGTGTGTGGGGTGCTGACTTGCCTCCTGCAGTTGTAAAACTCTGACCAGTCAGCCTGTGGAGTCTGTTTTGCCCAGTTTGGATGGAGTATTTTGATTTTTATCAGTCTTCTCCAAGGTCTTGATGTCTTCAGGGTTTGCCAGGAAATGTGGTTTCTAACCTTTCTTTGCAGTTGCAAGCCTTTTTCAAAAAATACTATAATCCATACGTATTGTATAGTGTAATTTAATATGAATTCAAAGAAGTGCATACATGTATAAATGTTTGTGTCATATGTGACAAAAACACTTGGATCTGGGAGCAGGCATTACATGTAATCTCATCAGGAGATGGTATCCAAGGAGTCCTTAAAAAAGGTGGCAACAAACTTTGCAGCAGGACCTGTTGCAATGGGCCGAGGGGAGGTGGTTTGAAACTAAAAGAGGGTTGATTTAGATTTATTATAAGAAGTGTTTTACAATGAGGGTGCTGAGGCCCTGGCCCAGGTTATTCAAAGACACTGTGTCTGCCCCATCCTTACCAGTGTCCCAGGTCAGGTTGGATGGGGCTTGGAGCAAACTGGGATAGTGGAAGGTGTCCTTGCCCATGGCAGGGGTGGAGTGAGATGAACTCTGATGTTCCTTCCCACCTGAACCATTCTGTGATCTTTCTGGAAGTGCCATAAGCATTTTCTTAGCAACCTGGAATTTCTTGGAGTGCATTTAGATTGTAGGAGAGTGTTTTTCAAATTTTTGTTACGTTGAAGTACAGACTGTTCTTTGGAAAGAAAGGAAAGTGAGTGATCTGGTGCTGGGTTAATTTCTGCGGGACTGAGGTAAAAAGCTTTTTAAGGCTCACCTAAAATAAACTCCTGCTAAATGTAAATAGTGTATGTTATTCTTGCAGGATTTGGTGAGGAAATTAGGGAGGATTTGCGTTGTCCTCTCTGTCGCTTGGCTCTGCCACGCACCCACTGCTGCTCAATTTGCGGTGCTCTGTGTTTACCGGGGCCAAACGAGTCCTCTCTGTGTTTCCAAATTTACAGTAATTTAGTCCCTCACGTAATGTTCTCTGCTTAACTGTTGAGTAATTGGTAGAAACCAGGTAGAGTGGTTTTGTCTGACTCATTTTAGATTTGCTTGAGGGTGTTTATTTTTCAGGCTACTGCAAATACGATGTTTTCTATTTTCCAGCTTTATTTTTTTAACTCGTGTGCATCCTTCACGCAGTGTTTTTCTTCTCTCTTCCCCGCAGTTCGGATGTGTCCACCTACCCAAAAGGTCTATAAATAAATTTGAGTGCTGTGTAAAATTGTTTTCTCCGGCGCAGCAGCTGTTTGGCCTCTGTGCTGTGTGTGCCCAGAGTGCTGGGGACATCCAGTGTCTGCAGAACACTTCATGGCAGTGTTTTGCTGCCTGGTGACCCCTGAGGAGATAACGCCGGTCTGCGGCCCCGGGGGTGGTGTTGGTGGTGGGTTTGGAGCTGACCACGCTGCTCTTTGGACAGCTGGCCCTCGGCTCCTCCTGCAGAGCCTCCGAGCCGTGTGCTGGCACAGCTGTAAGGGACCTGTGAGCCCTGACGTTGTCTCTCTGTCCCCAGGCCTGGCGGTCATGCATTCCCAAAGCACGAACCAGCTGGACGTGGGGAACAACCCCCGCGTGGGCACCAAGCGCTACATGGCCCCGGAGGTGCTGGACGAGACCATCCAGGCCGACTGCTTCGACTCCTACAAGAGGGTGGACATCTGGGCCTTCGGGCTGGTGCTCTGGGAGGTGGCGAGGCGCATGGTGAGCAACGGTGAGTGCTGGCACCTCCCTGGCCTCAGCAGGGTCACGGCACAGCCCCTGCCACCAAAGGGCACAGGGACGTGCTGGGCCTCCGCAGGAGTTTGGTCCCTGACACGTGGAGGGAGCTGTCGGTGTGCTGGGAACAGCGGCCCAGTCTGGTTCTCATTGCTGTTAAGGCAGACAAGAAAGAGAGTCCCCTGCTCTTTTTAAACCCTGGTGAGACCCAATTCTTACCAAACAGCCAGAATTTTAGATCAGAAGGTCTCCACACTTTTTCCACTTAAACCATAGTGAATCCTTGTAGGAGGCTGTGACAAACCCTGAGAAACAGAAGGAAATTATGGCAGAAGTGCAGAACTTGTCAAAATCCGGGGCTGTTCTTGCTTCACCAAGTTAAATGCGTTCCCAAGGCAGGACTTGGTCCAGGTGCAGTTCTGCTTGGGAAGGTGCTCCTGCCATGCTGTCTGGAGAGCAGGCTTTCTGCCTCGCTCTTGGCAAGGGTGCCTGAATTTAGGAACCTTTCAGCTGGGTCTCTGCTGGTGTGATTCCTGCTCAGTTCAGAAGTCCTCTCTGACTTCCAGACCTCAGGTTGTGCTCTCTGGACCCAGGTGGGCAGGAGAAGGTGGGGATGCCCTTCAGACATGTGTGCAGACCCTGGCAGGGATGGATTGTTCACGGCTACATCTTTAAATATGAGGAAATTGCAGATTGTCACACCCATTTGTTTATTCTGTGTCTGATCTGTTCCCACTAAGTCCAAAGCTTGTGAAGGTGTGTGTGGCTAGTTAGAGGAAGGAGGAGAGGTGGTGAATATGTGGCATTAATGTTTCTGAGGATGTTTATTGGCCCAGGTGTGTCATAAGCAGATGAAGACCTGCTGGTTGCAGCGTGCAGGGTTTGGTGCTGGGCTGCATCACATCAGTGTCAGTGCCTGGAGAATTTCAGCTGCACTTTGGTGTTCTCAGTGCAGTTTTGTATCCTGCACTGTCTGTGAGCACCTTTGTGTATCATTTGCCATAAAGTGGTGTGGTGGCTGGGCAGGAGTTGATGAATTGCTGTGCCAGAGGTGATGCCCATGTGGGGGGGAGGGAAGGTGTGAGCTGTAGTTGATTTGAGGGCACAAAGTCAGCAGCCCTGGGGGAAAGCAGTGCAGTGTATTGGAAATGACAGAAGTCACCTTCAAACTGTGCAGGGAGGCCAGGCTGGGTTGTGCTGCAGGCCATGGGTCTCCAGGGGCAGGGGGAGCGTGCCAGGGGTCAGTGACGCTGCGAGGGCACAGTGCTGTGGGTCAGGGGGTGAGGGGCTCGCTGGGAGCTCCCAGGGCTCGGGGTGTTCAGCCCTGGGAACTCTGGGCACTCCAGAGTCACTTCTGGAGCAAAGGCCAGCCCCGCTTTGAGAACTGCACGTCCGATCTGCAGCAGCCACTTCTGTGCCCTGGGCTTGGGAAAGACCACATGGGAATCCTGAACTGGAGCCAGGCTCTCTCTGCAGTGATAAAGTTCATCTGTAACATCCTCGTGGCCCTGGCAGCGTGTTCAGAGCTGCGTGGCACAGCTGGAGTTGGGTGTTTGATCCTGTGAGGCCCCAGCTTCACCTGCAGGGCAGGTGTGGGCAGGGAGGCACAGGGTGCTTGTGGGGTCTCACAGCGTTCTGGGGTGAGCAGGGGAAGGGGAAAGACAAGAATTCAGCCCCGTAGGTCATGTTTGGTAAATGCAATTGGGAATTGCTCTTTCTGAAGACTGTTTCCCTTTTTGACTAGTCATTGCAGACAGGGATTTACAGATTTTTACAGCATATCCATGGGAATATCTGGGATTTTGATCTTCATCTGCAGTAGAACAGGAAAACTCAAACTCCGAACTTTGCCATATCAAAGGCTGAGAAGCTCTTTTCAACTGCAGTCTCTGCAGAGCATTAGAGGTGCTGGTGGAGTTGCTGTCTGCCCTGGGACAGCTGCCAGCTCAGAGCTGTGCCCAGCTGGCAGCACAGCCTTTGATGTTCCCGCAGCGCCTCGTTAGCTCGGGTCTGTCCAGGCTGACCCAAATGCCTGCCTTTGAACACCAGTCTGTAAATTGGCTTCTTGGGAAGGTTGGGCTCCCCGTGGGTGGTTTGTGAGCCTGGTGCAGGGACTGGGGAGGCTGATGCAGTGAGGAGGCAGCGCTCTGTGCCTGCCCTGGGGTGGGGAGGGGGCTGAGCCCGGCACTGCTCTGGGAGGGGGTGCAGGCAGAGCACACACACAGACTCCTCTTTCAGTGCTGCAGCCCAGGGAATGGCAGGCTGTTGATGTAAGGGCAGGGCTTGGAGCATCCTGGGCTAGTGGAAGGTGTGCCATGGCAGAGAGGGGGAATGAGGTGAGCTTCAAGGTCCCTCCCAACCCAAACCATTCCATCACTGTATGAAGGTGCATTCAGCCCCTGGCTGTCTCAGGCTCTCGGGTGTTTGGCTTTGTGATGGCATGTGATACCAGTTATCCTGGGGATGTTACTGTTTTCATAACAAGAAATAAAATGATTTGAAGCACCAGCATGAGGGGCTGTGGATGCCAATGTATTATTGGACCCTTCCAGGAATGAAAAACACCGAAGTGTGTGGTGAGCCTGGTAAAAGCCACAGTGCAGACCTTACCTTTTTCTGTTTTCTGGTAGAAATCCCAGCTTGTGATAGACAGGAAAGCTCTGTGTTTTCCAAAATGTGGCCCTTTGACAATAGATTTACTTCTCGTCCTTTCAGCTTCAGCATCTGCAAAGTGGGTGTAGCTCTTACCTTGTGGACTTGTCATATGAGCCAGTTAATTAACATTTTGGGTAGAAAAAGCTGTTCCTGTGGCACTGAGTGCTCTTCTGTCATTCAGTGGCTGTGTGACACTGTGGGATTGACCTCTAAAGGATTTGTGTGCCTCTCAGAACACACGGGTCCTGCATTCCCTGTGTCCCTGTCCGCTGACACAGCCATTCAGTAATGCCTGTTTGTGTCTCCCCAGGTATTGTGGAAGACTACAAACCACCCTTTTATGACCTGGTTCCCAACGACCCCAGCTTTGAAGACATGAGGAAGGTGGTCTGTGTGGATCAGCAGAGGCCCAACATTCCCAACAGATGGTTCTCAGACCCGGTCAGTGGGTGCTGGGGGGGCTGGCCTGGCCTGGGGGGAGCGCTGGCAAACTGAGGAGTGCCACTTAGAGCAGGAATTTAGCAATAACTCTTACAGCTGCTCTTCCTGGGTGCTGTTCTCCCTCCGAGAGGAGATCAAGGGGAGGGCAGCCAGGCCAGCACTTTCTGTGGCTTACAAGCCCGCAGATTTAGAACAGAATGCTGGTTTCTCTTGCCTACAGGATAGAGGGCTGTTGTTCTTTTTGAAAGGCTGGTGCTGAAGTTCATTTTTCAGACTGGCCTCTGCAGTCTGCCCAGCTGTTTTGTCCTTACCCCTGAGGCTGTGCAGGTCAGTGTGAACCTGCAGGTCTGGCCAGGGCAGAGGGCCCATCTCCAAAATCCGGGTGTGGAGCTGTGCCCTCTGCTGTCCCAGCACCCAGCTGGCAGTCTGGCCAGTTAAAACTGTGCTGGTCGTGATGGAATCACAGGCACAAAATCTGCTCCTTCTCGGGTCTGCAGGGCTTGGTATCATTTAAAAGATATCCTGTGGAGTGTTTCCTTAATTAGGGAAGAAACTCTGGAACTCCACTGTTTAAAGTTACCTGGCTGATCACTGCAGGCAGCCCAGGGGCTCGCTGTGCCCTTGGTTTAACCACGTCGTCAGACTTGGAGGGCTTTTGAGCACAGGGAAGCTCTGCATGTGCTGGGTAGCAGGAAACTCTGAAAATGGGGTGTTAACTAGGCAGTAAATCCTCTGGGAGTGCTTGGCCCCAGCCAGGCTTCCCTGGCTTGTCACCTGTGTCCTTACCGTGCTGTGTTCCTGTTTCCCCAGACGTTAATGGTGTTGTGTGTTCCTGTTTGCCCCAGACATTAACATGTGTTCTGTTTGCCCCAGACGTTAACATGTGTTCCTGTTTGCCCCAGACATTAACATGTGTTCTGTTTGCCCCAGACGTTAACATGTGTTCTGTTTGCCCCAGACGTTAACATGTGTTCCTGTTTGCCCCAGACATTAACATGTGTTTCTGTTTCCCCAGACGTTAACATGTGTTTCTGTTTCCCCAGACGTTAACGTCCCTGGCCAAGCTGATGAAGGAGTGCTGGTACCAGAACCCGTCGGCCAGACTGACAGCCCTGCGCATCAAAAAGACTCTGACCAAAATCGACAATTCCCTGGACAAACTGAAGGCTGACTGTTGACCCCGTGCCCGTGGTGCTCTCCCGAGGACGGCAGGGCTGGCCCCGAGGGCTGTGCCGGGCAGTTCCTGCCCCGGGGCCCGCAGGAGCAGTTCTGGAGCAGTTCTGGAGCAGTTCTGGAGCGGGGTGGGAGCCCCTGGACTGCTGGGACAGCTGAACCACCCTGGGCGAGCGCTGGGACTCAGCTGGATGTGCTGTTGCTGAGGTAGTGGCCTGAAGGAAGACAGAGAAATCCTAAGACAAGATCAGGGCATTAAACAATGGCTTTGAACAGCTCTTTTCTTTTTTTTTCTTTTTTTTTTTTTCCCCTCCCTTTTTTTAATTTTTTTTTTTTTATTTTATTTTAATTCTCCTAATCACTCCCAGGGTGAATACATGGAAGTGGTAAATTTTAATCAGCAATATTGCCTGTGCTTCTCTTCTTTATTGCACTAGGAATTCTTTGCATTCCTTACTTGCACTGTCACTGTTAATTTTAATGACATGACTTGCCAAAAATTCGATTGGCTGTATCCTGCATTGATCTGTACCCGAGTAATAGGAAAAGAATTCGGTAAACTGAAAATGTAACTGTCAGACTTTAGCTGCATTTTACACGTGTACTGATGTTTACAATAATGCTGAACATTAGGAATTTCTCGTTTATCCAAAACTTGCAAATTATTTATTACTAGTGCACTTGCCAGTTTTTTAAACTGTAAAATAAGTGCATAAAGTTAAAGCTTATTTTTATGTGGCCTCTTTCATGGTTTCTTACACAGATGTTTTTGTAACACAGTATAACCTGAAACATGAATTGTTTTATGTATTATCATATTACAACTCGATAGTCACATTTTTAAGTGCTTCACATTTGTAGGTGTGTGGTCTGTACCATATTTTCAGTTGGAATATGGAACGTATATATAGCCATTTCCCACAGGACCTTGCGTCTGGCATCTCACTGATCTGGGAAAGGAGAGCAATGGAGGAGTTAACTAGAATTTTAGGTCATGAATGCTGTGGGGAAAATGCATTTTATTTCTTCTAAGCTATATAATATGCATTTAAACTCTGCCAGAAAAATAACTATTTTGTTTTAATCTACTTTTTCTATTTAGTAGTTATTTGTATAAATTAAATAGAATGTTTTCAAGTCAAACCACAGTGTGCTTTAGTTCTCTTGCTGCCTGGCAGTGACCGGGTGCCCCCAGTGCAGCCGTGGGGACCCCGGGCCGTGCCCAGGTCTGAGGTGCTGAGGCTCTGCCAGGCCTGGGCTGTTCCTCTGTGCTGGGCTGGGTCCAGAGCACTGCAGCAGGGAGGCACTGGGCTGTCCTGGGGGAGGAACTCTGCTCTGAGCAGTTCTCTCTGCCTGCCTGTCTTGGTTCCACCCAGGGGAGAAGTGCCCAGGAAGGGGCAGTGCCCTCTCATCCTCGGAAAAGAGCTCCTTTAAGCATGGGATTGGAATCCCCTGGGTAGTGCAAGGCCCTGGGCAGTGATCAGCCACCTGGACGTGCCTCCTCTCTGGGGTCAAACACTTCTCCAAGGTTCCCTTCGGTGCTTCAGCTCCGCCAGGTTCTGCTGTGCTGCCTCTCTGTGACTGTTCCCTCTCAGCCCCGTTCCAGCGGGTGGGATCCTTGTTCTGCGTTGCTGGGGGTGGAACAGGAGCCAGGCATGCAGGGTAGGTGCTGCCTGGGGCTGAGAGACGTGGTGGTGCCGAGCTCTGCGGAGCAGCCGGGGCTGCACCAGCTGCCAGGGCCTGACTGCGTGATGAGGATCTGAGCAGATCCGCTGCAAAAAAACTGGGAAAAGCCAGATCCGAGGAGTTTTTGCTGTTGGTTTTTAATAGGAAGGCAAAAGCCTGAGTGCATTTTGGTTTTGCTTTAAGCTGGTGTGTGTGAGCTGTGTTCTGGGCTGGCTGGGCCTCGGCTGCAGCCGGGAGGGACGGGGTGGCAGCAACCTGAGGGAATCAGGGTTGGACTGGAGCTGCTGGGTGGCTGCAGGTCACTGGTGACAGGTACAGCTGCAGGGTGAGGAGCTGCTTTGGTGGCCACTGACACACAGCAGGGCCTGAAGCTCTGCAGTGCCTGGTGCACACCCTGTGCTTCCTTACCAGGTGTGTATGGGATGGAACAGGCAGCGGGATTCAGGCCAAGTGGGAAGGGAGAGCAGGTCTTGTGGAGCTGCTGTGGTGCTCAGAGCGAGGCATTGGGGACAGCTGGCCAGGGCAGGGTGACAGGTGGCACTGCAGGTGGAGGGGACAGAGGCAGGGATGGCAGCTCTGCTCAGTCTGCCTGTGAAGGGTATGGTCGGTCTTTGCTTGGAGTTCTTGCCTCTGCATCGTTTTCCAGTGCAGGTGTTACAGAGACAGTCTGTTGTGCTGATGGGGAGTGACGGCTCTGGCCGTGCTGGCAGAACTTGGGCTGCCTTCCCCAAACTCCCCCAAACACTGAGTCACAGCACCTTACTGGGCTTTAGGCAGATAGTCATGTTAAATCCCTGCTGCACCTCTTCTTTGCACTGCAGCATCCTCTGGAAAGTGCGACTGGAGCAGCACAGTCAGGTTGGGAACAGCTCCGTGTGCTCCACAGCGGTTCCCTCTGCTGTCCCTGAGGATCTGGTGTTTCTGAGCCCAGTGCTGGGTGCTGGCTGCCAGCTGTGCTGGGGCTGGGTGGGACGCTGCAGGATGTGGGACCTGCAGCAAGGACCTGGCAGTTCTTTCTCCCCCCTCCTGTCAGGGAGTTGCAGAGAGCGAGAAGGTCCCCCCGAGCCTCCTTTTCTCCAGGATGAGCCCCTGCAGCTCCCTCAGCCCCTCCTGCTGCTCCAGCTCCTTCCCCAGCATCATTTCCTTCTCTGGACACTCAAGGGATGACAGACTAAAGGATAAAGCCACAACCCATAGGAACACCTCAGTAATACCCTCTTTATCCTGTGCTAGGTAAAGGCGATTATCCAGGTGAGCCACTGGCAGGGTAACAGGGCCTGGCAGTGCTGGGGCTCCGGGGCACTCCCGCTGTGCTGGGCAAGGTCACGGTCACTGGTGCTGCTCCAAGGACTGCCTTCTTCATATCAAAGCATCCAGGGGTTATTTTAAACCCATTTCAGTACTTCTGGTCCAGGCTATTAGAAGTGTTAGCTGGTGTGTGCTTGAATTGGGTTGCTGTTCAGTGAATGTAAATGAAGAAAATTGAGTGAAAAGTAGCCATAAGGAGTAATTTCTGAGCACATTCTTGTCCCTTGGCTTGGGACAAGACTTTCCTGATGTACTGTGGGTGCTGAGCACAGTCATGGTCTGTGCTCTCCAAAGAACAGGAATAGCAGGGTTTCCTCTGGAACGGGAGGGGAGTGTGCCTGGGAGTAGAGAAGGGACAACTCAGTGATAGCCAGGGAAGGATTGTCTGTAGTCTGTGCCATTTAACCTCATTTCCACATGTCTGGACAGTCCCAGGAGAACACTTGTTGCTGCTTTTCCTCTGGAGGTGTCAAGGCTTGGGCAGTGGGGAAAGTTCCACGTGAAGGGAACACCCCCACCTCCCTCACTATTTTTCCAGCGTGTTTATTATTAATCAATGTTCCTCTAGTACCTCCACAAAATCTAATCTTCTAAAGAGATTTGGAATGCTTAAATATAATCTGCTGCAGTGAGGGTGTCGCTGCATCTATTACTGTGGCGATGGCACAGGCAGTTCCCTCGCTGGAGCTGAATTATTCATGTGTCTGGCGGGTTTGTGCTGCACCAGCCAGGCTGAGCTGGGGCTGCTCAGGGTGCCGGGATCAGAGCCTGCTGGGAGGGAGAAG
This sequence comes from Lophotriccus pileatus, assembly GCA_035583135.1. Lineage (NCBI taxonomy): Eukaryota > Metazoa > Chordata > Aves > Passeriformes > Tyrannidae > Lophotriccus > Lophotriccus pileatus. Next base: position 386,516 of record JAWWES010000171.1, read on the forward strand.
AGCTCAGCAGGAGTGTTGTTACCTGTGGGGTTCAGTTGTCCTGCCTGTGCGGACAATCCCAGCAGGTACAGGAGGCAGACTGGGTGGGACCAGATGTGGCTTCAGGTTTTGGGAACGGGGGAAGTGGTGTTGCTTTTTGATGGATTTCTGTGTTGCCCAGAGAAGCTGTGGCTGCTCCATCCCTGGAAGTGTTCAAGGCCAGGTCAGACGGGGTTTGGAGCAACCTGGGCTGGTGGAGAGCATCCCTGCCCATGGCAGGGGTGGGACTGGATGGGCTGTAAGGTCCCTTCCATCTCAGACCAGCCTATGATTCCGTGATTCCATGTGCAGAAGGCTTGTTTGTTACTTCTCAGTAACATGTGGCACTCGGAGGTGTCCTGGGGTCAAGTGCAGGAGCAGCCTGAGGCCAGGCCCTCCAGCCAGTGTTGCTGTAGGGAAGGCACTGAGGGCTTCCTTCCTCTCAGTTTAACTGCTTTTGTGGGCCTTCTGGGCTGGAATTACCTACCAAAAATCCATGTCAAGCCTTCCAGAATTATATTTACTTGGATTAAACTTTTGATAAGGAGGGACAGTTCCATGTGAGGTGAAATGTCTGCTGTGCAAGAAGCTCAGCCCTGGCTCACTGTCTGGCGTTGCAGAAGGGAAGCAAAGACATTTCAGGTGCTGTTCCATTTATGGAGAGACAACCTCAGAATATGTTTTTACATTTTAAAGCTAAGATTCGTCTGGAAAAAGTAAGTGATCTCACCTGGGAATAGCACAGTGGCTTTACATTCCCAGCTGGAAGCGAAAGCCCCACCACCCTGCAGTGCCTGACCCGAGGAGCTGTGCCGGGGCGGGAGCCGGAGCCTGCCCGCAGAGCCGAGCACAGCCGGCCGTGGTTCCCGCTGGAGAGGCTGCAGGAGCACCTCTGCTTCTCAGGGAGAGAACCTGGGCCCTGCTCCGTGGGTGCAGCTCCTCCCTGGTCACAGCCTGGTCTCGCAGGTCCCGCCTGGCGGAGGTTTGTGAAGCTGCAGAAGGATCTTCGGGGGGTGTGGAACTCCTGCCCCTGCAGCTCCCTGCTCTGTACCAGCCCGGGGTGCTGGGGCCACGGCCTGTGAGCCCACACACCAAGTGCCTGCCAGATCTCAGACCCAGGAGACTCTGATTGTTGGTTTTTTTTAAAAAACACCCCCCGGTGTCCCCCTGGGCACCGTGTCCCCCTGTCACTGCGTCACTGCCACGTGTCACCCTGAGCAGTGTGTCTGTACCAGGGCTGTGGCCAAACCCTTGGTGCAGCCCTGGCTGAGCTGGTGCCCCCATCCCACCCCTGGGGCTCTGAACCCACAGATCTGCTCAATAAATCCCTGTCCTGGGGCAGGGCACTCCTGCCCATGGCCCTGGTGGGTGGGCAGTGCCCCCCGGGCTGTCCCCCCAGCACAAGGCAGGTGGCACGGGCAGGGAGGCCAACGAGGGTGCCACGGGGTGAAGGACCAGCTGTGCCCCCAGTGGAGCTGGGAAGCATCCCAGGAATGCTGCTCCGTCCCCCTCCCGGCGGGCAGTGCCTGCTGGGGGCTCCAGCACGAGCTGAGGGGTTTGTCTGGGGTTCCACCTGGGTGAGCTGCACGAGGGATGAATTAATAATTTGTCTCCAACTGCAGCCCCTACCCAAACACTGACCACCTTCTCCAGTGCAGTGACTGAGGGTTTCACTGTCACAAAGGTCCTGGACCCCGAAAATCACCAGCATTCGGATTCTGGCATCAGTGGCAGCAAGTCCAGGTGTTGGTTACTGTGCTGAAATCTGCTCCTCTCGAAAAGTGAAAATCTGACACTGCATTTCAGCTTCCACACTTGGATTTTTCTCTCATCAAGGAGAGCTTTTTTTTGTTCTGTTTTTTTGTGGCCTTAAGATTGTGGAAAAGGCTGTGCCCACCTTCTCTCTCTCATCCCTGTGAACAGTTCATTTGCTGCTTGGGCTCAGAGATAAGCTGTGTGTCAACTATGAAAAGCTGTGCCAGAAGGAAATCAGACCTAGTGAGGCCAGGGATGTTTTTGTTAAAGACATTCAAACCTGCAGTCAGTTTGTTCTTTGGATCTTAGCAGATGACAACACCCTTGGTGGCTCCTGCTAACTGAAGTCAAGGACTTTTCATCTCCCCAGTCTCCTCCCCATATGCCTCTTCTCCAACTTTCACCACCCAAAACTCCCTTTCCCAAATATCATCATTCTTTCAGATTCACAGCACAGAGCTCTTTTAATTCTTGGAATGTTCAGGAAAACCTGGAGGTTTAAAACGTGATTTCTCCCAAAGATGGTGGTGGTGGAGGACAGTGACCTGTTGGGTGTTAGAGTGTAATTTTACCCTAAAACCTTGCAGAAGTGGCTGTGGTGTTACCTTGCCTGCCTGCACTAGAGAGAACATCTCCCTGCTGGCAGCTGATGGAGGAGGCAGAGCAGCTTTTAAGGGCGGTGGAACTGCTGGCCCAGGGAAGCTCCCGTAACTCAGGCTGTGACCTGCAGAACCAGGAGAGAAAAGGGATGCCTTTTGCCCCCCAGTTCCCCATGTTTGGTTACTCCTGTGTGTGGAACTTGCAGTCCTCGATGCAGGAGCTAAAACAGCTGAGAACTGGCCGTGCCTGTGAGGTGTGGGAGCCCCGGGGGACAGGGCAGTGCTGGGACTGACCTGGGCACGGCTGGGGATCGAGGCTGGCCGGAGGTCACAGGTTCTGCTGCAGCTTACCCTGGAAACACGCTGGAACCTGGGACAGATTTACTCTGTCAAGTCCCTTGTAATGAGATTCTGCGTGAGTGTAAAACACGTGGCTGCCTCTCTTCACTGAGGGAAGGACACTGATCCCGGTAAGCAGAGAGGAGGGGATTTGTTTCTAACTGCTCTGAGAGAGTCTGGAATCGTGTCTTCTCTGCTCGCACTTCTAAAAAAATTGCCTGAGAAGCTTCACAGAATTCCACGTTCTCAGTGTCTTCTTATCTGCTTTATGAGGATCCTGAAGTCAATTAAAGCCTTCAGGGAAAGGGCTCTGGCTCTCTCCTTTACTCTGATTTGTTCCTTTGCCCATTCCAGCTGTTCCCAGCGGATGGTTCAGTTTCCCTGGTGCTGTTCTGGCAAAGCTTCTCTCACTCCCCCAGGAGATGGTTCCAATCCAGGCCACCAGGAACACTGGAAATGTGTTGGGCTGGGCTTGGGTGGAAGTGACACCCCACCCCTGGGAGTGTCCAAGGCCAGGCTGGGTGGACTTGGAGCAACCTGGGACAGTGGAAGATGCCCATGGAGAGATGAGCTTCAAGGACCCTTCCAACCCAAACCATTCCATAATGAATTAACTTCAATTACACAATGCTCACTCTTTGGACACTTCTTATGCCTGAACAATGCTAAAATATTCCAAGAAACTCCATTATTACCCTCCTCATCAAAGAGGTCCCCACTCAGATTAATGTGGCCTTTTCAGCAGATTAATGGGCTACTGTGTAAGAGATTTCAGAGCTGCAGAAAGCAGCATTTTGGGGGTGGCTGTGACTAAAGAATTATAAAATGGTTCTTGGGACAGTTTGGGAATCTTTCAACTCTTTTTCTAATCACCATGGTCAACAACATAATGTTTTTGCAGGAATGTTATCAATCTGATGGAAATTTTTGGAAGGTTTCATAGCATTTCTGGATGAGCAGAGTGGGACAGGGGGTGTACAAGGCAGCAAGACAAGACACTGATGCAGGGGACCAAGGGGATGAGGAGGACCAAGGGGAGGGGTAACTGCTGACCTGCTGCCTGTTCTGGGGTATCTGTGGGTTCCCTTTTGGTTTGCTTGCACAAAATTTCAGTAGTTCTTGGCTTTGCCCTGAAGTGGAGCAAAATAAATTACAAAACAAAATTCTTGGCTTTTGGCCAGCCCTAGAAGTGCCTCCAGTTGGCAAGAGTTTCCCTGGTGGTACCCATTTCCAAAGACTCTCAAATCCCCAAGGGAGGCTATTTCTGTCCTGTGAACCACCCCACGCAGGCAGCTCACGGGGAGCACATTGGCCTCTCAACAAAGTGTGCTGGGTTTTTTTTTAACTTCATCCCTTCTGTTGTTCTTTTGGTTTTTTTGCTGGTGTTTGGTGTGTGAAAGGCCTGAGGAAGATCAGGCACAGAGTGAATGCTCAGTGATGATGATTAACTGGGACCCAAACCTGCTGTTCCCTGAGTGCTCTACAGGCACAGTGAGCTGGGAGTGGCTGAATGTGTTGGGGGGGGGGGGGTTAATTTGTTTAAACCTGTCTTTTGGTGCTGAACCGTTTGTTGCCACGGCAGGACGAGTGTCTGGAGCAGCAGGGCAGGATCATGTCGTGCTCCAGCTCAGAGGAGGGTCCTCGCAGCCTAAAGGAAGGGAAATAGTGCAAACAAGGGCATAAGTGGGCTGGATTTAAAAACTGGCACTACACAATGACTAAGCCTCAGTCACACCACCTTGCAGCCCCAAGTCCCTGAGCCACTTCTTTCTAGAAGCTTTGATTAATATATATTTTTTCTTTCTATAAACTTTGATCATCCTTCTTGACAAGTGCAGGAGATACTGTTTTCCTCACTTCTGCAAAGGATGAGCAAATGTGTTCTATACATTTTTTTCTTACACTAAAGAACAACCTTAACTCCTTTAATTACATAATTCCTACTTCTATGTCTTCCTTCACCCAGAAAAGCAAGATAATTCCATGCTGTCAACCAGAGAGAGTCTGAATGAGTTATATTTACATTTTGTAGTAGCACTGAGCAAATGAAGTGAATTGTTAGAAAGTCTTCAGCAGGAGAGGAAGAAAACAGGGCTCTGCAGGAGCAGAGCTGCGTTTGTCTGACCTGTCAGCAGCGTGAGCAGTGCCCTGAGGATCCAATGTTCTCTCCCGGTGTTCCCAGAGCCAGCTGGGATCTCCAGACAAGTAATATGCAGCTTAACAGGTACTTGGCAAGTGATGGATGGCTGAGCAGGCACAGTACGTGGGCAGGGAGCAGTTAGCGGCGCCGGCTTTCAGGAGGGAAGGAGTTGCAAATTTATCCTCTATTATTTTACTGCTCTGACACCCAAACCTTCGTATTTTTTACTAGATCTTGGCAGGTATTTCCTAGCAGTGAGGTGTGCAGTAGGCTGCTGTGCTGTGTTTCAGTCCAATAGAACACACACCCGTAGAGACTGCTACGAAATAGTCATGTTGGACTTCACTGCGCTAAGATGTTGTAATTCCCACCACATTTAACTGAGGATGGACTGACATGGAAGTCCTGAATGCCTTCGCTTGATGCGTTTGGATTAAAAAAAGGAAAAAAGTTGTACAAGAGCATTTTTTTTTGGTGCTGTTTAACAGCCACTTAATCCCAGACTACTTGGGTTTCACCTCTGCTGTGTCCGTACCATGGTGGAGGGTAATTTGTTTTCTCTCAAAAAGCATTTAGTCAGATGTATTTTGCTTGTGAAGGAGTAATCACAGAATCCCAAAACGGTTTGGGTTGGAAAGGACCTGAAAGCCCATCCAGTGCCACCCCCTGCCATGGGCAGGGACACCTTCCACCAGCCCAGGCTGCTCCAACCTGGCCTTGG
>JAWWES010000171.1:396300-415193 GCA_035583135.1 Lophotriccus pileatus
TCCATCTCATTCCAACCCTCTACCATTGGCAGGGACACCTTTCACTGGATCAGATTGCTCCAAGCTCCATCCAGAAAGACAATTAATTGCTGCAGGGCCATCCAGATATTTGCTTTCCAATTTAATTTTTAACTGCTCTACTTCAGTTATGGTTGGTAGTGCTTGATTATGACTTAATGGCAGATTAATGCCCTGGTAATCTGTGTAGTAAAAAACCTGTTGGAAGGTAGAACCCTGTGTGGTTCAGAAGAGAGGGGGGGTCTGGCTTTGCTCCCACAGAGCTTTTGGTTCTTTCTGGATCAGTCACCCTGTGCCAGCTACACCCTCAATTCTTCCCATTTAACTTTTGAGCTTGCACTGTGTCTGTCCACGTGTTTTAAGGGCTTGCTGCTTTCGTGAAGCTGGTGTTTAAGCTCCTATTCTTCCATCTGCTGTTCACTTGTAGTATCACTCCTGTTCCTTAGCTGCCCAGTGGTTCTTGTAACTGAAGCTGACACGACAGAAAAGGGATGGAAGCACACAAAACCATCTTCTGTTGGCACCCTTTGCTGATCTGTTGGGAACTGGGGGCTGGTTCCATTCTTCCTTCTCCATCAGCTCACTGCACAATGTGTCTGTGATTTCTGACAGTCACACCTAAAAGTAAAAGGCAGAAAATGTTGCTTTTTAGGTAAGTCAGGCAGGTTATTTTCTGCTCTGAAGAGCAAGTCATGCTGTCCTTGATTCATTGCGGGGCTCATCCAAAAATCTGGTGTGTAGTCTCCTCTTCTATGGCAGTAACAGCAGAAAAGCCATCCTTGAAAACCACTTATGTCTTAAAAATGCCAGGCCCTGGAACACCTGCTCCTGGCTCTCTGTATCCAAAAGCTGTTTTCCCTGTGTGTTGTTTTCCCTGCCTCGGCCCCACACCCAGTCCTGGGGGACAGCCTGGCCTAGTCCTGCTGGGGTTGCTGGATTCTGGGGAGGGTCAGGGCAAATTTATTAATGACTGCTGGAGAGTTCCATGCTCAGAAGTGGGGCCATTGGAGGCCAGGTTTGGACACCTGGCATAGCTCTCTGCAGTCGTGGAGTGTTTCAGTCACTCACTTTCTCCTGATTTCTTAACAGAGAATGGAATGTTTTAAGGGAATTGTTTGCTTGAGTAAATAAAGGAGTTGCGTTCATTACCAGATTAAAGAGTGGCTTGTTTTGAAACTTGAGGAGCACGTTTTCATCCTGCCCCTTTGAGCCTTTTCCTTTAGCTCCTTCACCTTACTCCATTCCCTGGTTTGCAGGATGGTGGCAGTCCCAGCTTTCCTCCTGTGACGGTGCATCCCTGATGGCATTGCCAGGACTGTCCTTGGGAAGGGGTGGGTCATGTAGAATTGTATTTCAAGTGGTCTGTGTAAGTCTTCTGGGAAGAAAGCATCTCATCTTTCCCAAAACTTCAACTCTGATCTTGTCTCTGAATAAATTCAGCTACAGTTTTCCTGGTTTTTTTTCCCCCCTATGTGAGGGCAGCATTTGGTGATGCAGAGCCTTATCATTCTGGCAGTGACTGTCTTGGCTTGGTCAGGGTGAGGAGACAGAGCCCTTCAGCCATCCTCGCCTCTCCTCATGTTCACAAGGCTCAGAGGAGCCACCCTGGAGGTGCTCAGGACAGGCAGGGACAGTTTTGCTCAGGTCTGCTCTGAAGCAATCTGCAAAACACAGAATATGGATAAATCTGTCAGTTATCCACGGTGATGACATCATAAAGATCATTTCCTATTTTATTTTTAGGCCCTGAGAAGGAGAGAAAAACAGCAGAATGACGTGTCCGAATCCCCGGAGACACTTGCGACAACCTGACTCCTTTCCTCCATAATGCTTTTATTTTGCAGTTTTGGTGATGATGTGTCTGTTTTCTTCCTGCTAGATCTCTAATTTATTGGAATCTGATGAGTCTTGCTCCTGGCAGCTCTTCTAGGGCCAGGGTAATGTCTTTAAGGGAGGTTCAGCTGCAGTGCTGGGGGTGATGGATGGTGCTCGTTCCCGTGCCAAGGGAGAGCTGAGGAGCAGCTCCCGGACACCCTCCCCAGGATGAACACGGACACACGGAGCCAAGGAAGTTTGTTTGGGCCAGAGCTGCAGATAAACACCACGGGCTGTGACCTGAGAGGGGTGGCACGGGATGGAAGGTTGCTGTAAAGAAAACACAGAGTGTCACAGAAACAGAAATCAGATTCATGCTGATGTCTGTCAGGACTTCTGTGCTCCTCCAGGGACTCAGAGATCACAGAACTGTGGAATGGTTTGGGTTGGAAAAGCCCTCTGAGATCATGGAGCCCAGCCATTCCCCCAGCACTGCCAAGCCCACCTCTAACCCATGCTTCACTTTCCAAGTCTATGTTATGCTTAAATGAAAGAAACCCTCGTGTGTCCCCCCCCTCCAATCCCAAAGAAACAATGGATTTACGGATAAAACTCCTCTCCTGAGCAGAGCAGGGTTCAGTCTGGCAGAGTCACAGCTGGCCCAGGAAGGGGTACCTGGACAAGGTGCCTCATCTCGGGGGGCTGGGACGGGGGTCTGTTGTTCTGTCCGTGTCTGAGTGTGGGGTGCTGTGTCTGGGGACCCTCAGCTCGGTGCTGTCACACTGACACTCTGGGGTGGTGCTGGTGTGGGCAGGTGGCTGGGATGGTGCTGTGTTACCGGGAGTCAGCAACAGCTCCCTCACCAGGAGCCACTGGTGATATTTAAGGCTTGGTTCATGATGACTGTGGCTGTGTCTGAATGCACAAACAGAGCCTGTGCCCGTGTCTTTGTACTGAGCCTTTCCTGAGATGTTGTCTGGAGCGGTGAGAGCCAAGAGCACAAACCCAAACCTCTGTCTCTCCACCTCAGCAAGAGGCAGCTTTTACAGGAGCTGCTTTTTGTGGTGGTCAGTCTTCTCCACCAAGGAAGACAGATGGGATCTCTAAAATTCCCTGGATTAAAACACTGTGTCATGTGTGAGCGCTGGGGGTCTCCTGGGACTGGCTTTGTCCTGCAGCCCAGAGCTGGTGGCTGGTGTCAGTCCCAGCATGGTGCTGTGCTGTGCCCCAGCCCAGTGGCCGGGGGGCTCTGCTGGCCCGGGGTCCCCTCCTGAGCACTGTCCCCCCTTTGCAGGCCTGCAGTGCGTGTGCCAGCTGTGCGAGCACACCAACTTCACCTGCCACACCGAGGGCGCCTGCTGGGCCTCGGTCATGCTGACCAACGGGCGCGAGGAGGTGGTCAAGTCCTGCGTGTCCCTGCCCGAGCTGAACGCCCAGGTCTTCTGCCACAGCTCCAAGAACGTCACCAAGACCGAGTGCTGCTACACCGACTTCTGCAACAACATCACGCTGCGCCTGCCCCTGGGTGAGTGCTGGGGGAGTGCCGTGCTCTCAGGCACATGAGGGGGTTCTTGGTCTGTCCTGTGCAGGGCCAGCATTTGGACTCAGTGGTCCCTGTGTGTGCTTCCAGCTCAGAATGTTCTGTGACTCCAGGATTCTGTGGTTCTAAGGAGTGTCTGAAGAGAACTTGTAACCTCGCAGGTTTTCTGGGCTGGCGTATCTCCAGGGAGTTTGTGGTCTGAGCTGGCACTCAGCTGGATGTTGGGAAGGTGGGTTAGCAATCGTGAGGAGCCAGGAGCTGTTATCTGGGGTCTTGCAAGGGGTAACAGAGCCTCTGCCCTGCCTGAGGCTTTCCAGCCTCCAACATCTCCGCACACGGTGGAAAGTGTGCAGTGCGTGAGTCTGCCAGGTTCCAAGTGGTGTGATGAAGTTGTTTCGGTGCTTTTCAAAAACAAATTTAATATTTTTGGCTCTTCTTTCCTAGATTTGTGTTTAATCCAGGCTTTTTTGAAAAACCTGTAAAATGTACTACTTTATCAGTGGATACTTTTTTATAATTACACCAGTGAGAGATGTTACAGGTAAAAATGTGCAAATTAGTACATAATTTACAATTATAACTTGAATTTGAGCCGCTGTTGTATAGTTCTGAATGGAATTTGAAAGGCTGTTGCTATGTCATATAAACATAGGAGGGCAAACCACAGGCAAGCCTCGGGCACTGTCACCTCTTGCTGAACCCTGGTACCCAACCTCACCTGTCCTGTGGGTAGGAATAAGGATTATTTAAGTGTTTTTCTTTCAGCTGACCACAGAAGGGACACCCTAGTTGTGGTTATGCTCTAGAAATACAGCACCATGCTGGTTTTTTCCAAGCTGGGATGCTGGTGTCTTGGATTAAAGCCGCTATTTCTAGAGGAACAGTGGAGGCACATCTGTCATCCCAGCACTTGAACTGGCAGTTGCAAACCCTGTAGTTTTGTATTTCAGTACCCCCCAAAAAAATGACTGAGTTCTTACCCTGAGCCCTTTGCTCTAAACACTGGGGGGAACTCGTCAGTCAGAAAGGTAACAGTGCCAGTGTGGTTGGTGTGCCCCTCTCTGTCTTTTTCCATAACTATCTCTATCTATCTATCTATCTATCTATCTATCTATCTATCTATCTATCTATCTATCTATCATCTATCTATATTTTTCTGTATCAAACTCCTTATACATTTCTCTTTCTTTGTGTATATATATATATATATATATCTGTTTAGGTGTATATATATATTATATATCTACCACTTCCCTGCCAACCTGTCTCCCTTATGCAGATTCTAGTTAGAAAGGAGAGCATGTGGGCATGAAAAGCTTGCCTTTGGGCAGGAGTGACTCTCCTGGAGCAGGAGAAGCCCTGGGAAGGTCTGGTGTGGTGCCCACCACTGCCAGGCGAGGCAGGAACTTTGTGCCCTGCTGGGGCACAGACCTGTCCTTCAGCTCCTCTCCAGGCTTGGAGCAGCCTGGTCCAGTGGAAGGTGCCCTGCCCACGGCAGGGGTTTGGAACCAGGTGGGCTTTAAGGCCCTTTCCAACCCAAACCATCCTGGGATTCTGTGGCTGAGGTAATCACCAAAGGTTTTCGTTGTAAAGGCGCCAGGAGTGCCTGGAAAGCAGCGAGGTGACCGCAGGGCGAGGATCTGGGGGGCAGAGTGTGCCTGAACTCCCGGGGCAGAGCTGCAGGTGGCACTGCTTGGTGCCCTGGAGGACAGGACCTGGCTGCTCATCTGAGTTGGAGGCTTTCTGCTTTGTTCTTTGGTTGGTTGGTTTCTGTCTGTTCGTTTTCACAACTTCTGAAAATACGTATCTTTAAGGACAGATTCAACCTGGATCTCTGCTTTTTATATCTTCCTTCTCGTGAGCAGGGAGTTCACTGCAGTATTTTGCATTAGCAGGAGAAAGTTTCAAAGTGCAGGATGACTTTGCTGGAATTGTGGTTTTTTTAATTTAAAATTTTTTTTTAATTTAATCCCTTTTGTGCTTCCCTTTTGGGTTTAATGGGGATACTTTCTGCCTCAGCTCAAGGTGAGCTTCCCCTGTCAGTGGGATGTCCCAGCAGGGCTGAGAAAACGCTCTGTGTGCTGCTGCCTTGAGGGACCTGCCTCTGATAAACCATCCCTTGCACATCCCTCACTCTCGTTTTCTCTGTAGAACTCACCTCCGTGCCCTCAGCGTGGAACAGGCTGGTTTGAGCAGTGGTGGCTCAGATCCAAAGGCTCTTTCAGTTGCAGACTTGTGTCTCACAGGATTTTCAGGCCATATTTAAGACCTGGGAGACAGAGCTTGTGATCTCTGCCCCTACTCCACTGTGAGTGGCCCCTGTAGTCACAGTGGAAGCTGGAGGAACTTAATTTTAGACTCTAGCCCAAATTGTGTATTTTTGAAATGGTTTCAAAGTGTTCTGTGGAGCTGATAGAGCCCCCTATTAATGCAGTAGATTTTCTTACTGCCTGGGAAAGAACATGTAATTTGCCCCTCGAGTAGCCTGGAAACCAGCACACACAGAGCTCAGAGCTTTTGGAAACCTTACAGTGCTCATTATGGGTCAAAAGCAAATGGCTGTGTGTGAGAATGTCTTTTCCATTAGAGGGGGAAAAAAATCCTTCCTTTTTCTTATTTTTTTTGCTGCCTACAAGTACTATTTTGTTTACACAACTCAGACCATAATGACTCCACGTTGTGAAACCGCTGAGGACAGCCAGATGTGCTGCCTTTGGTTCACACACGGCAACGTGGGTCAGCTTCTGTTCTTGGTCAGCCAGTCAGTGAACGGTAGACTCGAAATAGGATTGCAAAATGGGGTTAATGGCGCTGTTTTGCTGGTTTTGGGTGGTCCTGAGGGATTGTCTGGTTTCCTCAGGAGCCTGACCTTGCCCAGCTGCTGTGGGTGTCACCACGCTGGGGTGGCCTTTAATGGCACCCCAGGCATGGGGGGGTTGTTGCGTTTGGGGTGTGTGGGTTGTTGTTCTGTGTGTGTGGTTTGAGCTGTGGGGACCCCTCGACCCCGAGGGGTGTGTGCAGAACACCACGAGTCCTGGCCACGGGGGCAGGGTGGAAGATGGCCTTGACTGTAACACAGGGATCACAGTGCTGCTTTTTGAGGTATTTCTTCTGGAAAGAGTGCTGCTCTGGAGTAGAGGGAGCTGCAGAAAGGAGGGAAGAGAAGGACGGAGCTGGAAGGACTGGGAGGGGTGCAGGACAGTGGTGAGCACAGGCTGTGAGACGGGGCGGCTGCAGAGCCCGTGCTGAGGAGGTGGGAGGACTGTCCAGCTGCAGGTGACACGGGCTGTGCCAAGGCTCCCGGGAGGAGCAGGAGGACCAGGATGGAGGATGTTCCCACAGGCTCTCCCACTGCTGGTGTCTGACATCTGGCACCCACCGTTCCTGCTGGAGCTGAGGGCCAGGCATTTTCCAGTGGGAATGCTGGACCATTGCTGCTCCATGGGCCGGCTGTGTGCGGCTGAGGGTGTCCTCTGGTGTTCCCTGAGGAATGGGGTGGGGTGATCCGAGGCAGTGGTGCTGGGTGGTGACCAAGACACCAAGCTTTCTGCACAGAAAATGTGTGGGGAAAGACTCCATGTCTTACAGGAGTCGTTTCTGTCTCAAGGCCAGGCTGACCCACTGTTGTTCCTCAGCCCTTCGTTCTCGCGTTCCTCCAACCCCGCTCTTGTGTCCCGACAGCGCCGGAGTCCCGCGGCGGAGCGGGGCCGGGCCCGCTGGTGCTGGCGGTGGCGGTGGCGGTGCCGGTGTGCGTGCTGGGGCTGCTGGCACTGCTGGCCCTGTGCTCCTCGCGGGGCCGCCGCCCCAAACCGCCCAGCGCCGAGGATCCGCTGGCCGAGGGCAACCTGCTGAGCTCCGGCAAGACGCTGAGGGATCTCATCCACGACATGACCACCTCCGGCTCTGGCTCCGGTACGTGGGGTGCCCTGGCTCTGGCTCTGGCTCTGTACGTGGGGTGCCCTGCACGCCAAGCGGGGGTTGGGCCGATGCTGTGTTAATGTCCACCTTTCTAGCATTTTCCCCGTTTCCGATATCCAGTCTACTGTGATGCCTCCATTGCAGTGGAGAAGTTATTAAACCAAAGAAACACAAAAATGAGGTGGAATTAATATATTCCAGCTCACCTGGCCAGTGGTACATCTGGGGTGTACAACACAGCCTTCCCTAACTACAGCTTTTATTGAAAAATATGTAGACTGTGCTTGCTTTTATTTATAAGTGGAAAATGTAGGAATGGTGCCTAACTTAGTTGACTTTATTTCCGTGAGCTGCATACCTCTGAGGATTAAGTTGTTGTTCTTCCCCAATGCTTTTTCACATTGAGCAGACTTTGGCTTTATTTACCCTGAAGTTTTAACTCTTCCCAGCCACCCCTGAGCCAGCAACAGAGCTGGACTTGTGATGATCCAGAGCCCCGGGCAGTAGGGCAATTTGGTCTGACTTCAGCCAAAGTCAAGATCGACTTGATTTAAAAAAAAAATAATTATTTTAAGTCTCCAGGAAACACAAAATCAAACCAAACAACGTAGAGGTTATGGCTTGCAAAGGACAGTGGAGCTGCTATGATAATTTATCTTTGTTTTTGAAAGTGTCAGTCAGAGCAGAGCAACTAATTGATTGTAGGACAGCTGCAATTCCTATCAAACCAATACCCAAACTACAACAAAATTGAATAGTTCAAGCCTAGTTTTTAATTTTTGTTGGGACTTTTTAATGCTTTTTTAGTACATGGACACTGAAAAGTAACATCTAAAAGGGTGACTTGGGGAGATATTGCGGGGAGAGGATTTTCCCTTGGCAGTCTTGGAAAACAAAGCCACAAGTGCAGCTCACTGGGGAAGGGCAGTGTTGGGATTTGAAGACCACAGTGGAGCTATTTCCCAAGTACCTGTCTCTCCTTTTCACCAGGTTTGCCTCTGCTCGTCCAGAGGACCATCGCCAGGACGATCGTCCTGCAGGAAATTGTGGGGAAGGGCCGGTTTGGCGAAGTCTGGCGTGGGAAATGGTGCGGGGAGGACGTAGCTGTGAAAATCTTCTCCTCCAGAGACGAGCGGTCCTGGTTTCGGGAGGCAGAGATTTACCAGACGGTTATGCTGAGGCACGAGAACATCCTGGGCTTCATCGCCGCCGACAACAAGGGTACGGGGCGGGCACGGCATTGGGGGCTCCGTCCTCTTACGGGGCTTTGCCAGCCTTGTAATTCCCTGGTTCTCTGCGGCGGCCTTGGCAGCGCCGGGTTAATGGTTGGACTCAACCACCTTAGAGACCTTTCCAACCCAACTGATGCCAAATCCCGAGTGCCTGTCTCAGAATAGCTTTCGCCGCCTCCCCTCCCGTCTGCAGCACCGCCCTGAACTGCGCACTGTCCCGAGCTCCTTCCCGGTGGGATGGCTGGCACAGCTGCTTGCTTGTGTTCCTCAGAGTGGGAAAGCTTTCCCCAGACAGCGTTTTTAATGATCTTGCTTCCTCCGTGCAGATAACGGGACGTGGACCCAGCTCTGGCTTGTCTCCGAGTACCACGAGCAGGGCTCGCTGTTCGACTACCTGAACAGAGGCACGGTGACGGTGGAGGGCATGGTCAGGCTGGCGCTCTCGGTGGCCAGCGGCCTGGCCCACCTCCACATGGAGATCGTGGGCACACAAGGCAAGTGTTTCCCTCCCCCTTGCCCTTCGAGTATTTCAAGGTGCTTCAGTGTTGTTTGCAAAAACATTTGTGGATGGCGTGGAGTTGTGAAGCGTTTTCCAGACTGTTAACACCAGGAGGAACGGTGTGTGAGCACTGCAGGGGAACAGGGATGTCACCTTCCCCCTTCTGCTGTCTGCACCTCATCCACGGCTTTGAGTGGATGCCTGTGGGAGCAGCTGTGCTAAAGAGAAGTGAGCACCAATGAAGGAAGAATTAGGAAAAACTTCCCCAGAAGGGCTGTCCAGCTCTGGCACAGCTGCCCAGGGCTGTGGTGGGGTCACCATCCCTGGAGGGATTGAAAAGCTGTGTAGATGAGGCACCTGGGGACATGGGTTAGTAGTGGTGGCTTTGGCAGTGCTGGGGGAACAGTTGGCCTCAATCATCTTGGAGAGTTTTTCCAACCCAAGCCATTCCATGATTCTGTAATTTTCTAAATTAATTTGAAGGGTGAACTTCCAGTTTCTTTTTTTTTTGTGTTTTATTCCTGAAATATAGATATTGAAACAAAGATGCCATCAAGGTTTTCTTTTGAAGCTGACAGCATTTAGCAGAGCTTTGCTTGCTCAAAATAGGCTTCAGTGTTTCTGTAGGGAATAGTAACAAAATTGAATAAAGCTGGTTCCTCATCCTTGCTCATTATATTAAAATGCACACTGTTCTTATCAAAATCGGAGGCGGTTTCTCTCACTGTGAACAGGGAAGCCAGCGATCGCCCACCGGGATCTGAAATCCAAGAACATCCTGGTGAAGAGGAACGAGACCTGTGCCATCGCCGACCTGGGCCTGGCGGTGAAGCACGACTCGGTGCTGAACACCATCGACATCCCGCAGAACCCCCGCGTGGGCACCAGGAGGTGGGTCCTGCCCCGCCCGGGACGCGGCTCCGGCACGGACACGGCGTGTCGGTCGCTCCGCGTGCTCTGGGCCTGCTCCAGTGCCGGGGGGGTCACCTGGCACACGGCAGGGCAACCGTGGCCTTCTGTGGGAGCTAACCTGCCCCTGCGTGCCCCAAAGGTACATGGCTCCCGAGATCCTGGAGGACGCCATGAACATGAACATCTTCGAGTCCTTCAAGCGTGCAGACATTTACTCCCTGGGGCTGGTGTACTGGGAGATAGCCCGGAGGTGCTCCGTCGGAGGTGAGGTGCCTCTCCATGCAGTCACAGAATCCCAGATGGGTTTGGGTTGGAAGGGACCGAAAAAGTCATCTCATTCCACACCCCTTGCCATGGGCAGGGACACTTTCCACCAGCCCAGGCTGCTCCAAGCCCTGTCCAACCTGGCCTTGGACACTTCCAGGGATCCAGGAGCAGCCACAGCTTCTCTGCCCAACCTGTGCCAGGGCTTGCCCACCCTCACAGCCAGCAATTCCTTCCCAATCTCCCATCTAAACCAGTTTGAACACATTCCCCCTTGTCCTGTCCCTCCATCCCTTGTCCCCAGTCCCTCTCCAGCTCTCCTGGAGCCCCTTTAGGCCCTGCAAGGGGCTCTCAGCTCTCCCTGGAGCCTTCTCTTCTCCAGGTGAGGCCCCCCAGCTCTCCCAGCCTGGCTCCAGAGCAGAGGGGCTCCAGCCCTGGAACATCCCTGTGGTCTCCTCTGGACTCTCTCCAGCAGCTCCAGGTCCCTCCTGTGCTGGGGACCCCAGTGCTGGCTGTAGCTCATCTTGTGATCCTCACCACTTTTATCTTCAGTAAAACCAAAGCAGTCCCAGTTACTGCAGCAGTCAGTGGGGACAGAAGACGTCATGGAGCTGTTGTTCAAGGTGGCCCCGAAAGTTCCTTTGTTCTCTCTGACTGCTTGTGGAAACAATTAGAGTTTGTTGTGGAGCAGGTACTTTGTACTTTGTGTTACCTCCACAATGAATGTTCCCTAGGAATCACTGAGGAATACCAGTTGCCTTACTATGATGTTGTGCCTTCTGATCCTTCGATAGAAGACATGAGAAGGGTTGTCTGTGAGCAGAAGCTCAGACCGAATATTCCAAACCAGTGGCAAAGCTGTGAGGTAAAACCAGTTTTCTGGGTTTTTTTTTTTTAGTTTAATTTGGTTACTTTACCTATTATTAATAGTTTAATTTAGTTACTAGTTAATTTTTTGTAGTTTTATTTTATTATTTATATTTTCAAATTTAAATTAAAGCAGAATTTTTAAGTGAGAAACAGGGTACTTGGTGCCCAGCCTCTCCTGAATTTAGATATTTCAGGTGTGTAGCTGTCCTTCAGCTCTCAGGTCCGCTCTTTGCACCAAGTGCTCAACTCTCTTAAATGTGGATCTTAACTAGTGCTGCTGCTGCTGTGTCACTGTCTCAGAGAGCTGCAGGGCAGAGGAGGGGCAGGACTGAGCTCTGCTCTGGGGGGACCAGGGACAGGATCAGGGAATGGCTGGAGCTGTGTCAGGGCAGGCTCAGGGTGGATCTCAGAGAAAGGTTCTTCCCCCAGAGGGTGGTTGGCACTGCCCAGGCTCCCCAGGGTTTGGGCACAGCCCCAGAGC
Organism: Lophotriccus pileatus; assembly: GCA_035583135.1. Classification (NCBI taxonomy): domain Eukaryota; kingdom Metazoa; phylum Chordata; class Aves; order Passeriformes; family Tyrannidae; genus Lophotriccus; species Lophotriccus pileatus. The sequence goes on from JAWWES010000171.1 coordinate 407,850, forward strand.
TCCGGGAGGGTTTGGGTGATGCTCTGGGGCACAGGGGGGGATTGTTGGGGCTGGGGCTGTGCGGGGCTGGAGCCGCTGGTCCCAGGGGTGCCCGCAGTGCCCGCTGTGGTGTCGCTGCAGGCGCTGCGGGTGATGGGCCGGCTGATGCGGGAGTGCTGGCACGGCAGCGGCGCCGCCCGGCTCACCGCCCTGCGCGTCAAGAAGACCGTCTCACAGCTCTGCCTGCACGAGGACTCCAAGGCCTGACCGAGCCCGAGGAGGCGGGAAGGGACTCTGCCGTTCATCTCTCCACGTGTGACAGTATTTTCATTTCTGGTCTACCTCAGATGACGCGGTTCGGCGTCGCGGTGCCCGCGGCAGAGCGCTGACCTCCCGCCGTGGGCAGAGGCAGCTTTGGGACTCACAGGTCGGGTTTGGTACGGCAAGGCCGTGACTTGCCTTGGGTTTGTGAGTAAATTGGACACAAGGCGAATGCAGGAAGGAGCTTAAAGCGTCACAGCAGTGTAAAAATACCTTTTGCCGTTGCACTTTTCACCCTCCTCAGCCCCAAATGTCTCGGAAATGTCTGGTGTTGGTTAAAGCTGTTTGCAAAAAACCCTCATGTTCTGTCCTCACATCAAGTAAAAGACCAAATTTAGCCCAGCTTTTTACCTATTTTTATGCAAGAATCTGAAAAGGGGCTATCAGTAAATGCATTTTGAATTACTGTATTTATTATTACCTAAGCAGTTAAAAAAGATGGAAATTCCACTAAGCGTGTATGTTGTGAAAAAATTATTGAGTCAGTTATTGACATTTATATTTATTGTCTGGGTTTCACATACAATATTATGGTCAGGATTTCAGTTGTTTTACTCTGTTTATTTGTTCGTTGAACAGATTGACCAAGGGATGACTTTTCTTTCTAACGTTTTATAGAAAAAATAATATAGGCAATACTTTCCATTGGTTACGTAGGGATAAAGTGGGAGAAACTCTACCTAAACTGAGAAAATATTTATTTTTAACAAAATCTTGCTAATCACTGGTAACATTTTTTTTAGTGCCTTTTGATGTGTTGGGGGAAGCTTTAACAAAAGCCAATAAAGCCTTTTCAGAGGTTTCTTGTGGAATTCTGTAACAGCACCAGGCTGGTGACGAGTATTAGCATCTCTGATCATGTTTCCATAATACCACAGCCATCAAAGTGAGGTGTTGTATCAGAATTCACTGATGTTCTGGCATTTTGTGAACTCGTGCTTCTGCCTCACTCCACGGTTGAATATTGCATTCTAATATTTTGAATAGCCAAAATTATATATTTCATAATCATAAGATTCTTTAAGTCTTTAAATCCAGCTGGTCCATGGAAATTAAGCCCAAAGATGTTTCCAGAATAGCAAAGCTCTGCAAAAATTCGGTGTGGCCCACGCAGCTCCCTGGCAGTCAGTTGTTGGCTGATCACAGCGTGTCAGATCAATCTTTGGTGTAAAATCTCTTTAACTGGAACTGTTGCAGGGAAAAACAGGTTAAACTGTTACTGAGTGGGGTGGTCTGTAGTATCAGCACTATGGGTTCCTTCCTGAGGCACATCTCCAGGACATTATGGGTACTTCATGGCTGTTAATTGCCTGTAAATAGGCTCTGGTGCAATTTACCTGTTTTTACGGGTGCTTGTGTTAAATTGTGCAGGTCTTTCCGTGGTCTGGAGCTGAGCAGTGGAGAATATTTCCCTTAAAATGCTGGTAGGCTTTTCTCCAGTGTGGTTTCTGAGATATAATCAAAGGTGTCTCGGAGATTTGGGCCGGATTGGATGGGGCTTGGAGCAACCTGATCTGGTGGAAGGGAATGAGGTAGGCTTTAAGGTCCCTTCCGACCCAAGCCATCCTGTGATTTAATTCTTATGTGCTTCAACTACATGAACTGCCCCGTAGAGCTCAGTGGGTGTGACTTTCTAGGCTGTTTGAGGAGTAATTTTAGCATGATCCAAAGCATGATGCTGACATGGGCATCAAAAAATTTCCAAACCTAAGATCCAGCGTTTGTTCTTGCAGAACAGAAGTTGAAAAAAATTCCCTATCTTAAAAAGGAACAATTGAAGATGATACTTTTTGTTTTTTAAGTGGGAGGAGGGTTTCAGTTTTCAGTTGCCACTCTGGTGTCTCTGAGGGTTGTTGATCAGCCCTGTAGTTTGAACAAGACCCTTTCGGTGCCGAGCTGGGAGGTGTGGGGGGAGGATTCTCAGCCTCAACTCCCTTGCACATGTCACAGCTCCAGCCCCAGGAATACTTTAACCCTTTCCCTGGATGTATCCTGTGGTGTCAGATATTATGGTCTGTTTGTCCTGGCATTTCACCTAACTCAGTATTTTTGCACTGGTTTTATTTTTTCTTTTGTTGTTGAGAGTAGAGCCAAAGGCTGTTGATGTTGTGTTGAGCTCTGAAATGTTTGCAAACTCTACACTCCTTTAAAAAAACCCCAAAGAACCATTGTTTTAGTGGCCTTTCCCCTCCGTGTGGATTTGTCCAGTTCTAATTTAAGCAGAGAGGTTATGCCAAGACACTTCTGTGCAGTTTAGGGAGGCTTAGGTTCCTCTGAGGTTACAATGTACCTGCTAATCTTCACAAGTTCTTAGATCCATAAAAATTTTCAAGGTCAAGGATGCTTAAACCCCATTCAGCCTCTCCTAATTGATGCTTCTATTTGGGAGGAGTTACTAATATTTTATAGTTTGCTTCTAATAACAACCTAAAGCTTAATGCGGGGATTATGAACTGAAAGGGAAAGTTAATTAATGTTTCCTCTAGCACCAAATTTTTTTGTGTTTCCTGAGCTGCTGCCCCCAGACACCCCTTGAGAAATTCAGGCTGTAATCTCCTCTGCACTTGGGTACTTTTATCATTTGCACTTAACCAAGGTCGTTCCCTCATGTAACCCTGTAACAAACCCTCTAATAGTTCAGTCATTGCTACGTCACTTCTTTTCTTGGTAATAAATTCAGGAATTATAGATAAATTTATTCAGAAATATGTCCAGTCCCTACAGCAGGTCTGAACTTTGAGCAGGGCCCGTTGTTCTCTCAGTCCCCTCTGCCCAGAGCTCCTGTGCCACGGGGACTGTCCCCAGCTCACGGATGGGAAGGAGGGGTTTGGGTTTCATCCCGTGCTGGGGATGCTGTTGCATGAGCTGCCTCGGCTGCAATATATTTCTGCAGAGTATAAGAAATGTGCAATAAGTTGTAGCTTACACTGAATGTATTTTTGGATGAATGGACTAGATGTATTTTGAATGTAGCTCTGATGTTTGTGTCTAAATCTGCTGTTGTTCTCAGTTCCTAAAGAGAAACGTGTCATATTTTGTCGATCTACAAACCACTTCCTGAGTTGTCTATTTTTAAAAGAAGCATTAATATTTTACCTGGAACATTGTAATATTTCTGAAATAAGTGGACTGCTCAGCCCTCGTCTTGTGAAATACACGATCTGTGTGCACTGCAGAGTTATTTTTAAAACTATTGCTAAACTTACTGCTCGATATTGCAGCTGCCTGGACGTAAATAATGGTTTAGCTGTCGTATTTTGTACGCGGATTTTTCACCCCACATACTCTGGGGAAGACGTGGCTGTTTTAATAAATTCAGTGTACTCTGCCCTGGTGTTGCTGTAAAATTGTTTTTGTGTTCATTTGTGTGAGGGCAGAAGGGTTGAGCCTGGACCAGGTAACTCGTAGGTGCTGGAGGTTTCAAACTGAACCGAAGCTCCGCTGCCAGCACGGAGCGGCCTCCCCAGAGAAGAGTGGGACCTGCTCACCCTGAGCTCCTCAGTACTAGTTTGTGTGCTTGAAAATCCCCCCGACACAGCCACAGTCTGAGGGTCTAAATCAGGCTTTATTTGAATTTCAGGCACGTCAAAATGAAATGTGCCACCCTGTGACCCAAGAAACTTTTGTGGCTCTTGAAGGAAACTGTGGGCTTTTAATTTTTGTTTCATAAAAGGACCACTGTATGGTAGCACCTGCTTGTGAGCTCTTGCTCTTTGGTCCCTGCACATCCCCAGGACGGCGGTGTTGCTGCAGTGCCGGCTGTGCAGGTTTGGTTGTGGTCGGGCAGTCGTGGCTCTGGAGCGGATCCCGACGGAGCAGCAGCAGCGCGTCGGTGAACATCGGCTGCCATCCCCTGGGCGTCTGTCGCACGGGAGAGCAGTGCTGCGCTGCCAGCAGCCTGGGAAAGTCCTGCTTCCCCGAAACACCTTCTCCAGCACACCTGAGCGGAGGAGCAGCTGCCCTGTGAGCCAGGTGGGTGCATCCCTGGCAGCTGCATCCCGGCTCGGGGGCAGCAGAACACCACGGGCTGTCCCCTGGGGAGAGGCATTCGTCAGAAATCGTTAGGTGCAGGGTTTGGGATAATTCCTCATTTTCTTGCTAGGTAAACCGACTCCTCAGAAGCCATTGGTGCAGAGCTGGTAGCACAGGAGAGGAGCCAGCCCCTGGGTCCCTGAGGCTTTTTTTGGGGTGTGTGGATGGTGTGGGGTGCGGGTCATCGGAGCAAACACGGGGCTGCTGGGGCAGCTCGCACCCAGGTCCTGCTCTGTGCTCCGCTGGCAGGTTTCATTTGTTTCTGCCCTCTGCTTGTTTGCAGATGAGTCACTGGGTTTCAGGAACGTCAGAGGGGGCCGCCGGAGGAACCGAAATGCGCGTTGTTTGTTACCAAAGCACTCACCGGGGTGACCGTGGGCAGGGAAGGGGGAAGCGGCTTTGAGTCACCGCTCCCCGCGCTGCTCAGCGTGCGAGTGAGGAGGTGCCCCTCCGGGCTACGGCTACTTCTCTCATGAAACAGGAGAGAGCTTTCCCCCTGTCCTGCTGTGCTTTTTGAACATCTATTTTGTGCACCTTAAGCCAGAGGGGTTCCCCCAAGGAACTCGAGATGAAGGACAGACGTCTGAATTGGTTGCTGCAGAGCTGCTGTGGTGTGCAACACTTCCCCGTGAGGCTGCCCGGGCTGTGCTGAGCCAGCCCCTTCTGTCCCTTCCCAAAGCCCCTCAGCTGACTTTGCTGGGTGTCCCCAGACCTGCTGTGCCAGATAAGTCCTTGCTCCCCACCGTGACCCAAGTGCTGTGCTGAGGGCGTTGCTCTGCCCTCGCTCTGCCGGGTTTTCAGCTCCTGCTCTCGGCCTTCAGCTCTCATTTCCCTCTCCGGAACTGGAAGTCCTGCACTGACACCGTTAGCCAAAGGCAGTGTTATTTTCCCCATCTTTGCCAAAAGGTGATTCTAGGGATGCCAGGAATGCCGAGCAAGTCAGAGAGTGAGCAGGTTGAGCTCAGATGAATGCCTGAGGCAGACAGGGCCACGAGGACAAATCCTGGCAGAGCAGCAGCTGCTGGTGAGAATTGCTGTGTGCAGGAACGGAAAAATTAAGCAGATTTCTGTAACTGCCAAGCCTAATTCTTAACTCCCCTGTGAACACAAGGCACACCGAGAGCCTGGGGCTCTGCTAGGAGGGATTTGTGTAACGTGCACCCAAACCACAGGTCACGCCTTTCCGCTCTCAGCCTCCCCGGTGGCGGCGGGTGCAGCTCGGTGGCCATGGCGCGGTGCTGGGCCCCGCCACGCTGAGCCCCCTCGCCATGGCCCTGCGGCGGCTCCTGCAGCACAGCCACGATGCCAGCCCGGTGGGCTCCATCCCCGTGGGCTCCATCCCCGTGGGCTCCAGCCCCGGGGAGCTGCAGCGCCCGGCCAGCGCGGCGGGGACGCTGCCCCGCGGGCACACGCAGGTACGGGCTGGGCTGGCTGCGGGAGGCTGGGGCTGCTCCTGCCACCCCGGTGGGACCACCCAGCAGGCTCTGTGTGGCCCCTGGTTTCGGGGTGTGGGAGGGATGGGTGCTGGGTGCCGCTGGCTGGGCCCGTTTTGGGGATGGCGATGGAGCTTTGCAGGGCTGGCAGTGTGGGGAGCTCTGCGGGGAGCAATGACGGGGTGTCCTCCCTGCAGGGCTTGGGCTGTGAAGGGCAGGAGCAGCCAAGATCCAGCCCTGGCTCAGCTCCTTCTCCATTTCCAGCCGTGCTGAGAGCCAGAGGGGCTCAAGCTGCCTGAGTGCTCCTTTAAACGTGCGTTTACCTCAGTCTGGCAGCCTGACCACTGTCCTCTGCTCTGCCAGGCTGACAGAGAGCACCCACCAGGAGCTGTTTCCATCTGGATTGGGGAGTGTTTCTGTAGAACTGTTTGGGCAGTTGGGGCTGTCTCTTTTGCTGGGCTTGCCCCCCACTACAGCACAGAGCAACACATTGCTGCAGCTTGCCCTGGGATTCCCACAGAAGTGTCCTGCTGAGGCTGAGAACTGTCAGCTGAGCAGTTCCAGCTCTGGACTTCTTGTCTGACATGAAGAAGCCTGAATAGGACACATATTATAGTCTGAAATTAGTATCAGAAAAATAGCGCGTAATATCTGTGCCCTTAAAGTTTCGCTTTTTTCAGCCACAGAAAAGCACTTCATCCTTTCCTTGGTACAAATGTGGGGACATAAGGGAAAGCCAGAGCCAGGCCAGTCCTGGGAGTGCTGCTGGTGGGTGGCAGCAGCTCCCAGCGCTGTGGTGGAGGGTCCGTCCCCCGCACAGGGTCCATCGCCCTGTGTGCCCTCCCACCCTCTCTGCACTGGATTCTTGCACAGTGGCCTCTCCCTCCTCTCCTTGGCCCTCGACAAGTAAAGGCACACCCATGAAGTCGCTGTTTCTCTGGATGTGGCACCATTTCATCCTGCTGAAGCCCGAGACCTTGGCTGTATCAGCTACAAACGCTTCACTGATAATGTCATTCCTTATTCCTGCTTCAATTTTATGGGAAGAATCGCTCACCTGGCTATTCCCAGAGACCTCTCCAGGCCCTGCCCGAAGCAGGGATCCTGGATGTCGGTGTCTGGCTGGGAAATGCTGTGCAGAGACACTGCAGAGCTGGCTGCCTTCACTCACCCACATTTGTGGGTGCTTTACGCCTCTCTAGGCAGGTGCTTGGTTCCTAAACGCCCACAGACTTTCAGAGGAAAGGTACAAAAACGAGGTGAGCTCTTGGTACAACAGAGATGTGATTTGGGCACTGAGCTCAGTGCATCTGACAGGCAGCTTTGACCTTCGGGTGCTTTTCCTCCTGGTTGGAAGGTTCAAGCTCCCGTTTGCCCGAGGCAGAGGCTGTGTTGGTGCAAGGTGCTGGTGAGATGCCACCAGCTGCATTTAGCTTTTCTCTGAACTGCTGGTTTTAGCCACAGACCTACTGACCCCTCTCCTCTCCCACTTCTGCTCACAGCTTGCCTTAGCCAGATCCAGCTCCTCGGGTGACTCCTCCAAGCCTCAGAGGTATGATTCTATGATTCCATGATTCTA
>JAWWES010000171.1:415293-432759 GCA_035583135.1 Lophotriccus pileatus
ATGATTCTAGAGTCACTCTTATTGTCTTATTCTGCATGAAATGTGTCCTGGGAGTCTTCCCAGCTCAAGTGGGATCAGGGTGCAAGGCAGAGGCTGGTCCCCAGTCCCTGGGTAATGCAGGTGACCTTTAGTTTGAGTAAGGAACGAGACAGCACCAAGAGTGCCCCACGGGAGGGATGGGGTGGGGACACCCCCAGGCCCAGGGGGAGGGGATGGTGGGGACACGATGGTTTGGGTGGGAATAGAGGTGCACAAAGGGTGTTCACATGGAATTGTGTGCCTTCTGCCCACAGGCACCTGGTGGCTATACTGAAAGAAGACAAAGAGACGTTTGGCTTTGAAATCCAGGTAGGACTTAAATGACAAGTGGATTCATTAAAAAACAAAATGTGGTGCAGAGTCAAAAGTGTCACATCCTTAAGAGCAGGTTGAGGCAGCCCAGAGCAGAGGAAAGAGACTGTCAGATTCTGTGAAATTTGAAGAGCTTAAAGCACTGATATAGAACTGGGATGTTTTTCCAAGGATTTTTTCATAGCAAAGGTCACAGATGAGAATTTCTGGCATTCTCACAAATCAGAGTGCTGAATGTAGGAGAAATCCCATCCAAATCCACATAAGAAGCAATGGCAGTGCCTTCTTGCCTCCATAAGTAAATATTTTTTTGAGAATTGTGTATGAAAATATTATCATATAAAATGAGAGAAATCAAAAAATCTCTCTTTAAAAAATACCTTACACTGGCTTTTTGCTACCTCCTTTAACATACACAGAGAGGTGTGTACTTTTGAAGATGTAAAATATCAGTGTATTTTTCAATGACTGCTAAGTATAACTTTTTTGGGGGGAAGGGGGCTAAATCATATAGGAAGAGATTCTGTTCAGTGTAGAAGTCAGTAAATGATCAGATAGGAAAGACAGAATTTTATCAGGAGCACAGCTAGTGGGAGAGTTCTGTTCCATAGGTTTTTGTGAGAAAGGTAACTTCCTAGATCAGGAAATCCTGCTGTAGTTAAAAGTTATCTCAGGAATAAAGGGATGTAGTCTGGGAGCAGTGGGATCTGCCTGCCAGCAGCAGGGCACCTTCAAAGTGCTCTCACAAGGAGAAACAGCATTTTCAGTGAAATCAGTGTATCAGGAGAAGCTTAACTTTGCCCAGTTTGGGTCTGTGGCTAATGAGTGGGTCAGCTCTCGGCTCGTAACAGAGGAGAGCTTTCAGAAGGGAGGATAATTGAGTCGATTATTGGGCTTTTGTGTAAACTGTCAGGGCAGATTTTCATTGTATGTGACATTCTGATTAAAAATAATTGTTCTTGGCACATTTTCTTCCTGAATGTACATTTAGCGTGAGCACTTCAAAGAGAGTCTGGGCCGTGGAAAGGCAGCCTCTGATACTGAGGATAACCATTATTTAGAAGCTGTAGTTTCATTACTATGAGTTAAATTTAGGCAAAGCAGAATAAGATGATGTGAAACTTCAGGTCTGCATCTGCAGGGAGCTCAGGCTTCACTCTTAGTTTAACCAGAAGCCTTGCTGCTGGTCCAGGGGCTGGAATCCTGTTGGGGGGGTGGGATTTGGCCAGATGAGATCTGAACTCACCCAGTCTCCACCCCTTTGTCCCACACTGACTGAGAAAATCGGGGATCCAGTGAGTTGTTGGGTCTGGGTTTGATGGAGCAGCCTCAGGGGTTCAGGGAGCTCAGCCTCAGTGCTGCAGGCAGATGTGCCGAGGTATTTGCGTGTCACCAGAGGATGTTTCCTGCCCTTGCAAGATCCAGGGGCGCTGTGGCGACGGCTTTTGCATTTCTCTAAGTTCGTGTCAGCACCCAAAACCACACCAGGGGTTTACACCTAGAGTTACTTGATGTGTATTTAAATGTGTAAGTCAAGAACAAAAGGCACTTTTGAGGAGTGCGGGGATGTGTGTGGATGATGAGTTTCAGAGGCCAGAACAGCAAAAGTAGGTTGAACTCTTCTTTCTTTTTGGTTCCCACTACAAATGGGGCTCTCTGGCAGCAGCAGCTGACTCCAACAGCATTCCCAGCCAGGAGGAGTTAACCTCTTGCAAAGCCTGTCACATCTTCCCGTGCTGGGAACGAGACATCCTTCCAGAAAGCCCTCCCCACCCGTGCTGACAGATATTCTTGGTTAAAGTTACTGAGTTCTTAATCCTGAATAACAAACTTGCTTTAAAACTAGTCTGTTTTTTTTACAAACACAGCATTCAGGAGCCTGTCAGGTGTCTGCTGTTCTCTGCTGTACAAATGCATTTCTAATTGTTAGGTTATAACATTTGGGGCTCATCACAGCCCTCTTACTGAAAAATGTAAAAGACTGTTGAATTTTAAATGGTTTTAATGGTAACTCTGTCCCTTTGGCATTAACAGACTGTCAGGTTTCCAAACCAAAATGATTTCTCCCTGGAGGTATGCACTTGCATCTGCAAAATTCAAGAGGAAAGTCCTGCTCATCTCTCTGGCCTGCAGACTGGTAACTATCATGAGTTTTGCTGCTGTGGGAGGCCTTGCCCTCCTTTCTCCGCGTTACTGTTATTGTGGAGCAGGTGGGAGATGTTCATGAGCTGCAGATGCTCATTTTGGCCTCTGTGTATCCAACAGGCGACATCCTGGTCAGCATCAACGGCGTGAACACCGAGGGGTTTGCTCACAAGCAGATAGTGGGCTTGATAAAGTCCTCAGGGAACTACCTGAGGTGGGTGTGCCTCCTTCAGCTGGGGTTTGGCTTCATGTTCTCTCCTGCTGAAACCAGGAGAACTCTTTGTTCTATCCCCCAGCTCTGCACTGCCTCAGAGGCAGAAATCCCTGAGGGCTGGGCTGGGCAGAGTCTCTGCAGGTTGAGGCCACCACCCCCTGCTCTCCACAGGTTAGAGACGGTCAATGGGGCCTTGTTCCTGCGGAAAATGGAGCTGGAGGCCAAGCTGCAGGTCCTCAAGGTAATGGAATTCATTAGTTATTGCGCTGTCGATGCAGAGGGCTGGGTCAGGTGTGTGTTTGTGGGACTGGGGGTCCTGGAAGGGGCTTACACCCAGTGGGTCCCCTGCAGCCACAGAGAGGAGGGAAACACTGGGGGGTGTTGGATGGCTCGTGGCCCTGGCAGGCTGTAGGGATGCTCCAGGTGTCTTCCCAGCACGGGGCAGGAATGGCTGGCTGTGCCCACCCCCCACTCTGCAAGACCCAGGAGGACGAGTGGGGTGTCCCTTCCAGGGCTGGTCTGGAGCTGGGGAGGGCTGTGGGACCAGGGAAGAGGAGGGGGGTGCCCGTTCCCGGCAGGTCTCTGGGGCCGTGGGAGGCTGTGGAGGAGCGCTGGCATTGCCACGACCGGCTGAAGGTGGGCTGTACGCTCTCTGGTTTCAGCCTGTGTGCTCTCCAGGCGTCAGGCTTCTTCCTTCCAAATTAGCTGTGGCCAGTACCTCAGCCAGAGCACCCTGGGCACGAGCAGGCTCCTGTTTTATGGAAGGAACGTGCTAAACTCCGGGAACACTATCTCGGTATAATTCAGACGCACAAGTGTTCCCTGGAGGTGACCTGCCCTGTTTAGAGACTGTTTTCTCGACACGTGCTTCTGTGAAGTGACGGCGCCTCTCCCTTCTCCTCCACAGCAAGCGCTGCAGCAGCGGTGCGGGGAGCTGCGGGCGCTGCTGGCCCGGGAGCGGCGCTTGCTGCACGGTAGGTGCTGCTGCGGGCACGGCCGGCCCTGCTGCGGGCACTGCAGTCCTGCACGCCTCCTCTGCCCCTTTCTGCCCCTAAGGAAGGCGTGGGGCTGGCCCCGGGAGCACTTTGGTCCCCACAGTAATGAACTTTGGTGCTGCTTGACTGATGTAAGCCAAGGTATCCTTGTGTCAGTCCTGGGAAATGAGTTTATCTGGGCGGCAAAGCTCTTTTCCATTCTTAATTTGGACTTATCGGGGCAGAGGTTTGATTGGTTTCTTTATGGGAGCTGGTTTGATTCTGCAGTCCCCATTCTGTGGGAAACACCGCACAGTCAGAAACAGCTTCCCCTGTGGGAAGGGGCTGCCGAGGGGCTGGGCATGACCCTTCCCTGTGCCACGGCACAGGCGTCCCGGGAGCCGGGCACTAATGCTCCTCTCTGGCTCCTGCCCCCAGGGAAGGTGAACGACAACGCTCTGCTGGGCGCGCTGGACCTGGAGGAGCCCGGCTCGTGTGGTGGCTGCAGCTCCCCAGGACCCCTGTTCCCGAGCAAGCCCCGCTTCTCCAGCGAGAGCAGCTCCCGCAGCCGGCTGAGCTCGATGACGGTGGGCAGCGAGGACAGCTTCTTCCAGGCTGGCTCCTTCGAGGACTCGGCCGCAGAGAGCCTGAGCCGCCAGTCCAGCGTGGAGGATGACTGTGTGTTCCCCGGGGCCGGGGATGGCCCTGCCGGGAGGTGCTCCCTGCGCAGGCACCGCAGCATCAGCCTGGCCAGCAGCGGCTCCCTGTCCCCGCTCTGGGAGAGCAGCAGCTGCTCCAGCAGCTTCGGGACCCTCCCGCGCAAGAGCAGGAGAGCCAGTGTCCGCAGGCGTCTCCTGAAGTTCATTCCAGGGTTCCACCGGGAGGTGGAAGAGGAGGAAAGCCGGGTCTGACGTCACACGTGTTCCCCTCGATGGCTGGGCTCTGCACCGGGACCGAGGCAGCCCCTCACCCCGAGCACTCCGTGGGTGAAGGGTGGTGGCGCAGCAGGGCACTCCTCCAGACAGCAGCACTGATGAGGTTTGCACAGCTCTGGGGGTTTAATTGTTTTCGTTTTTTAATCAGAGCACGCAGTGGACCTCTTCATTAACGTGAGAAATGTGAAAAACCTTCGCAGAACTTCCTCAGCGAACTTTAGTGTTAATAACAGTTTTTAATTGAATGCAAAATTGATAGCTATTTATTTCCTGTTACTGGAGTCAGTGTTTTCCAAAGGTCTTCAATAAAACAAGTGCTTCCATGTGTCCAGCAGGTATGGAGCTCTTCAAGGCAGGAGAAGGAAAGACAGAGCCTTGTCCTGCAGGGGTGAGCAGGATTGCTCTGTGCTGGCTGCAGTGGCAGGTCAGTGGCTCTCAGCGACCTTCCTGGAACTCTGTGCTGGGAACCTGCTCCCTCAGCACCCCTTGGGCCTGTGTTCCTGCTGCTCACAGCAGGAGGATCTTTACTTGCCTGCATTTCTGCAGGAGCAGAGGCCTCAGGCGGTAAGGATGGTGTGAGAGTGTGTAGGAAGTGATTTAATAACTATGGGCACAGATGTGGGGAAAAAGGGAAATTTCCCTCCCTCTCGTTATACAGAAACAGGCTGTTTGTTCAGCCCAAGCAGCCTAATGATGTTTTTCAAATATAACTGGAAGCACTTTGAATATGATTCAGAGACCTTGTGCAGCCATACCCTCGGGTACCACCGTGCCAGGCCTTCCTGGGCTTGTCAGAAACCTCAGGCTAGCTCATCAAGTGTTTTGCCTGTGATTTGCTGTCTCAAGGTAATTTTACTTTTTGTTGACAGAGGCACCAGCTAAAAGGAGAAAAAAAAAAGAAAAAAAAAAGAGAGATTGTTCTATTTGCCCAAAATGTTGACTTAAAGGCAGATACAGGGGTGTCTGAAAGCAACTGGGACAGAAAAACCAGAACATCTGGTGAGGATTGTTGCACTGCCCAAAGCGAATGAACAGCTCCAGCACTGAGAAAGGAACCTTAAATTACTGAGGCTTTACAGCCTGAAGTTGTGATTCCTTTGATTTGGGAGGTTAATTTGCCACACCCTGGGAGACACGGGCTTGCTACGAGTGTGGAAAGGCTTCAGGAAGGCCAGAGAAGTGCTGCTCTCCCAGCAGGGGTGAGAGCAGGCTGCGGGTGCTGCGAGGGGACGACGTGACGTGTCCACGGCACGATCGCAAACAGGATGTGGTGACGGGCCTGTGGGTGCTGAGCTCGTGTGGGTGCTGAGCTCTGCAGGGCCCCCGTGGGTGCTGAGCTCGTGTGGGTGCTGAGCTCTGCAGGGCCCCTGCCCGCAGGGAGGAAGGAGCTCACACACAACCCAACCGCTCAGAGAGCAAAGCAACTGCAGCAGTTCTTTAGAAAGCCTCTCTCCCTGCAGAGAGGACTCTGGGAGGATCCTGCTGTGCCTGCGGGGAGCGGGGCAGGAGGAGGGGGGGGACAGGAGTGTGATGTGGTGATGCCAGGATTTGGGGCTGGGGCTCCAGGTGCTCTGGACCTCCAGCAGTGGAGGTGTTCTCACTGATCATGGGAGCGTTGGAGACTCAACAGCCAAGAGAAACCTTTTCTCTTCTTATTCCCAGCAGCAAAGGGACTGTCTTTTCTTCTCTTATCCCCCGTGGGCAGAGCGGGTAATGCGAGTTTACTTCAGTGAGAACTGCGTCTGCTCTGAGCAGTGCTATTGCTTTTTAAATTTGACTTAATTTGCTGAATGCTGCAGAGACTGCCCTTGTAAGGGTGCTTACCTGCTCAGCTGGGTCCTGCCCAGTGCCTAGACCCTCGCACTGGCTCAGCCCGGCTCTGCTGTGCCACACCACATACAAAAGCCTTTTCTTCTTTAAAAGCTTGAAGAGGCAGAAATCCACCCCATCGAGGTTGTGTAAAAGGAGTGTTCCCCTGCCCCTGAGAGGTGGCTTTGGCCAGCTGGTTACGAACAGCTGCCTGTGGTGGGAAAAACTTGCAGCTGCTGTTTCCTGGGGGAAAAGTTAAAACCCTGACATTTTCTGTTGAAGAGGAAGCCCAAGGTACATTTTTTTTGTACACAGAAGGTATGGGAGGATGAAAAGCACAGTCACAGCATCATTTAGGTTGGAAAGGGCCTCTAAGATCAGGTAGTCCCAATGCTTGGATGTAACTTGTTGACATGATCTCCAGGAGTGTTTCTCTGGGTGTTTAGGTGAAGTGCAATCCCTTAATCCCTCCTGGCTACATGCTGGGCCCTGATGCCTCTGCAAGCTCAGGTGCTGTGCCTGAGATTTTAACAAAGGACAGCTGGAACAGAAACTTCTTGTGGTGAAGGTCACAGGGAAGATGGTTTATGTGACTGATACAAATGGTGCCTCGAGCTTGGGGCTCTCGTCTGGGAAAGGTGAGTCCTCCAGAACTGCTGTGTAACCAACAGATGGCACCAGGAAATACCTAAAATTCTTTTGGTGTCTTTCTGCAATCAAGAAGTCAGGGATGTGGAAATAGTTTGGTAAAAAAAAAGATAGAGATATATATATATATATATATATATATATATATATATAAGATCTTTATAACTCCCTGACAGGAGGCTGGAGCGAGGTGGGAGTCAGGCTCTGTTCCCAGGGAACAAGTCTCAGGATGAGGGGACACAGTCTCAGGTTGCACCAGGGGAGGTTCAGGATGGATATCAGGGAAAATTCCTTCCTGGAAAAATTGCCCAGCCCTGGCACAGCTGCCGAGGGCAGTGGTGGAATGCCCATCCCTGGAGGGATTTAAAAGCCATGTGGATGTGGCACTTGGGGACATGGGTTAGGGGTGGCCTGGGCAGTGTTGGGAATTGCAGAGGGCTTTTCCAACCCAAATGATTCAGTGATTCAATGATAACAGAAAGGAACCTTCTCCTCTCCAGCCACCAGACCTTGCTGGGTTCCCAGCCTCTCCTCCTGAGGGCACCAACTGCTGCATGTTGCCAACTCACTTTCAAACCTCGTCATCCATTTTTCTTGGACAAATTTTTCCAGCAAAGGATGGATTTTATAAATCAATTACGCCAAACTCATTTAAAAACAATAATGAAAAGTTGTTGATTTAAAGACACAAACTCACAGATGAATAAAACCAGTGGAAAGACTTTGGGTCCATTTCCAATCAAGGGTTGAACTCGACAAGGGGATTTCCAAGCCCTAAAGCCCAAAGATATCAGAAATGTTGCATTGCACAAACACAGAATGTCGTTCACAGCAGGAGGATTACACTCTTACATAAACCTGGCTTTGGGCACGAGGGTTGAGACGAGTTCAGCTGCGGCCAGAAATGCCTCTGTGCCTCTTGGGTGATCCTCCTGCTTCCCTCTGCAAAACACTGCCCACCTTCCTGCCAGACTTAGGTCCAAGTGATAGTCACTGATAGAGCGATGAAATGAGTTGGGTTGGGAAGGGCCTCAAAGCCCATCCAGTCCCACCTCCTGCCATGGGCAGGGACACCTTCCACCAGCCCCGTCCAACCCGGCCTTGGACACTTCCAGGGATCCGGGGCAGCCAAAGCCTCTCTGGGCAGTGCTGCCTGTCCAGGGCACGTGGGTGGGTGTGGGCAGAGTGTGGCACCGTGCCGTGTGCGGGGCATGTGCCGTGTGCGGGGCATGTGCCGTGTGCGGGCCATGTGCTGTGCCCCCGCAGGCAGAATGCTGCCACTGTGTGCCCCGCAGGGCGAGGCTCAGCACACAAACCCCACGGGGAATGTTAAGCGGGTTAGGTGGCAGGGCGCTGGGCGAGGTGGTCACCCTCCAGGGATTAGGGGTCGGAACAATGGCCGTCCCTGTGACCAGCAGGGACACAAAGGGCCATTGTGTGCGGAGCACAAACTCCTGTTCATTCCCGCGGGGCTGACATGCCCACAGCCCCGTTCTCGGGCCAGCACAAAAGCTTCCTTGCTTCAGATTGTTTGTTTATGTAAATCATAATGGTGCGTTTAATTATGCAACGGGCAGAGCCTCGGCCACAAGAGAGGTGCTGATTGGGCTGGCAAGCCCTGGGCACAGCGGATGGTGCGGCCGCGGAGCCGGCACGGGAGACGCGCCTGGACCGCTGGGGCAGGGGAGCAGAGCCCGGGGCCAAGGGGTGAGCAGAGCACTCCCCAGCCCGGGGCCAAGGGGTGAGCAGAGCTCTCCCCAGCCCGGAGTGCTCGGCCCCAGGACACGGCCGCAGCATGACCGAAGCGGTGCCCGCAGCACCCGCCATGCCGGCCTGCAACGGGAGCGCTCCCCCCGAGGACGGCCCGCTCCAGGGCGTGACGGACGAAACGCCAAAATCCGCTGGGATGGTCCCATGTGCAAACGTGGAAACCAGCCCTGATGCTCCACCTGCAAAGGAAGCCCTGGAGGAAAACAGAAATTCACTGGCAGAGGACATCGCTCCGGGGGATCCTGCTGGAGAGAAGCCGTGCCAAGGTACTGTACAGGGCTGCTTGTCTCTTGAGAGCTGGGAGAGAAAAGCTCTGCTTTTTCTATAGCCTGGTGAATAACGGGACATGCTGTGCACATTAGTTAAAATTCCTAAACTACGGTAGCTGTAACAGCGACTCGTAGTGTTTCTGGGCACACATTTGAGGATTGAGTTTATAACTAAGGAAACAAACAATTTCTAAATCTGCTCTGAAAATCTGACAGTCTGCAGCCATTAAAACCTGATTGTCATCACTAATTGCTCCATGAGCCCATGTCTTCTGCTTTGTGTTCCCAAAGAAAAGCGAGAGGAGAAGGAGGGGACGCTACAGCAGGGACCAGCGGATATCCAGGACACAGGGACCGATGGCCAGGGATCAGGGGAAGGTAATGCAAAACGCTGCCTGACGTGGGGTTTCCCTGGCACACAGCAATGAGTGGCCTTCAAAGCCAGTGGATACAGGTGGTTATTAATTTTTTTTAATTGGGTCAGACTCATTTCTCATGTATGGAGTTGCTGCCCCTTAGAAACCACAGCTGGTATCTTCCTTCCTGAGGTTTTGCATGTCTCCATGACCATGGGGTATCGAAGCACTGTGGGGTCTTTGACCAGCAGATCCCCAAAAGCTTCATGAGGTTGGGAGATGCTCTATCTTCTGCTTCATGCTCAGAGGAGAACCCTGGGAGGCTGCCGGAGGCCTCGAAATGAAAACTCTTTTCCTTCCTGATTTACAAAATATTGCATCCCATTCCTGATAACCATGGGGTTATCTGCAGAAAATTGCTCTCCTAAACACTTGCTCCTCAGTTTCACTCTGCTCATTTTTGGGTGAAAATGGTAGAAATCAGTGGGAGCCAAGGCCGGACCCTCAGCCGTGTCCTGGGGTGAGTGGGGCTGCAGGGGGGGCACTGCCTGCCCTGGTCCCAAGTTAAAATGTATATAGATGAACATATTTAATTACACCATGCAAACTGCAGCCACTCCTCCAAAGGGAGAAGTATTTTATGGAGTGTTACTAGAGGAGGAGTATTTTATGGAGAGTTATTAAAGGAAGAACACCACTTTTCCCCAAGGGGGGCTCCAGGCATTATTCCTTTCTGTGTCTCCCACCAATGGGCTCCTGCCTGTCTCTTTGGCTTTGGCAGCGGTGGGACAAGGGCACTGGGCCAGGGGCTGCTAGAGATGCTCTCCCCTGAGCTTTGAAGGTGGCTCTAAAAGAGGAACAGGCTGTGCCCCGCAAACGGAAACTGCTTTCATTAGGAAAAGGAAAGATATCCGAATATTTATATAATTAATATTTCACAGCAACTGCCTAGGCTGTGAGGAGGTGAATCATGGTGCAGGCTATCCCACTTAGAGCTGACATCCATATTCCAGCTGTGCCGCTTTAGGAGTGCGCAATAAAACCTATTAAAGGATCTCTCACGGCTCCCCCCTTCTCCGCCCCTCGACCACAAGCACTTTATCTTGAAATTGCAGGCAGCTTTTTAGTACCCAACCAATTTAGTCTAATTAATACTCCGGACCCCACAGGCAAAGCGTTGAATAGGCCATTTGTTGCGACACTAAAGCATCATTACCCGCAGAGACGTGCCAACCAGGACAAACGGGAGGTGGCCACGGCAGCCACCGCTGCGGGAGGGACACGGCCCGGGGCACAGCTGGGCACTGCGTGCACAATGGCTCCCTCCCCCTTCCCCTCCCCTTCCCCTCCCCTTTCCCTTCCCCTCCTCTTGGTGGGAATGGGGGGAGAACAGAGAGGGACATTAAGAAGGGGCCAGCCTGGCGGTGCAGGGCTCCCCTCACCCCTGGGGGATGGGGGCTTTGGGGGCACCCCCAGACCCCGCAGAGTTCCCCGAGGGGTGCCGACCCTTCCTTACCTGCCCCTCCGTGTCACGCAGGGCCGGGTGGCACAGAGGGGCTGCAGGTGAGCTCTGGGGAGTCACCAGTGCCAGGAGCCAGTCCCAGCGAGGAGGCAGAGCAGAGCCTGGCAGCCAGCGCTGAGCCCAGCGGGAACGTGGCCGAGGAGGAGGAGGAGGCGGCGGAGGAGGAGGAGGAGGACACCGAAGAGGATGAAGTTCAGGTGATTGAAATCAAGAAGGAGGACAGCGAGGGGTCCCACCTGCGGCAGCAAGGCAGCTGCAAGGAGCCACCTGCCCTGGCCAGCCCCGGCTGCAACTCCCCGCTGGAGAAAGCCGGGGAGCAGTCCAGCCTGGGCAAAAGGAACGACATCTCCAGACACAGCTACTCCAGGTACAACACAATCTCCTACCGGAGAATCCGGAAAGGAAACACCAAACAGCGGATCGATGAGTTTGAATCCATGATGCACTTATGAACTGAGGGGGAATTGCTCAGTGTGCCAAGCCTTCGCTCCAGGTTTGGGTTTATTTTGTTCCCCCGTGTCTCTTCACACAACATGAGGTCACTGCTTTCCTCCTTTTTGTACATGATTTATAATGCACTGTGAAAATTTAACATCTTGGCTTTGACAGGGGCAGAGGTGTCCATAGCGCAGGAAAATAAATAATCAGTTTGCTAAATACAAACCCGTTTGATTTTAAGGTTATCCTCTTATTTTCTCTTCAACTTTATACCCACGTTCAGATCACAGGATGGCCCGAGCTGGCCGGGGCTCCTCTGGTTGCTGCTCACCCAGCAGATCCCTGCGTGTGCCCCTGGCAAACCTGGCCCCTACCAGGAACCTAGATCTTCCCATTACCTCCAGGTCAGACTCTCTTATGTCTCTTCTCCACTAAGTTTAGATGCAAAATTAAAGATGGTTTTGTTAAAGCCAGAACGAGTTTTAACCATAATTTTTGTCTCATCTGAACACTTCTCCATTTTGAAAGAGCTTTGTGTAACCACCATACACTTGTTGCAATCTTTTTTAAAACTGTTTTTCAGTCAGATTTGGCTGGAGTTGGGACTTAGCTTTGCAATTGCCATCCCAGAGAGCATCTGGGAAAGCTGAGAACAATTGGCAAGGGAGGGGAGGTAAGGACAGAGTTACACAGGGGCCTCCTGCAGCCATAAGTGCCCTTTTAAGGATTAGCTTTACATCTCCAGCAGCACTGAATATCGTTTTGACTCTTCTTGTTCTACATAAAGGCAATTATTTATTGGCAACCTGAAAATAATACACGGCAATTCTGCATTGTGCCAGCAGACACAGCCCTCATTGTGCCATTCACACTTGTTTGTTTGCTCCTTGGCCTGGGGAAGTTCTGAGCTTTGCTTGTACCAACTTATACTGTGGGTCTGTTCCCTCTGACAGCTGCCTTGGGCTGCTCTGGGGGTGACACATCCCTCTTAAAGATGTGGTCGTGGTAATTCCAACCAGGGCCAGGCTGGCCAGGGCTGGGAGCAACCTGGTCTGGTGGAAGGTGTCCCTGCCCACGGCAGGGGATGAAACAAGATGAGCTTTCAACCCAAACCATCCTGTGATCCTTCATTCTTTGTGCCCATTCCCAGGACTTTCAGTGGGAAAGGCTCCCTGAGACTTTCAGTGACCTTGGACTCATGTTTTACCTTTCTTGCAAAGCAGCACTGACTCAGCTGAGAGCTGCAATGCCCTCTCCTGCTTCCCTGAGTGACTGGAAAAATAAAAGTGCTGGGATGCTCTGGGGGCCTTTCCCACGAGCAGCCCCCCTTGGCAGACCCTCTGGGTGGGTAAGTGTGGTGTGGGTTCACATATAATGGTGAGGCAGAGGTGGCTGTTCCCTCTGGCCATCACGGGGCTCAGCAGGTTGGATGGGGCGCACAGAGCGGCCAGGCAGGAGCTGCCTGTGTGGCATGGAAGGTGAAGGGACACCTGGAGATCTGGAAACTTGTCCCTTGGAGCAGAGGCACTCTCAGGCTGATTGGGGCATGGCAGTCACAGCCCCAGTTCAGCCTGCAAATCCTTTCTCTCTGTTTCCACTGTTCCACGTGTGTGCTGCCTGCAGCCTTAGGGAGGGTGCTGATCCAGATGCCAAAGCTGCAGCAGCTGTGGGTGCAGCCAGCCAGACTACTGCCCTCCCCTGCACTGAAGGGGGATCCACCACGGCCAAAAATCGTGGGAATTGGTGCTTTGAGGGTTCTTTCTGGGGCGAGGCTTTGTGGTTCAGCCTGGCAGTCACTCAGGAGGAGTCCCCAGAGAGGGTCCAGGTCGGTAGGTTAACTCACTGTGCTCAGAGGAAGCAGCTTCACCCATTATCATTTATTCCCTCTTTTTAAACCCTTTTTTTCCTTTTTTGAGTGAACCAAATGGGCCCTCCTGCTGTGACCCCTTCGATTCAAGGCACTGGGTGATGGGAGCACAGCATGATGTGCCATGTCCCTCCCCACCACAGATCTACAGGCATTTGCTCTCCTCTGGAAAAGCTGTGCCTGTTTCCCATTGCTGACACGAGGGCTGTCAGGGGTCCCCAGCTGTGCTTCTTCCAGCTGTGGTGCCTTCCTCCCTGACCTCCCTGCTCCCACAGCTGCACAGCCCAGGCTCCGAGCGCCCCGAGGCGCGGTGCACACGCCGGTGTGTCAGCGGGGCCGGCGGGAGCAGCTCGTGGGGGGCAGCTCGTGGGGAGCAGCTCGTGGGGAGCAGCTCGTGGGGGGCAGCTCGTGGGGAGCAGCTCGTGGGGGGCAGCTCGTGGGACCGACGCCGTCGCCGCGGCCGCCGAGCCTGCCGGAAAAATGCGCTTGTTTCTGGAAGACTGGGCTGACTGGTGCCATCGGAACATCCCCAGCGCTGAGCAGCAGCAGGGCCCCAGCTCACTGCCAGCAGCCCCGAGGCAGCCTGCAGTCCCTGAGCAGAGATCCAACACGGGAGTGAGCATTTCCACGAGCGGGGCCCCGGCGCGCGAGTGACAGGGCTGGCGATGGGATGTGACCGTGACATGCGAGCGCCTGGTGCCCGCTCGGTGACAAGTGATTGAATGTCAGCAAACAGAACTGGGTGAAATCCATGCTCCTGATCCGAGCTGACTGCCCAAACATCGTCTGTGTCATTTTTCTGATGGTGACTGCGGGCTAGCTGCGCTGAAGGAGGGAGAGGAAATCGGGAAGACAGTTGCAATAGGAGTCAACCGGCAAAATCTGTTGGGCCAGTCGATATTTTGGCAGACTGAGCCTGTCAGATGCTGTCAGCACTGATCCACCACATCAGAGGGAACAATATGCCATGGCCTTCTGAAGGACCAAAGGAGGGGTACAGGGTGTGTGAGGTGGGAAGCAGAGGCTCGGCCACGGTCACCGGCGCTGTGAGCAGCCAGTGTGAAGCTCAGCCCTGGGCACCCCGAGGGCTTTGCTGGAGCAGCCCCTCACCTCAGCACAGGGCAGTGGGGCAGCAGAAGTGCTGCCTCCCCCCATGAACCCCGCAGCAGTCCAGGGAACAGCCTCCCACAACAGGAATTCCCAGTGGGCACAGGGGGACAAACCCTGCCCGGGATGCAGTGGTGTTCCACACCACAGGTTGGTGTGCAGAGCCTGGCTGTGCCGGGCAGCTCGGGCTGAGGGAACTGGCTGTGCTCTTGGGGAGCCCCCAAAAAGCCACAGAGGCTTGGGGACACGGCTGGGGTGCTGGCAGCCCCAGGGTGGGACAGCCTGGCCACCCTGGCATGAGGAGCTCCCTGGCTGGCCACTGCTGCGTGCCACTGGCAAGGAGAAAAACAGACCTTTGGATCCCCCCTCCAGCAGCTCCTCTCCCTGCCAAGCACAGCCAGGCACACGTGCCCTCACTGTCCTCATGGCATGGGCAGGGCCTGCTCCAAGCCTCTGACAGACCCCGGTAACCCCATCGAGCCACGTTCGCCTCCCACTATTACCAGTGGCTCTGTCGATACACCATCGATTCCTCACAGAGCTCTGCTCCTCATCTCTCAGACAGCGGGTCCCCAGGATGGGAGCCTGTGGCTGGATCCAGTGTGGGCACCGTGATGGATTTATCTGATGTGCTGGTCAATAAACTTGCATTTTCTGTGGGGGAATAAGCAGCCCCCGCTTTGCTGCTTACAGACTTACAGGGCCCTGGAAGTATTTCTGCAGCTTAGCTGCTGTCAGGGGGAACTGAGAGATGTTTGCTTACAGTAGGATGGGGACTTCAAAAAATATTCCCATTTAATGGTACAGAAAGTGAGTTTTTGCCAGTCTCCCACGGTGAGGGAAAACCGGGTGAGGGAAAACCAGGCCAATCTGTTCGGGCACTGTCAAACCAGATGTGCTGCTCTTCGTGTTCTGATCCCTCAGTATTAAATCAGGGCTTTCCACTGTCATCTGGAAATGCACTTCCCCTTTGGTAGCTGTCCCAGCCAGGCCGACGTCCCCGCTGAGCTGGCAGCTGAAACCAGGCGGTGCCGGTGCAGCTCCTTCAGTCGGCGAGGTAATTGCCAAACTGCCACTTCTGATAAGGGCTTGTGGAGTCACAGCCCTTCACCCTCAGGGCTTTGTAAGAGGGATCCACTTCCAAGCAAGACGGCTGTGGGAGGTGCTGGTGCTCGGAGATGAGGTGGTCGCTCTGCAGGGGAGAGAGAGAAGGCTTTTAGGGGGGCTCAGGCTCCAGTGCCCTGCAGCAGCAGCTCAGTTTTCTTACCAAGAAAGCTTGGTTTACAGAGTCACAGAACCAATTAAGTCATCAAGTCCAACCTATTCCTTATGGTGTGCCCTTTTCTGACATGTCCCTAATATGGATGGAGATCACTGACTTGGATTTACCTGCCTAAGCCCCACGGCCAGCCAGGGGATGCTGTAGGTGCCCACAGGCAAGGGGGTGATGCTGTAGGTGCCCACAGGCAAGGGGGTGATGCTGTAGGTGCCCACAGGCAAGGGACACTGCCATGCCTCGCCCTGCAGTGACTCTCTGATCAGCTCAGTGACAGAGGAAACACTCCTGATGTGATGTGCAGAGTGGGGTCTGGGCAGAAGCTGGACCTTTGTGCAGGCAGTAACTGCACTTCACATCATTAAACAACACAGTGACTGATGTCAGGAGAGGGTAAAGCACCGAGACTCCTTCAGCCAGCAGCTGCTGAGCTCCCCCCAGACTCCTATTGCTCCTTTCCCAGTAAAATGGGACTATCAAATCCATCTCACCCACAGTTCGAGGTGAACTCAGGCTGGAGCTCAGGAACTCAGGAGACAAGTCCTGTCTGTGCCCCACACAGCTCCCTGGACACGTTTTTCACAAAGTGAAATGACAATTTCACATTTTTATGTGAGAGGATGACAATTATCTTGTATTTTTCCCCAAACACCTAAGGTGAGCCTGTGACATTCTGGCTTTGAACACAGGAACCTGTCGATACTTTGTGTAACTCAGCTAGTTTTTCTTCCTTAAATGAAGAGTGTTTATTTCTTAACTATAAACTGTGCCATTTCAGAGCGTTTTGGACAGCTCCTGACAGAGATACAGCCGTGCCTCTTTGTGCAGTGCAGGCAATTAACATAAGTATCCATCCTTTTCTGTTCCATGGATGCTTGCTTTAAAAACCACTGTGAGCTGAGAGCCAATCGATACTGAGCCACCTCCCTGTAAGTGCTATCGACAGTCTCCGTGTAAAACCAGGCGGTTTTGTGCTGCTGTGGAGGCAGTGCCAGCACCCCCAGCCCAGCACACGGTGTGCCCGGCTCAGTGACCCTCCAGGACAGCGTGTCACTCACCAGCCCCGGCCGGCCCGTGGCCAGGGAGCCGTGGAGCCAGGCCAGGCTGCGGCTCCGGCCCTGGCAGCGGCGCAGCCCCAGCGCCCCCAGCACGCCCGACGGGGCCAGGCACAGCTCCCCGTGCTGGACCAGCCTCAGCCAGGTGTAGTTGAACTGCTGCTTCTGTGGGGAGAGAGAGAAGGGGCAGAGCTGTGACCCCGCCAGGAGAGAAGGGGCAGAGCTGTGACCCCGCCAGGCTCCGGCGCAGGGCCACAGCGGGGACAGCGTCTCCTCACCCACCCCTGCCCTCTCCCAGCACCGGGGCTGAGGAAACCCACGAGCCATGGGAACACCCGTCCTGTGGATTTGCAGGGCTAAAAAGATCAGGACAGCCCCAGCATCAGCTCTGGGAGTGACTCCTGGTCTG
This sequence comes from Lophotriccus pileatus, assembly GCA_035583135.1. Classification (NCBI taxonomy): domain Eukaryota; kingdom Metazoa; phylum Chordata; class Aves; order Passeriformes; family Tyrannidae; genus Lophotriccus; species Lophotriccus pileatus. The sequence continues at coordinate 432,439 of JAWWES010000171.1, forward strand.
CCTCAGCCACCCAGACCGCCCCCCCCACTGCTGCGTGCCCCTCTGCCCTGCCACCTCCCCTGGCTGCTCCCAGCTCTGGGCACAAAGGGACACGTCCCCAAATGAGACTGCCCCCCCACCCCTGCTGGCCTGTGCCAGAGCACGGAGCAATCAGCAGAAACTGCCTAAAAACACTGCCTAGGAAGGAATGACAGAATCCCAGACGAGACTGAAAGGGACCACAAAGCTCATTTCATTCCACCCACTCTGCCATGGGCAGGGACACCTTCCACCAGCCCAGGTTGCTCCAAGCCCCGTCCAACCTGGCCTTGGACACTTCCA
>JAWWES010000171.1:444631-456860 GCA_035583135.1 Lophotriccus pileatus
GCCCTGGCACAGGTTGGGCAGAGAAGCTGTGGCTGCCCCTGGATCCCTGGGAGTGTCCAAGGCCAGGCTGGACGGGGATTGGAGCAACCTGGGCTGGTGGAAGGTGTCCCTGCCCAGGGCAGGGGGTGGAATGGATGGGCTTTGAGGTCCCTTCCCACCCAAACCAGTCTGGGATTCTGCCTGCCCATGGGAGTCACTGCCAGCCCATCCCAGCGTGGGACCAACAAGAGCTCAGGAAGAGAAGCGGGGCCGTGTGTGAGCAAAGCAGAGCTGGTGAGGGAGCATTCCAGGCCGGGAATGTCAGTGCAGATATTCCTGGGCACGTCTAGCAGGGAAGGCAGGCCGTTCTGAGTCACTGAGAAAGGTGACAAAAATAGGTTCTGCTGCTGTGCAAAGAAAGGAGCAGGTTCTAACCAGCGTGGGGGCTCTCTCTGGTGGGGAGGTGATGAGGAGGGGGCAGAACTGCCCTCACACTGCCCAGCACAGGGTTCACAGCTCCGTGGGGTTTGAGAAAGGCTGGGACACCCTGGGTGAGTTCAGCTGAAAAGCCTCTCCAGATATTTTCTGGTGCTATTTCTGATACATATGCTACCGAGCAGGCACTTCTTTTTATTTCTATTCTGCAGGAATTAAATTAATTTTAAAAATGGCACTATAACTATTTTCCTGCCTCAGGGACCATTTGTTTTAAAATCATTAAAGACTTTTATATGACACTGCACTGACATTTGACGTGAATAAATTAAGGGAATTAGTATAAAACTGCTTTCTTTCTCTGAAGCTTCTCAACACATCTCTGCAAAGACAGGAATTTCCTGCTAATATCTAATCTAAATCTCTCCTCTTTTAGTTTAAAATCATTCTCACTCTTTTCCCTCTCACTGTCTGCGGGTGTAAGAGTTCCTCTCCCTCTCTTTTATGCAGGAATGCAGGCAGGTAAAGCAGCCTGGATGGTCCAAAATTGAGATCCCATCACCACATCTCACTTACTGCCTCTGGCCCTGCATGTTCTGACCCAGCTGTGGAGCCAGATCATCCCTGCTGGAGTTTCCTGCCCCTCAGGTAAGGACCCTCGTGCTTTCCCCGCCCTGCACTGCTCTGCTGACCTGCCTCCTCTGCTCCTCAGCCCCCTCAGGGCTGCTGGGCACTCAAACACAGACTGGTTTTGATCCAGAAAGGGGTCCAGTGGCTGCCTGGAGCCTCCTTGGTGCCATGAGGCGCCAGAAGAAGGTTGTGTTTCATGCCTGTGGGTGAGAGAATCCCTTGCAGACATACCTGGTGCTCTGTCTGAGCTCCAGAACACACTGAGAGGTTTCCACCTGAGTGTAACCTGGATTCAGACCCCGAGGGAGAAGTGCTAAGGCTTGGTTTGTTTTACTCTTTTGGAGGAGCACTCAGTGCCCACCGTGTTTAACCCTCCCTGTGCAGTTCCAGGCGGTGGGAATGTCACTCAGCTGTGCCCAGGCAGCTGGGCTGGAATTCCAGCTGTGCCTGGGTCTCTGGGCAGGCACCCTGCTGGATTTCCTCCGGCCCCACCACTCACAACTTGTGCAAACTGCTGAAAGCAGGGGGGAGTTAAAGGTCTGCCAGGAGATCAGGTACTTTCTGTGCTCTAACCCCACCCTGTGACACTGAAGCAAATTGCATTATTCTGTGATCATTTTCCTCCATGGACAGGCGTGGTCTGAAGGGTGCAGGGTGCAGGACAGAGGGTGCAGGATACAAGGGTTCAGGATGCAGCCACAGGCTGATCCCAGCAGGCTCTGGAACCCGGACAGGAGGGCTCCAAGCAGAGCCTCCCCTCTGTCAGCTTGTACTTGTGCAGCAAAGTGCTGTTAATAACTGTTTAAATGCTCCGGTGTCAGTCACTGCTCTTTCTTTGTAAATGTTACTCATTTCATAAATAAATCAAAACCTGCAGACCCTGGGTTTTCAGAAACTTGAATGCTTTTGTTAAAATTGTATGAAGCAAATTCACAAACACATGATTTATATTATCTCGGCACAGCACAGGAGATGATAGAATATACTATTTAAATTAACTCCTCTCCCAACAAATGAAATCAATTCTGTTCTTGGGTTACTTTTCATCTGCCTTTTGTCTTGTTGCTGAATCTTTTCTATTTCTTTCACTCATTCATCTATTGTGCCCTTTCCTTGATCTGATAGCATTAAACATATAATTAAGTCATAAAGGAGGGAACTGATGAGTATAGCAGATGGTAATTGCTTCCTACATTTGAATGAAATGATATGCATTGCTACAATTTACAGCTCTCGCCTCATATTTTATTCAGGAACCTTTTATCTCTTTTCCTGCAGAATTATTCTGCAATAAATTTAGACATCTTATCAATAGCTTGGGTGATAGTCACAGAAAGGGGGAAAACTGAACTTTGTGCATCTTAATGTTTAAAATAATTTTCTACAATAATTGAATTATCTCCCAGCAAATATCATGGGAAGAACCTGCTGGACTCGGTTGTTTTCCTTCTAAAAGCTCATCCCGTGATTAAAGAGAAAAACTGGCCTCTGTAATTACACTTATTGACCGAGGAGGTGCAGGAGCCTCCTGAAGCCCCGTCTCCTCGTGGTGAGGTCGGTTTTTCAGGGCTCTGAGGCTCTCACTGAGTTCTTGTCAGTTCTGGCACTGCTGGTGAGTGCCAGGGGATGATCCTGGCAGCCTGGGGGGTGCTCACAGGGTGCTCCCTGTTCCAATGTGCTTGGAATTAACACAAAAACACGGCCAAACTTATTTTCTCTGCAAACTGCACCCGGCAGCCTGAGGGTTCAGGAGCATCTGTGGCACTGCAGCTGCATGGCCTTGTGTGAGGAGGGTTCCTTCTGCCTGGTTCCTTGGTGGGAGAGGATTTACAACTCACACACAGAGTGGCATAGGCTATAAAAATCCAGGTAAAGGAGAAAATGAGTGTTTTGAGGGGAAACATCCACATTTTGACACCTTCTGTTAAAGAGCCAAAGGGGTCACGGCAGAAGAGGCATCATGAAATCAGCTGGGTTTTAGCCGGATGGACGAGCTAGAAGAAAAAAGAGGCGTATTAAAAGTTAACTTTTTGGCTTGAAGTTCAAGATCACTGGCTCTTGGTTTTGTTCTATTTCTTGGCTTTTATTCCATTTCTTAGTTTTTATATTATCCCTTCGTTTGTATTATCTTATTTTTTTATTCTATTTCTTGATTTTTATTTTATTTCTCCCTCTCCCGGGAGTGGCCCCACAAGCCCTGGCAGTGAGGGAGGGGGTGGCTCCCGTGGCCAGCAGACCTGGGGGCAGCAGGGCAGAGCTCCTGCCGACACGTCTCGGGATGGAAATGGATGTGGTGTTCTTTTTCCCACAGCAGATTGTTGTAATAGCGAGAAAAGCAGCAATATTGGCGAGAAACTGGTCTGCCTGTCATTTCCCCGTCGTCTTTATTAGGTTAAAAGCATGATGGATACGAGCAACTTCCCTGGGCTTGTCTGTGCCGGGTGGGCAGAGGTCAGCCCGTGATCAGACCCACCTGAGTGGCTGCAGACGGAGGCTCCAGGCACTTGGTCTGTTCCTGGGCTCTGGAATGAGAGGAGGGAGCTTTGGGCCCAATGTGGTCCAAAAGGAGCTCCCAGAGGGGCAGCTCCTGGCTGGGGATCTGGGGCTCAGTGAGGGGCAAGGAGCCCAGTGGGATGGGGCAGGGGAATGCTGGGCTTGGGAGGGGAAAGATGCTGCCCCTCCAACCTGGAAGGGAAGGGGGCTGGAGGAGCTGCAGTGGGGAGAGGACACTGGGTGAATTCAGCCTGGAATATGGTCAGATTTGTGCAGGCAGTGAAGCATCAGCACAAATCATCCAGGGACAGGGTGCTATGCTGAGATAAGGGGTGTTCATGGAAAGATCTGTGAGTCAGGAGATACAATCTCGATACAGACGAGCGAGGGTTTTGGTCTGGTTGCAGAAAATCGCTGGCTCTGTCAGAGGGTGGCTCCCCACAGCCCAGGAGGCAGCTGACAGCACAGGGCTGCAGACACCAGCTTCTCTCCTGCATGAGGCAGGTCCTGGGCAGAGGGACAGTTGGGCAGGGGGTTGTCCCAGGGCAGAGGGTCTCTGGCTTTACCTCTCTCTGCTTTGTCCTTGTTGTACCCCTGGAAGAAGAGAGACCCCACACACCCACCTGTGTGTAACATGTCTGTGAGTGGGGCCAGAGCTTGGCTCTTCCCTCTTCCCAGGGGCAGAGCTGCCTTTCAGTTCTTTTTCTCAGGATTTGTGTTTTCACAATGTAAACCACAAATTTTGGCTTCTCAGTAATAACTGATTATTTCAATAGTTGATGTCAATAAATCAGACATTTGAAAGAACTCACACCTGGAGGTTCTGTTTCCCCTGGTGAAGCTGTAGGATGATTTGCAGTGTAAGCCCCCACACTGTAAAGCCTGGGGGTGCTGAGTGCACGTGGCAGCAAACCCATGAGCTGTCGTCACACAGGTCATCCCAACTCCTCACTGCTTTCCTTCTGTGGGGTGAGGCAAGAAAGACTTGTCAGCAATAATTTCCTGAGTGATTTTTAAAAGCCCATGACTCCCTCCCTTATTAGTTTTAATAAAGAGTCACTGCTCCCTAAGCTTGCTTGGAAAATTATTATCCATCAGCAAGACAGAAGACAAACATATGAGCTATTGACAGCAACAGAGTGAGCCCCTCACGATGGCTATTGAGAGCATTACCTTTGTGTTCCTCAGCCAACCTGTAATTAAGTTCTTTTTGAGGGTTGGGCTCTGCCAAGCCCTGGATGTTCACACCACAGCTTGGAATGATGTAATGCTCTGTGCTGGAAGGGACCTTAAATCAACCAATTTCCCCCCCTGCCCTGGGCAGGGACACCTTCCACTATCCCAGGTGGCTCCAAGCCCGTCCAACCCAGCCTTCCTTCTTCCCTGCTCTGGGTTTGTCAAAAATGCAGTACTAGGAACACTAAAATCCACTGGTTTGTTGCAGTGGCCAGCCAGGATGGCATGGCCTGATGTGAGGACACATCCCAGGCCCCTCTGGAGAGCCCAGGGGGTGCTGGTGCTGTTCCCTGGAGTTTAATGTGACACAACTGATTCCCAGTGTTTTATGAAATTTATCTTCTACCCTTCAGCTCAGGATAAAGGTGGTTAAAATGCAGAGGTGGCAGAGTCTGCTGGGAAAGAGGGGGACAGGAACGATTCGGATTTGGGGAGCACACAGGCTGGACGTGCAGCTGCGTGTGGTCAAGCTGCTATTGATGCTTGAGAGTTTCCAATTGCTGGTAATGGACTGGGGAAAAAGGATAATGTGTTTGATCGACCAGCATGGACAAATTTCATTTAGGGGATCAATAACAGTTTATACTTGACAGAGCGGAGGGACCACATTTATTTTTCCCTTTGATTGAATAAATGTTTTCAATGAAAGTGCAGATGTAAAGCCATCGTGCCCGTTCCTCAGCAGAGGCACAGCTCCTGCCCCGCTGTTCTTGCTGCTGATGTGTGTTTAAAGTCCACCTTGGCCATGGATTACCAGGGGCTGGCGCTGCCACTCGGCACTGACGGGCACTTTATTAGCACAGAACACGTGGCAAGTGCAGGGCTGGTTCTCCTGACTCCCAGCACTGTGAAACACCAGAAAGAGACATCACCTGGGTGGGGAGAAAAGGGATAGATTTTTTTCTGAGCTTTTTCCCCTTTTCTGTATCCAGCATAATTGCTTCAACCCTCTGGTAAGATCTGTGGGAGGGTAAACACGCAGAGAAAACAGCCACAGCTCCACTAGTTTATGTTGCCTCCTCTCCCAAGCAGCCACTGCGTCTCCACACTCTCCTGTGGCACATCAGGGACCAGGGGCTGTTGGGGTGGGCTTGGCTGTGGGCACTGCAGTCCCTGACAGTGCTGTGGGGTCCCCTTGGCACAGTTACAGTCCTCACTGGCCATGTGGAGCTGTGGGTGTGCCCTGCCAGCCAGGAACGCTCAGCCCAGCCCTGCTCACTGGTGAGAGCAGCTCGGGGGGCTCACAGGGATACACAGCCCTTGCATGGGCTTCTCCCACCAAGAGAGTCACTCTGGGATGTGTGGGGACATCCCACCTTGTCCAACCCACCCATCACCAGCTGGGTGCCATCTCTGAACCACCTGCCTCTTCTGCCCCACTGGCAGTGCTCCAGGAGCTTCAAAAGCCTCAAAAATTCCCCCTTGGAGCAGACCTGCTCTGTGGCAGAGTGGGCAGAGTGGGCAGAGCCCCTCAACCAGATCTTGTTGGGCACATCCCTCCCTGCCACCACACTGTCCCTGCTGCCCGGGACCGGGGGGCACCAGGCACCACTGCAGGGTTTGGTCCACCAGAGGAAGGCTTGCATGAATTGGCTTTTTTGGACCATTTTAGACCCATGGCAGAACAGTGGCTCAGCAGACAGGCCCTGCTGACCAAGTACCATAGCCACATCTGGCTCTCAGTGGCAGCTGCTCCTGCAGGGGCACTCAGATTTGTGCGGGTTTCTTTTTGAGCGCGGAACTTCCCCCCCTTTTTGTTGTGTTTTAGGGACTCTCTCTCTAAGAGAGGCTTAAAATCAGATTTGGCTGGTGGCAGATCCTAATTAAGTTCCAGATGACGCAGATGATAACTTTCCCTTGCAATATGGAGCAAATGCCAATAATAAACGCAGCTAGTCCCGAGCTCCAGATGCATCGGCTCGGCTCGTCGGCTGCCTTGCTCATCGAGGCGAGGGAGCCGAGAGAGTCAGGAGCCTGTTCCAGGCAGGGCTCGGTGGCCCCATGACTGTTGCAGGCAGGCAGCTCGGAATTGTTTAAAATGCATATTGTCTGTGTACATTTCAATAAGGCAAATGCCAGGCCCGGGCGCCGCGGGGCTCCCGGTGTCAGATGATTAAGTCTTCAAGACTCGCAGCCACGGGGTCGTTATCGACGGTACTTCCAGGTCACCGTGTGAGCGGCGAAGTTAGAGGCGATGGTTGACCTTTTGACAGCACTGCAGGGTTTAAGGGAGCTTCAGAGGACATAAATAACCATTTCTAATTTGTTTTTTTGCGAGGGGTATTTATTTAAAAATGCAAATATATTATAACATATGTGACTTAAGGATATTCAGATGGCGGAGCAGAACGCGTTTCCTCCCGTTCTTTTTTCCCCAGTGAATTTCCAAATGAAATGCTTAATGGGGGAAAAAGGGAAGAGACGGAATAAATAATAATAATAATGATGAAGATCGCTTACCTTGCTCTCTCTTGGGCTGTCTAGTACCTTTTTGTCAATGACATGCTCTACGCAAAGAGTCTTCTCGTGGCTGAATTAAGTTGGTGATATTAATAAAGAAAACACGCGGTAAATGGCTTGTCAGATTTGTTTCATCCCGTGCCTGATGTCTACCACAGAGATAATGCATCCATGACCTTATTTTATACAGAATGTACTGCCGTGCACACAGAACTGGGAAGCTTTCAGGAGTCTTTTCTTTTGCCTCCAATAAATTGTAAAACCAGACCTTTCAAAATCTTGCCTACTGCACTTTGTGGTGACCTGACTTCGGCACAGAAGCCATTGGCTGACTTTATTTTTATCCTTGCAGGAAGAGTAGCTGTTTATAAAACTCAACAAGCATAAAACAATATGCTTTGGGATTATAAATAGCATTTGAAAAGGTTTGGAGATTACACACTCTGGCCTGAAACACTGCGGGGCAAAATTCTTCATCTTTATCCAGGTAAATGAGGAGTTTTGATCATGGAAAGACAGTCAGAGCTTCAGGATGTGGCCAATAATAACTCAATAAATCAGCAATGATGCGATCTGATGGTGTTCGGCTTCCTTTCAGCACATAATCAGCGAGCACTTAATTGTTAGAAGTTGTGTAATTACAGCACAGCCACGCAGGGCTGTGCGTTCTCTAACACCTTAATTTCCTGTATTTGTGGTGTTGGGGGCTTTCATCAGGAGCCAGGATCAAACTGCAGCTCATCAAATGAGCGGGGGGCTGAGGCACATTTCGGAGGTGTCTGGCAAGGCATTTAAGGGGATGTTGAGTCCTTAATGCACTGAGAAGAGAAACAGAAAGTACAGCTATTTCTGTATGCATTTATATGGACATCTGCAAAACTGGTCCTGGAGTGCCTGGTACTAAATGCACAACATGAAGGGATCAGGTGAATTAATTGTTGACAGCTGGATTAGATGATCTTGAAGGTCTCTTCCAACCTTGATGATTCTGTGATTCTGTGAAATCAGTGGTGTGACCACAGACAGAACAATGCTTCCTGTGCCTGTCAATGTGCAAACTGCACATCCCACCCTCTGACTCAGCCTGGACGGGCCACCTTTCAGCTCATCTGGAGAAGGACCCATGGCTCACTCCCGGCACACCCGTGGGCTGGCCGTGGTCGTGGAATGTTTGTTCCGCAGCAGATGGTGAGCTATTTCGGAGCATCCATTCTTATTTCTGGTGCATTTTTCTCCGTGGCTCTTGGTGATATCTTCACATGTTCACCAGAGCAGTCAGAGCTCGGTGTCCCTGGCACTCGTGTGTCACTGTTGTGCTGCGTCAGGGAGAGGTGATCCTGCTGCCTCACCCACTCAGTCACATGAGCTCCTGTCCACAGAGGTGCTGCCAGGAGGCAGTGGCTGCCACGTGCTTAGCCTGGCCCAGGATGATGCTGTGTTCACACTGCTGAGCCCAGTGTGACCCCTCTGGGACACCCACGTGTGCGCCCAGGCAGAACCTGCCTCGGTGTGGACAGGACACCAGCTCTGTCCAGCCAGCCGGGCAACGGTGAAGGCTGAGGGACATCCCTGCCTCAGTGGCCAGGAAAGGGCTTCTCTCCTGGTGTGATGGCTCTTCTCACAGCCCAGCGTGTCCCTCGGCAGCACGTGCCAGCAGGGATGGCAGCGAGGTGCCGCTGCTCCAAGGACAAGCCGACGTGAAAAGGAGCATCTGCCGTTCCGTGGACACTTGGGAAATTGCTGTGACATTTGGGTGACATTTCACTTTGTGCTCTGACCAATTGCCTCTCACCTGGCCGTGTGGAGCAGTGAGCTGCTGCCAAGTGGAGAGGAGGGAGCCCGGGGAGGAGGTGATTCCTGCTGGGGAGGGTGTGTGAGGGGTGGATCATGTCCTGCTCCCGAGGGGATGGTGCTGGGCAACCACAGGGCTCAGCAGGGACGTGGGTGAAGGCTCGTGCTTCCCTTGCAACCCTCCCATGCACAAGGAACACCCTGGATGGGCACCAGCAGTGGCTGAGGCGGTGACCCAGTCCCAGCCACCCCTGCTGCCTACATGTCCCCTCTGTCCCTGCCCAGGGGCTGGCTCTGGGCACTCGTGGCTGGTCTCAGCTGACCAGATGGCCCAGGGTTGGCACTGATTAACTCCGGGCTCTGCTGCCATTTGTGCTCCTGAGCAGGGTTTGTAGAGCAGTGAAGACCAGAGGGGCCGCCCTTGCCTGCCAAAGAGCAGTGAACACCACCGAGGCAGAGCTCAGCCACATCCCATATCCAAATCATTCTCCACGAGAAAAACGGCACTGTGGCTGCACAGCTCTTTCCCCAAGCCCTCTGCTCACCATGTGCTCACCATGCCCATGTGGGGCCTGTGGGAATGCTGGAGGAGGCACCAGGAGCCACTGGCTGAGGTTTGGGGCTCCACACTCCTGGGACCAAACCACAGGCTGGGGCTGCCGTGGGCACATCCAGTGCCCCAGACCCCACCAAGCACACCAACAGGCAGCAGCAGAACAGCACCAGGCAGGTGCTGCCATGCACAGCCCCCAGCTTGCTCTGAGCAGTCACTACTGATGGTGCAGCACAGACCTTTGGCCAACCTGGCAAACATGGCGTGGCCATTTACACCCCATTCCCTTTCCATCTGAGTCCGGACCTGTGTCTTGGAGAGGGGAGTGACTCCCACATCACTCACTGGTGCTGTGTCTCGTCCCAGCATCACCCAGAGACCTGCCAGACCCCCTGGGAACCCTGCTGAGCAGCTGTGGAGCTTTTTGGTCTGAAGTCAGAACCATCCCGAAACGCTCCACGAGCTGGGAAGGAGGTTGAATCACTCGCTTTATTGCACAAGAAAAATCCTTCCTTTTGCCGGTGTTATGAATTAGCAGAAATTAAAGAATAGGGTTGTCTGCACATTGCTTGGAAATTGTTTACAGCAAATAATGAAGCCAGACGAGCGGGTTGCCAGAGGCCGGGTCTGGAGCCGCTGGATCGCGTTATTAATTAAAACACAAGTCAGCTCTTTCCAGCGCGCGTAGCCCGTGGGTATCCAGCGTGCTCCACTTGATTGAATCAGGTACTGGCAGCACAGGCATTTTTCATTTTGTGCTGCGAGGGATGGCAAAAATGTAAAGCTGTTTTCTGCTACTTCATTTGAAAAAATGTTATTTCGGGGCGGAGGCACAGCAGCCGGGCGGGAACAGCGCGAGGGACGCGCCGGTGCCTCTGCTCGGGGGTTGGGGCAGAGGAGCCGCATCCTCGGCAGCTCCCCGGCCAAGGCAGCGGGTTCCACGGCCTTGGGAGGCAGAGGGCAGTGTCCCCTGGTTTGGGAAGGGGAATTCATCCCAGCAGGATTTCGTCTTATCCTCTTATAATGGGATTTTCCCCGTTCTTTCCGTGCAGGGAGGGGTCAGGGAATGGCCAAAGTCATAGAGTTCATGGAATAATTTGGATTGTAAAGGACCTTAAAAATCATCTAGTCCAACCCCCTGCCGTGGGCAGGGACATCTTCCACTACACCAGATTGCTGTAAGTCTCTCTTAGGTCAAAGGAATTAATTTCTGGCCCATTCCCACAGGTCACATGCCCTTTTGATTCTCTGTTTTCCAGAAAAAAACCCAAACCAACAAACAAAAAACCCCCCCCAAAACAAAATAAACCTCAAACAATTTTTTTCACCCTATTTCCAAGATAAAAAAGGAAACAAATATTTTTCCAGCTTGAAACAAGCAAACCCAATCCATAGTCTCTGAAGGAGCAGGGGCAGCAGGATCATCCCGGTGTTTGAGGACTGGCAGAGGGGGGACAGAACCTTTCCCTTCCCGGAGCAGGTTTGGTTCACAAACCCATCACAGATATTGGGTGCACCTGGGGGATGGTGAAGCTCCTGGGCCTCCCCCCACTTCCCAAAATCTCTGTTTATGAGCTGTTTGCCTGCAATAAAGATGCCAAATGACCCCGGTGAGGAGGTACCTCAGCCCCAAACACGCTGCTCTGTCACGGCTCCAGGGACCTGCTCACAACGGTCTGTAACACTGAGCAAGGACATCTCCAAGGGCTCCAAGCATGCACAGAGGTTTTCCTGCCACAGTTCCCTTTGTTTCAGTGTTCTAGAGTACTGTCGTATTTTAATATTATTTAATTTCTCTGTTATTGATTATTAATTATCATTAAGTATACAAGAAATATACATAGGATGGGTGATGCCTCAGCTTATGGAATTTCCTGACTTCTAAATGCTCAGTCTCTCAACACAGACACTGCACCAACGCAGAGGGGTTTGCATTTGATTTTATAAGGGGAGAAATAAGCCATTTCCCTGCTGCTCAGACCCAAAATCCATGCTCAAGCGCACATGGGGTCAGCCCCTAACCAGCTGCGAGCACACAGCCAAGTTATTGCATTTCTGGATGATGAATAGGGATCAGGAAACGCACCTGCAGGGGATTTGCATGAAAATGAAGATCCCGGGCACCTGTGTATGCGAAATACTGATGGACAGAACCGAGGGTACGGCGCAAAGCCCACATCACCAGCTCTCTGAGGGGGCACGGAGAGCTGCTCCGACCCCGCGGGAAGGGAGCAGGAGGAGAAGCTGGTGGCCAGGCTCTCATTAGCAGGTTCCATTCCCTGGCACAGAAGTTCACTGGGAAGTTGCACCAGCTCTCTCATAAATTCATGCATTTGCTGCTGGTCTAGGGCTCTTAGGCTGATGGAAGAAAGAAAAGTTTCACTTCCAGAGCTGCTGAAGTACCTTTGGAATTCCCTGACGCTGCCAGAGTGTTCTGGATTCCATAACCCCCCTGCAGCCCTCTAGATCCCAGCCCTGCAACACCTCCCCTCTTTTCCAGGCATCCAGCCAATCCAGGTGCTGTTTTCCAGGATGCTCCAGTGCCCAGAGGGCAGCAGTGGACCCCGTGTGCCCAGAGCCTGGGCTCTGGTGCTGCTGTCACATCCAGAGCTCTGGCTGCCAGCCCCTGGCTGTCCTGCTGCCACTGCAGGG
>JAWWES010000171.1:499900-504900 GCA_035583135.1 Lophotriccus pileatus
TGGGAGTGTCCAAGGCCAGGTTGGAGCAACCTGGGCTGGTGGAAGGTGTCCCTGCCCAGGGCAGGGGGTGGCACTGGATGGGCTTTGAGGTCCCTTCCCACCCAAACCAGTCAGGGATTCTGAGATTCTCTTGTTCCACGTGACCCTTGGGAGGGGCTGTGGCAGCAGGTGCACATCAGCCCCTCTGCAACCACGCAGGTCTCTTTGACTCTGAGGAGTGAACATTGGTTTCAATTATTTAAAATCCTGGCCTGTCAAAATATATGTGAATAAACAGATGTGAGCGGGCAAACAACACTCACGTATCCCAAATATTTCTTCTCCTCAGCATGCCTCTCCAGAAAAGCCTGGACGTGTATCTCAAATAATTAGATTTTGTTCAGTAATCAAACTCAATCAGACGGATTCTCTGTGAACTACTTTTATCCCCACAATGAGGAATGTGTGTCGTTCTCCGGCGCATTTGCATATTTTTCCATAAACCTAAAACCAATCAATTTTGAAGAGTTATGATAATATAAAGAATCTGAGGCAATTACATGTCTTTTAAAGAGGGATTCAGAATGCATTCCACTGGCAGGGTTCAGGGAGTAGAGCAGTCAGGACTCCTTTAACCCTTTTAGTGACACCCGGGTGAGGTCGCGGTGGCGACACTTTGGGACGGGGTGAGACCGGGGGCCGTTTGTTCCTCCTGGACATTCATTCTCCCCTATGGGCTGGAACACAGACTTCCCAGGGATTTCCCTTCCAGCAACAGGGAGGAATTGTGCAAAGTGCTATAGGTAGGGCTTGGAAATGTTTTTTTTTAAAACAGCCATTTGGTGGAAATGGCTTTTTAATGATTTTTCTCTGTGGCTCTGCCTGGCCACGGCAGCCTTTTCCATGTTTATTGAGCAGTGCAGGCTTTGCCTTCCGTGCTGTTAATGCTCAATCTGGAGCAGGCAGAGATCTCCAGGGGTTTGGATGGGTCCCCAGAACTGCACATCCCTTCTAACCAGCTTCAGTTTGGAGGGAGCTGCCCTCAAACCCCTGGCTCAGTGTGCAGAGCAAGGGAACTTTTTGCAGTGTGTTTGTGGTCCTGCTGAACCTCCTGGGACCAGGAACACCAGCAGGGCTCATGCCCGAGGGGTGGGGCAGCTCCTGAGGTGAATGCCAGCATTTCTAAAGAAACTGCATCCACCTGAGAGGCAGCAATTAAAGCACAGCTGTCTCCTCCCCACCCGTACTGAGAGTGCCACACCACAGCTGGAAGGCCCCTGTGGACATCCTTGTGGACCCCTTGTCTTCTCCAGATCTTTGTGGACCCCTGGTCCTCTCCTAACTCTTATGGACTCCTGGTCTTTCCCAGGCTATTGTGGACCCCTGGTCCTCTCCAGACCCGCTCCTCATCCTAAGCAGAGGATCATCTGCACATTCAGGATCTGGAGAAGGCAGGAAATCCCAGGGCTGGGGACAGGAGGAGGTGCCAATAAAGGGGGTTTCCAGCCCATGTCACTGGAGACAAAAAAGCCAAAAAGACTTGGTGGAACAACCCAAAGAGCAACACCAGTGATGCTGGGCTGCAGGGATGCACTGCCCTGGGCAGAGGGAGAACAGGAATGAGCTGTGGGTGACCAGCCCAGCTCCTGCAGGTGGAAGTTGTGCTGCTGCACAGGCTGGAAGGGGCAGGGGAGGGTCAGCAAAGAGCGGCTGGTGCTGTGTGGGAGACCCAGGGCAGCGACAGCACTGGCTGCAGACCCTCACTTCGTGTGGATCCCCATTTGCTGGCCTTGTCCTTCTGCTGAGAGGGGGAGAAATTCATTCTGCATCCCTGTCATTTGTTTTCTACTGGAATATCTTTCACCAGCATTTCCAGTGTCCTCTCCCCCTGCAAATGAGTAATGGGGGAAAGTAACTTTGGAAATGACATTGCAATGTAATCATCCATATTGTGTATTGTGGTTAAAATTGATTAAAATAATATTGAAACTCCCCCAAGGGATTATGCAATTATAAGTCAAGTCCCAAATGGAAAAGGTTTTTGAGAACTTGGCAGATGTCTTAATGAAAATGAAGCATTATAGTAATATATTAGTGCTATTTGTGTGTTATTGACAGCAAGATCACTAAACTGTATAAATTACTGTCCACAAGAATGGCTGAATTGTTTTTCTTTCAGGAAATTTTTAATCAAATATAATTTCAGAAAAATAATTGTTTAATTTTGGCCTTACCTTTGATCCCCACGTTGATGGATCAATTATTAAACTGAGTTTTAGCCCCTCACTCGCTTTGGAAGTTGACACTTTAAATATTTGATTTTACACCCGTTTTGTTTTATTACAGAACAAATTGTGGCCCGTGCCAGGATCTCTTCCTTGCAGCCCTGTGAGAAAAGGCAGTTGGAGGCTCCCAGCTTTTCTTGCTGCCCTCCTGGCACAGTCCCTTCCCAAGGCTGGGGGGGCAGGAATGGGGATGGGAGAGGGAAGGTTCCCCTTGGGGAACCTCCTTCCACTGGGGGAAGGTTGAACCCCTCTGAGCTGGGGATTGGGTGGGTGTTGCCTTTTTCCCTGCACAGAACAGCCCTGTGGAAATAAACACAGGGAATTCCTATCAGGAGATTTATTCCCACACAGGAATTTCGGTTCCAGTGGTTAAGAAATAAACTGCCTGCCTGCAACTACACAATGTTTTAGTCTCTAATTTTAAAAATATGCTGTATTTTAATATCTTTTTAAAAAGAGATACCAGTTTTTATGAAGCACTACATGAGTTGCTGATGGATAAATCACCCAAGCATGGTTAAAGAGACCCTAATCTCCAGATGGTACCAGATCCATTTAATTGTATCCTCTGACCTCATCTCACCTGAGCCTGCATTAAAATCATAATACAGTTCAAGTGTAAAAATGATATAGTGTTTATTCGTCCTGTTTATAGGGGGGCAAACACACAGTTAAATTCAGATGTCGAAAATTAGTGTAGCCATTTGAAAAGGTTGAGTTAGATCAAACTGACTCTCAGCATTTTATTTGCCCTTTTTTTATTCAAATGGCTCTATTGCTACAGTTTGACATCTCCAATCAAGGAGGAATCTGAGGGGGAAGTGAGGTGGGTTTTGGGGCACGATGAAGGCGGGTCCAGCCCTGGGGAAGGGGAGTGAAGCACTGGGGGCTCATTTTTGATTTGCACCACGTGTGATGAGAACGGGCCGCATACATCACAGATGTCCTGCAAATATTGGAGTATTTGAGTGCCCAAATCATCCCTGCCCTCTGTGTCCCACCCTCCCTGCTCCAGCAGACAGGGGTGTCCCTTCCTGCCTGCCACAATGCCTTGGGGATCCCACCTGAGCTCCTTCTCCTCGGGATAATCACCTGAACCAACACTCCACCTTGAGGATTCACCCTCAACCCTTGCTGCTGTCCCCTAAAATAGGGATCCACCTAAAATCAGGTGCTCCAGCTTTGTGGACTTGTGATTGTGGGAGTAATTAACAATCCTGCTCAGCCCATAGTTACACACAGACACCTGAAATTCCATGTGAAATCCATGTTGGCTTGTGTGTTGATGTGGTACCTTGTCTGAATCATATAAGAGTGAAATGCCTCTCTGTGGTGGGGGAAAACCTGAGGGGGGATGGGTGGAGGGGAGGGAGGAGAGGAACACAGACAAATAACCAAAATTATTATGAATGCATTGGCAGAGCCAGGTTAGCAGTTTTACTGCAGATATACTGGATTATGGGGAGAATTGAATAATTTATCCAGCAATTTTCACATAAGCAATATTATTAAAAATGAAGACATGAAAAAAGAGCTTAGTTATAGTGGAGAATATATATAGGCCATGAATAAATGTATTAGGCACTAAGAGTAGTGAATGTTTTAGTAGGTTTAGACTAGATTAAAAAAACTTGTATTTGATTTCAACTAAGTCCTAAAATAGCTGCTGAGAAGAAAGGCACATCTCAGGGTGTGCAGGGCCAGAAGGGCTCCGTGTGTGTGAGCTGTGTGTGCCTCCTGTTGGGTTGCTTTTACCTCGGCTCCGTCCCAGGGCTGGGTGACTGAATCCTCCAGGAACTTTAAATAACCACCAAGGTAAGAATTCGGGAGCCTCACTATTTGTGGAGCACATGCAGAGAGAAGAATGCTTCTGGGATTTTTATGATCCAAGTATTAGAATGGTTTTTTAAAGAAAACTAAGTATACATGTGCTTGCGTACACTCCGTGTGTCTGGTCCAGTGGAAGGTGTCCCTGCCGATGGCAGGGGTCTGGAATAAGAGGAGCTTTAAGATCCTTCCAATCCAAACCAGTCCATGATTCTAGATATGTATGGGAGTGGGTGCTGCACAGAGAACTCCCCCACTGAAGTGCACCCAGAGACCATTTCTGGGAGCCAAGAGCCATGGCAGGTTGTTTTAAGTCATGGTTCTGTTGGTGTGCCTGGGACAGGTGTTGTAGTTTGGTTCAGAGCGACGTTTGTCCTAAATAAAGCTGAAATAAATTTCAAATATAGGTATATATATCTATATGTGCATGAAACTACTGCCTCCTTTATTTCTTCTTTGTTTGTAGGGGAACCAACCTTGAAGCTCTTTCAGTCAGATGTGACTCGTGAACAGAATGGCCTTGGAAAAGCTGAGAGCAGAGCTCTGATCTGAGTGCTCACTCTGGGGGCTGCTGCTTGCTGTAAAACTATTCATAAAGTAGTTTGCACTACGTGCCCTTATGCTCCTAAATTAAGGCCATTAAAACCATTCTCAAACATGTTGATTTTCAAACTAAATGAGGGCATGGAAGACCAAAGCCCCTTTCCCACTAAGACCGACAGTTCCAGCGTGGTGGCACTCTGGCATGCTGGATTCCTGATGGTGGGACTGGCGGGTGCTGACTTTTATATAGGGGTCCTGTCCCATCATCCCATCCCATCCCATCCCATCCCATCCCATCCCTGGGCAAAGGGGAAGAGGACACAGAGGAGGATCCCTGTGTTTCCCTCGGGAGCTCTGGTGCCTCAC
>JAWWES010000171.1:509900-513333 GCA_035583135.1 Lophotriccus pileatus
TCTCCTGCCAAAACATCAACCTGAATAATGTCTATTTACTTTTAAATCTCGCCGAGAGAGAGGAATTCACAATTCCCGGGAAGCGCTGCCCGCCAGGGCGCTGGGTGAGCTCCGGGCAGGCACAGCCCAGGCAGGGAGTGCTGCGGGGACAGGCGTGGCAGGGATGCTGGGGGTGGTGGGAGGGAGGAGGGCAGTAGGTCCATCAGTCCTGGGCTGAGGATGCGGGATGCAGGCGGGATGCAGGCGGGATGCAGGCGGGATGCTCGCGGAACCCACGGCACGGCCGGGTGACGATGCAGATGTGCCCCCAGGCCCCCAGGCACTGCTGGCTGAGGGTGAGGGGGCGCAGGGGGGCACACAGAGCTGTGCAGCACAGCCAGGAGGGGTGGGCAGACCCCCACCCAGGCCCGAGCCCCTCCACGGCGCGATATCGGCCCGCGGTGGCCGTTATTAAACGCGCAAGATCCCCGCGTGGAGTGGCGGAGGAAATGATATAAAATTTCATATGCCCACCCCGGTGTATAAACAGGCTAAATCCCTACACATTTTCAACCCTCAGCAGTCTAAAGGTTAAAGCCTGTCAGCTGGATTTCACAGATTCCAGGAAGGAATGGAGAAGTCACGCCAACTCCTCACTGTACACCAGTGATCAAACATCTCCTCATTACACTTCAATATTGTTGCCTCTAAAGGTCACCATTGCTGAACATAATCACACAAAATCAAAACTGCAAACTTTATATATCATAGAGGTAGTAAATAGCTCGGAGGTTTATTTTCTGGTGCCTGAACAACACTCTGAGCCCATTTATAAATTCCTGGGTGCTGTGGCATGAACCGAGTGCATTTGCAGGGGCTAACAAAAGCTTCAATTAAATCAATTTCCTGTGAAAAATATTCAAAATAATTTATTAGGTCAGTACCAACTGGTCTAATCAAGCAATTGTTCCTCAGCAACTTTAATTTGCATAATTAAAAAAGAAGAATTTTGATTATTTAGAGAAACAGCAGATTTTTAAGAACACGATTTCTAGGTCAGATTCCTTGAAATGCTTCATCCTTGGCAAGGAGAGGATCCTGCAATTTATTGAGATGTTTCTAAGACGTGCTATAAATTCTGGATCACACCATTATTTTCCTATTCACTGGTTTTCCTCAGCACTCATTTAGCTTGGCAGAGCCGTGGCCCCAGCTCAGCCACAGGCTCCTTGAAAACTGTGTTTGATCCTTTCACCCCAATGAAAGACCAAAAATTCTGACCTGGGGTGGATGGACACTTCTCCAGAGTCAAGCCAAGTAGGAAAGGAAGATTGATCCTGAAAAGGGAGACTGAGAGGTGCAACGAGCAGTTTTGCAGGAGGACGGATTCTTGGATTCTTGGGTGAAAAGGACAATTTTCAACAGCCAAAATTATGTGCCAGCCACTTGTCAAATTCAGCTCAGGGCAAATATGGAGAGGACAAAACATAAAGCAGAAGGGTTTTGGTTGTTTGATGGAAGGACCATTCAGCCAACCCCCAACAGAGTTGTTTGTACTACAGACACCAAACAGGGGCAAGAGTCGGATCTCACCCACCTGCTCTAGTTCTCCCTCTGCAAATCAGGGCTCAAAGGAGATGAAAAGGCCCATTAATAGAATTATTGCCATGCATTTTGACATCTAAATCAATGCCATCAGATTTAGATATCAAATATCTGAATCCTTGTGGCAAAAATGCCCCCAGGATTTCGTCATCCCTGCTGAAGTTCCAGCTTTTTGCTTCTGCAACCCACCAGCTCTTCCACCTGCACCCCCTGTGGCATCCCAGCCGTGCTCCCGACCCCTTCCCTGCCGTGTCCTCGGGCAGCGAGATCTCAGGGAGCCGCTGTGGGTTTCGAATGGCCACGGAAAACACGGAGCAGCAGTGCCGGGCCCGCGGGATCTCCTCTCCATCATCGCTGCTTTAAAAGGCCCACCGGGAACGCCGGGACAGCTCTAGCGCCGGGGGCAGGCGGTGGAATAAATGGCTTCATTCAAAGCAGAGCTGGAAAACAGCGCATTGATCCGCTGCTCCCAAGAGCTTTTCAATAGCCCGAGAGTGGAGTCCCGCGGGGCTCAAAGGGTGCTCTTGTCCGGGCTGGAACACGGCCCTGAGACACTCACACACACTCGCTTTGCTGCCTCCCTCCCCCCTTCCCCCGTGCAAACTTCCTCAGATAATTGATCTTTTCAGGAAAAGAGAATAACAGACTCGGGGTCCCATCCTCTCGCCGCAGGAGTCAATGGGAATTTGGCTAATGACTCTCCCGGGAAGGGCGAGCCTTCGATTTCCAATAGGGAGGCAGCTCGGCGCTGCAGAAGGTTTAACGCAGCGCTGGAGGTCGTGGCTGACACGGGATGAGCATCCCCCGGGCAGCACTCCCGGCTCTGTGCCGGGACCAGCCCCCCCAGGACCCTCCCACACCGAGCTTCTCCCACCGGGCACCCCGAGCTCCAGAGCCCGCTGAGCACAGGGACACCCTGATGGTGCTCATCAGGCCGTGCCAGCCCTCAGAGAACTCCTGATTACAAACAAACCCCGTTCCCTTCTGTCCCTTCCCAAAGGAACTCGACCCCTCGCCTCAGCCACCACTTGTCGTTGGCTTTTCTCATCACAGAATCACAGGATCATTAAGGTTGGAAAACACCTCCAAGATCATGGAGTCCAAGCTTTTCAAACTCCTTCACTAACATTCCCTGCTGAGAAGGCACAGCCTCACCAGGAGCTGCTTCCCAGGGGCACAGACCCACCGGCACTGCCCCCCATGCCATGACCCCCCTCTGCAAGGATGCAGACACACTGATGCCCACCAGGCAACTCTCTCCCAGGTTGAAAAATAGCTCATTTCACTAATATTTCCATTGAAAGCAACGGGATGACCTCAAGAGTGAAGTGCCATCTGATCAGTGCCAAGAGCAGCGGACACAGGTCCCACATTTTTCCAGGAGAACTGTGCACCAGCTGTTTTGATGTGCACACACTCAGAGTTGGTGTGTTG
This sequence comes from Lophotriccus pileatus, assembly GCA_035583135.1. Taxonomy (NCBI): domain Eukaryota; kingdom Metazoa; phylum Chordata; class Aves; order Passeriformes; family Tyrannidae; genus Lophotriccus; species Lophotriccus pileatus. Next base: position 512,919 of record JAWWES010000171.1, read on the forward strand.
TGCTGGGGCCAGAGAGCTGCTCCTCACAACCCGATTTTGCTGCTTTTTACCATGACAAAGGACTCGTGTTCCTATGAATAAATCTGTAACTAGACCACACACGATTATTAGGCTCCGTACCAATTGTCCCTCATTAATGATTCAGAGCAGCCATTAGCATTTTGAGGCAAACAAGGTGTACTTAGTTAGCAGGACATGACCCAGCTGTCATTAAATTATATCTATGATTAATGATCTTCAGAGGCAGAGCTCGGAGCCTGGGCGAGGGTGAAGGGACAGGCAGGGGGGTCACAGCTGGCAGTGGATGCTGCAGGATAGACCCACGGAATGGTTTGGGTTGGAAAAGCCCTCTGAGCCCATCGAGTCCAACCATCCCCAGCACTGCCAGGGCCACCCTAACCCGTGTCCCAGGGGC
>JAWWES010000171.1:516496-521496 GCA_035583135.1 Lophotriccus pileatus
GAGCCCCCTCTCTGTGCTGGAAGCAGAAGCCCTGCACACACTCGTGTTTTCCCAGCCGAGGGAGGCCGGGGGTGGGGACGGCAGGGGCTGAACACGGAGCAGGGCCACGCACCAGGGTGGGACAGGCACACTGTGGGTGCTGCAGGGATGGGCTCAGGCACCACCTTTCCACCTGTGACTTCTTATCACCCCCATCTGGCAAAGCACACAACCCAAGAGTCACAAAAACCAACCCCAGGCCAACCTGACCTACCATAACCCAACCCTATCCAACCCCAACCAGAGATGACATAAATTAAATTTAATTCCACACACACCTTAAAAGTCCTCCCTTTTCCTGCTGCCTGTAACATTCACTCTCTTGCTCAAAATGTGCAGTTCCACAGGTTGGGTCTTTTTTATTTTTTAAAGAAGGTACACTCTCTGAATCTTTCCTTGGGTCAGAGCAGTATCACCTGACAGGACACGACAGCTCTCATCAGGGAAAGCTCCAGCCCAGTGTGAAGATAATTCCTGGTGCTGCCATTCTCTCTTCCCACATACCAAAGGAGAAGGGCAGACTGTCAAGAGAGCTCAAGTCTCTACCCATGTCCCCCAACCAGCACAGATGGGCCAACCCCAATGGCAGCAAGGTCATAATCCCCTCTACTGGACCCAAGTACTTGTCCATCCTCTGCAATAACACAAAACCTCGGCGGTGCAAATGTTCTGTAAGCCCAGAAGTCGTTCTTTACACTTGAAATGCTGTTTTGCATTTCCATTTTTTTCAGAAACTTATTAATTTGTGAGCTTAGCAGGAGCATGCCCTGTGCCATGTGTCTCAATTGCATCCCATAAATATTTAACACCGCTGGAAAACAATAATTTTCTAACCCAAAAACCAGCGTTACACAAATTAAACAATTGCTAAGTGACCACGGTGCTTTTCTGTGAGTGCCATCTCCTTTATTGACCCGAGCCAGGCTGAGAGAGCCAATTACAGTGCACTGAAATGTGCCTCAGCTGCCTGGGAATGGCCATTAGATTTTCAGCTTCTGTGTAGTTCAATGGAAATTAGAGTTAAATGTGTATTTTGAATGCAGAGGGTTATTACTATGAAGTTAATCCTACCATTACTTTTTACTGTGGGTCTGTGGAAGTTTAAAGGGACCTGAGAGAGGGCAGTAAGTGAGGGCAGCCCTGGCTGCTGTGCCCACCAGCGGGGCATGGCCCGGGCTCAAGGCACCCTCCTCAAATCGTGTCACTTGTAGAATTTCCTCCTGACTTTTGCAAACATTAAATGTTCTTGCCACCGAGAACTAATTAAGAAACCCAGACCACTATTGCCAAGCTAATTCTGTTCGGGTTGACTGGGTGTTCAAATCTGACTCTGGATGCTCATCTCATGTGTGCTGTGACCAACCATTGCGGTTGGATTAAGGTAATTACCGAGCTCAACACTTTTCTGATACATTTTACAGTAATGGAATCCGAAGCTTTTATGTGCTTCTCCATCTTCACTTCAGAGGATTGGGAGTGTGAAGCTGTGCTTGAGGACGGAAAAGCCAAAGCCCAGTTAATCACCAGCCTACAGCGTGGCTTGGCTCAGCTCAGCTCAGCTCGGCTCAGCTCAGGCTCCCAGATCAGGGCCAGCAAACTGAGCACCACATTAAAAGGTTCTTTGGAAAGGAGATTGGATCCAGGTGGGTGTCAGGCTCTGCTCCCAGGGACAGGAGGAGAGGGAACGGCCTCCAGCTGTGCCAGGGGAGGGGCAGGTGGGACAGCAGCAGGAATTTCTCCCTGCAAAGGGTGGTCAGGCCCTGGCAGGGGCTGCCCAGGGAGACATGGAGCTGGAAAAGTGAAAAATGGGGAATGCTTTGTGAAAACTGCCAGAGAAAGGAAAGGCATCAGAAGCAAGAACCCAAATGCAAATTAAGGCTCTAAGAGTGGAACACAACAGATCTCTCCTGGGATGAGAAGACCTTTGCTCTGTTGAAGAGAGACAGAAGGGCCACAGACCTTTCCATGCTCCACAGCCAACACACTCAATCAGCTGAGCTTGGCCTTCACCCCCCTCCAGCCCTCGTGCTCCCTGTCCAGTCGCTAACAAGGGCCATTTATGATGGTTCTCTCTGGGATGGGGCTGCCTCTACCTCGGGAAATTGGATTCCTCATACACCACAAATTGGGCAATAACTTTCAGCCACTACCCATGAGCTGGACTCGGGTCAGCCAGCTAGAACAGAAAGGGCCTCTCCAGCCCATTACCAGCCTCCTGAAATATCCAGGCTCTAACTGGACTGAGCACACGAGGCAGGGAGTGCCAATACTCGTTAGGTGCTGCCGCCGCTTCCCCGATCAATCGCGGCCGAGACCCGAGACGCGGCAACGCGCGGCACAGCGGCTGAAACCTCGGCCAGGGCAGTGCTGCTGCTCGCTGAATTCTGGTCCCACGGAGCACAACTTCAGCTCAGAGCTGGCTTCACGTCCACCATCTCCAGTGGCAGAGCAGCAGGCCCCTGGGACGGACCCCGACGCACCGGGGTCTCTGGTCCTGCCCGGCACGCCCGTGACGGGCGCAGGCTCTGGGGCTCACCGTGACCTGCGGTGTTTCCTGGCCCACAGGAGATGTCCCCACCAAACCTAACTTCAAAAGGGTTTACTGAAAAATGCAGACCAGCACAGATTCCCAGAGAAACCCAAATGCAGCCAGCGGAACCACTCCAGAGCAAGAGGGGGATCGACAGTGAGTGAGAGCAGGGGCTGGACCTGCTGCTGGAATGAGATGAACTTTAAGGTCCTTCCAACCCAAACCATTCTGGGGGTCTATGATCCTGTAAATTCATCAATGTTTTCCTCAATTTTCTTTTATTGTCTCTGTCATTCAGTGATCAGAGTGAGGGTACAACTACAATTTAGCCCTTTGGTAGAATTTACTTCAGTGATTAAAATAACTGCATGGAATTAGCGCAATTCTAACGTTGTTTTTTATCTTGAGTGGCAGAAAATCATTGCTCCTGGGATAATTCTTAACCTAACAGAGTGACCCCTATGAAATACATCCAAAAGTTTTATGATTTTCCCCCTTCATGCTAATTTAATGTAGCCCAATTGTTTAATCTCAAACTGAACACATTCCAAATAAAGTAATGCAGCTCACAACAAGACACTGCAGGAAATAATTAGGTTGCAAGTTGTGGAGGCTTTAATATGGTTGAAATTATATAACTATCTTTGCATTCCCTGTATGGTCCTATTAAATGCAGTCGGCATTGATGTCGGGAGCTGTCAGGAAGCAAAATGAAAAATAGTTTTAATAGCTGCTCTTTGACCTGTTTTATATTTTATGTCAATTATAACAGCACACAACCATGCATAATTATGAAGCATAGATGCATTAAAATGTACACATAATTTGTGTTCTTATGGCAACCGTTGCATTAGGATCTGGAAAACAAACGGATGCCTTCCTCTTGTGGGATACTGAGCACGCTGGAGTTGTGTCTGCCTGCTCCCTCTGAGGGATTGAACCCAAACACTCTGAGGGACAACAAAACCAGCAGCTCAGTGTCCCTCTGCCCCCGTCCCAGGGCTCTGAGCACGGGCCTGGCTCTAACCCAGCTGCTGGAGTGGTGAACTAAAGGGGGCTGAGCAGGGTTTTTCCCTAAGTTCATTTTGAAATTAAATGCCCATCCAAGTCCATTCACCACGAGGGACAGTCACAAACTGCAGCCACTGGCCCGTGTCCCTTGCTTGCCTCTTTCTGTGAGCAGTATTTTTAAACCTCCTGAGCTGCCTGGCACAGGGCAGGGGAGCTGCTTCTGAAAAGTCATGCAAGCCAAACAAATGTTCCAGCAATTCCTTCGGGCTGCTCTGGTGCAGTTCGATACAGGGTTGGTGTCACTGTTGTGTCCCAACCCAGGCAAAAACTCTCCACCTTTGGGCTCAGTGGGAGAGCAGCAAGAGTTTTAGTTTTTCAGTTGCTTTTATTTTTTAAATTGCTTAGTTATATTTGTGCATAAATCAGAGCAAATCTAAGGGAAATCCCTAAACCAGTTCCTTTCTCTCCTATTTAAAAAACCCCAAACCAAACCCTCAAGCCCTGATCTGCTCTTCTGCCAGAAGCTCACTCACATCTGAGAACTGTCGGGGCAAGTTCCTTGTGGGAAGAGGAGGACTGAGATGGGTTTTAAGGTCCCTTCCAGCCCAAACTGCTTTGTGATTCTATTAATTACTTTTCAAGGTGGTTCTGAAGATGGGCACAAAACTGATATCCTGCCTGAAACAGGAAACCTGAGCAAGACCCGCTTCCTTGTCCCTCCTAACAACCAGCTTTTTGCATCAAAACCTGGCAGGGAGTGAAGAGGCCAGTGAGGAGCTGAGGCCAGTCACCAGGATTCCATGGGAATGTGCAATTCGTCTGGTGAAGGAGGCACTTCCCTGGCTTGTGCACAGTAACTTGCCCAGGTAGCCACACTCCCTGTACCCTGTGGGATGCTTTGATTCCAGCTCTCCCTGCCCTGCGCTGTTAAATTGTCACAGAGCCTTGTAAACAGAGGCTCTCCCGCTTCCAAACTAACATCATAACAGGAGTGTTTACGGAAAAATGCTCAAGCACTGAAGCAGAAAGGGCTTAGCACTGATCAGACCTCTCTCCCACCTTTATTCTTCGCTATCCACATTGAAATGCAAATACCAGCGCCGGGTTTCCACCAGCGTGCCACTCACAAATTGAAAAGCAGTTTTTATCTATGCAAATGTAAGCATGGTAATTGAAGTTAATCAATCAATGCTAGCTTTCACTAAAACCTTGAACATGATTGAATAAAGTAATTATCATTCAGCAGAAAATGATGAAGTTGTAGACAGCATGAACCTTATTAAAGGAGGATTTTGAGTCACAATGGCTTAATTTAGCTAACAGCCCAGCCTTAGCCCAAGCAACACACTGCCCTTGCTGCCTGGGATTGTTTTAGGGGCTGGGGGGAGAAAAGGGGGACTTTTTTTTCTTTATTTTTACA
>JAWWES010000171.1:526496-563152 GCA_035583135.1 Lophotriccus pileatus
CACCCCTCCTTCCCAAAGAAACTTTTTCAAGGCAAATGAGAGTTATTTTTTCACCTGCCATGAGGAACTGCCAGTGAAAGGAGCGTTTTTAACCAGTTTTATTGATTCATGCTTTCAGTCCTTACTCAGTTAAAAACAAGGCACATTAAATACATCCTCTTATTGCTCGATAAACGCATGCGGCTCATTCCAGATATCAAAGGTAATAAATAACGGCAGGAAAACACCAAGACAGTTATAAAAATGACAACCCAGCCTCGAACACAGCATTGAACAGCCCAGGCTGCAACAGGAACCTGACAACAGACGTAAGTGCCACGTGTAGACCCGCAGTGAGTGTCTGTACACGTATTTATACACATCGACACACACTGCCTGGATCCCCCCGGGTGTGCAGTTTATTCAAAACACAAAATAACCCCAGCAAATCCAGAAATCCAAGTCTCATCTCCCCACCACCCCCCCCCAAAAAAAAAAAAAAAAAAAGAAAAAGGAGAAAAAAATAATCCCATTCCTGCTTTTCCAGTGCAGATCAGCACGGCAAGACCGCGACATTGTACAACTCTTCCCACAGTACATTCACATTAAAAAATCCTTAACACAGCCAACATTCCTGCAGACAGAGTGAGGGGATAAATAAATACTTCAGGTTTCTTCACGTACAGGTTCAGCTGTTGAAGGAACACATGCAGGAGTCCCCATCATTCCAGGGCTGCACAGGGGAGCAGGAGCGGGACATAAAGTGCCTGAGACGCAAAGCAAATCCATGTCCAGGGACACACAGCCAGGAGAACCCCAAAGTCACATTCCAGATGCAAGATTAGCAAAACAAGAGAGTCCCAAAGTCACATTCCAGAGGCAAGATTAGCAAAACAAGAGAAACAAGGAGCACACTTTGGGTACCACACAGAAAATCCTGCTTTCCAGGTAAACCAGGGTTAATAGTTTAACAAAGCCAGCTAGAGAGGAGTGGAAGAGAATTCCTCTTTAAACCATATAAAAGCTGTTCAATATTGGAAATATTTTTTTTTAGACGTGGCCTGGAAAAGGTTTCATGACTTTTACTTCTTTTTTTTCCCTCTTTAATTATTTGCAATCGTAGAATTCCAAACTCCTTCCCTTGTTTCCTGAGCCAAAATTACCTGTGTGTTATACATTCACTTCCCTCAGTTCTGCAGGATATGTGAAATCTGTTACCGTGGGTTTGGAAACACAAAGCTGAGTCAAACATTCCATCCTTCACCTGAATATTCAGGAACACAGTTCAAAAGGAAAAGTTTACAGGACCACAGGAACAAACCCCTTTGTTCATTAAAACAACCTTGTGGTGTCAGATGTGCCAACTCCTCCCTCAGTCCCTGCTCACAGCAAAGGGCTTGAAGCACAAAGCCACAACCTGAACAATATCTGCATCAAAAAAAATGAATTTAACATGCAAAAACCATCTGAACCATTTTAAAAACTCATTTGAGATGAGCCTTGCCCTGGCTTTTTCTCTTTTGTATCTACTATTTTTCAGCACCTGAATTTTAATGTTTTTTAAAGGACTGTGCTTCTCCAGCAAAACAAAACATTTGTGCTCACTGTGCTACATCCCACACTCCTCAGCATCTCCCTTTGTGTCTGGAATCATGTTCCCTATAAAAACATCTAAGGAGCCTTTGCTGTTCACTCCTGTCCTGTTATTTTCCATCAGTGAAATGTGGTGACACCAGTCAAATACATCAGATTTTACTGATCAGAAATTCTGACACCTGGGAAGTGAAGCTTGGTTTGAGGGGGAAATTGCCATTGCTACTCAAGGAATAAAACAGATGCCAAATCCAGCAGTGAAGCAGGTTTTCCCTGCCTTGTTCTACATCAGGCAGAAATCTCCCACCTGATTCCTTTTGCAGGAAGGCAACAGACAGGTACAGCAGTGCTGGAAACAGCTCCAGTGTGGGCTCCTTCTTTTGGTTTTCCCATTAATCTGCTGAAAAATAGCCCTTTTTTCTAGAAAAGTTAGTGGAATGCAAGACAAACTTTGTTTTTTTTAACTCTGCGTTGAGCATTTTCAAATTAAGACTATTGTGCTACCAAAACCTGCCCTATCCTACACGTCATCAGGGTTTGTCCCAAACTCAAAGCACTTTTTAGCATAAAGCACCTTTTACCTCTATTTTACAGCACAAAGCACCACCTGCCAGACAATGCCCATTTATTAAAGGCAGTTATTTGTGTTAATATGGGAGAAAGGGAAGCTGTCCTCAGCTTTTAGCCAAATTATTTCCTCGGGGTGATTCACCAAGATGTCCTGTTTTCCAGCTGTTATTTTTGCGTGGCCAAGTGTTGGCACCACTGGAAGAGGAGAGCAAACCCAGCCTCCTGGGAGGCTCAGGACAGCTCCCCACCGCCAGCACCACCCCAGGAAGGGTCAGGTTTGTTCCTTTTGGGATCACAGCTCCAATCCAGAACACCAGCTCTCCCTGGCTCGCTTTTTGCCAAAGACAAAAACTTTGAGAGGCCAGGTTTGTGTCTGGAGAATTCAACACGTTTAACGGCAGGACTCACTTTGAGCATCCCGTGCTTTAGAGGTTGGAAGTGAAAAGGTAATGACCAAGGCAGTACGTGCTTGTGTGTGCCCCCAACCCCTCCCAGCCTGCGTTCCTGAACTCTTGCTGAAAAGCCCTGGGACTGTAGAACCCCCACCCCAAAGGTTCCGGAGCAGTAAGAGAATCATTAATGACGAGGACAAACGCACCAACGCACTGTGGAAGAGCTCTGGGCACCTGGGCCAGCGGGGAGGGCGGAGGCTCTGGGTGTTCTCAGCAGCTCCAGGTGGCTGTGGGGTGGGCTGGGGTGGGCTGGGTGGGTGGGCTCACACGCCGCCCCCGCTGCGGTCCACCGGGATGGCGGCGCGGCGCCGCAGGTTCTCCTCGGCGCTCTTCATCAGCACGGCCAGCCTGCTCCCCGACACGTGGCCCTTCTGGATGGCACTCATCAGCTGGGACACAGGGACAGAGTGTCAGCCCCTGCTCGGGGCAGCACAGGGCACAGGGAGCCAAGAGCCCCTCACACCCTGAATGAACACAGACCTGATCTCTCCAGGGACTGACCAACACCGAGGTTCCACAGCCTCACCTCAGGGCTCCTCTGCATTTTCCAGAAGAATCAGAGAAGGCTTTGGCCAGCACAGGTGGCAGGAGGAGTGGAAGTACCCAATATGATCCCCTTGGAAGTACCAGTGCACACAACCACCATCACTGGGGTTTTTTGCCATGACATTTCAGAAGGTGGGATAACCACCCCTCCCACGGGGTTGTTTGTAATACCCCAGAGATGCAGCTCAAACAAGAGCACCATTTGGATTCGTTTCCATTTAGGAAGAAATTCCTGCCTGTGAGGGTGGGGAGGCTCAGGTTGGGCAAAGAAGCTGTGGCTGTCTCTGGATCCCTGGAAGTGTCCAAGGCCAGGCTGGATGGGGCCTGGAACAACTTGGGCTCGTGGAAGGTCCCTCCTAAACCAAACCATCCTGGGATTCCACGATTCCTGATCCACCACTGACCCCAGAGCAAGCCCTTTTTCACTCACAAGCCCTTCTCTGTAGAGACACTGTACTTGACTTCCACAATTCTTTCAAATCCAAACTCCTTTATAGACTTTTAAAACTAATTTGCCTTTAAGTCCTGGGAGCTGGGCTCGGCTCTCTCTCAGTGAACACACACTAGTGCTAAGATTTTAGTTAATTCTTTTTTATCCCATGGATAAAGTGAGCATTAGATCTGAAATTACCTGCAGTCAGCTCAGCACAGAGCGCTGGGGAAGAAATTGGCACTTGCAAAATGCAATTTCTTACTCCCATCGAGTGTAGGAGTCCTTCAGATTCCTTCCTTTCCATAGGAAAATCTATCCATCACACCTGAACTTGGACCTGTGCAAATGTGGTGTCAGCCCTGCCAAGGCTGAGCTGGAAAGGGACTTCAGACAAGTCCTGGAGTGCCAGGACAAGAGGGAATGGCTTGTCACTGCCAGAGGGCAGGGTTGGATGGGATACTGGGGAGGAATTCATGCCTGTGAGGGGGGGTTGCCTTTCCATCCCAACACCAAGGTCCCACCCTGTGTTGCACATCCCTCCACGGACACCCCTGGGCACCGGGGGCTGCCAGGCCTGGCTCTCACCAGGCTGTTACTGGGGTTCCCTCAGCACTGTGCCCCACCTGAGAGCCAGGCAGCCCCCAGGTACGACCTGTTCTATATTCTAACACAAACCTCCACAAATATTTGCCCAGGGCTTGCACAACCGCTCTGCGGCCAAACGCAATTACTTGGAAGTTTTCAGAAAGCAAACACCCAAGTATTGGGCACTGACTTAACAGATCCATTAAAAAATTAAACAAACATTTCATGTATTTTGCTCCCTCCATGGCAACCCCCTGTTCATTTCAGTGCCACCCCTCCCCACTTGGCAGTGGGCTGTGGGATGTGCAGGAGCCACTACCCCAAGGCAGTGCCTGGCCTTTATATTGTACAGAGGTGACACAGGTCCCCCAATCCCTGGGGAAACTGGTCAGCCCAGCACAGCAAAAACCCCACAACGGCCCCAAAACCCACAGAACACACAATTACTGGTCACTGCACCTTCTTAAGCACAATGTTCCCCAAAGTGCCCAAGCTCCAGCTAACACAGCCCTTCCACAAGGGCCAGGCTCCCCCAGCTGAAGGTCTCCCCGTGCCAAGGGAGGTGTGAGGGTGACCCTTTCCAACTGCCAGAACCAGCTGGGATGTTCTCTTTCATCTGAACATGTCACCACAAACTCTTTGGTTTGGTTTTCCCCCTTCTCCCAAGCTCACTGCAGCTCCCCAGCTCAATTGCTGCATTTTAGGCAAATAAATACTCCTTTTTGCTAATGCTGGACACAACCTGTGAAAATTTTCTGCATTTAGATTCAACAATGCTGCTCTTATCCCCAGCTCATCTCCAGAGAGACAATTACCATTTCCTTCGCCTTGATCTTGTTTGTTTAACTTGACACAGTGAAGAAAGGGCTGACATTGACCAAAATCCCCAGCATTAATTTCTCTCCTGTTCCACATTCATCATTGCCACCGGGCAGGGCAGACATGGCAGGCTCTGAAATGCCACCCCAAAAAACCCTCCTCGAAACAAACCCAGCTGGCACACTGCATGTGCAAAGAGAGCACCCCTGGTTTTATTTGAAAGCCCCCCAAAAGGCAGATGCCTGTCATTTCTTCCATAGAAACTGGGATAATTCAGCCAATCCAGGAGTTAAAATGGGTTATTGGGCCTGGACAGCCCTTATAATGTATTTATAATATAATATTCAGCTATTTAGTGTATTATTTCATGTTTTATTTATAGTTTATTATTACAGCTATTTATTATTTATCATTAAAATTTAGTCTCTTATTATTCAGTTTATTCATCTTTATAATTACCAGTAGTTTAGAAACTCCTAATCCCTCAGCAGCCCCAGATGATGTCAGTGTGCACAGCTGTGCCATGCACCTCCCAATGGACAACTGCATTATTTTTTACGTATTTAAACAGTATTTCTGTACTAAAAATGCCAACCTCAATGCCAATCTGTAAATGGGACCTGTTCTCTGGGTCTCAGTGGAAAAATATCGCTGCTCAAGGATGGCTCTGTGTGTGCCTTGTCACACTACAGGGAACACTCACCTGGGCCCCAACCCAGCCCTAAAACAAGGGGAAAACATTCCCTCCCTGTGGCTTTGCTCCTTAAAGAAACAGCTCCTGCTGGAGCAGGAGGAGTGACCCACCTGCAGGAACTCGTTGAGCTCCACCTGCCCGTTCTTGTTGAGGTCCACCTCGTTGAGGATCTCGTGGAGCGTGTTCTCGGCGATCTGCACGCTGATGCTCTGCACAAAGAACGCACAGCACGGCTCAGCACGGCTCAGCACCGCCCCACACACAGCCAGGCTGCTCCTGGAACCCAGGGGCACGGGGCAGCCTCACCTCCAGCACACGCTGCACGTCCAGGATGGTGATAAAGCCCTTCTTGTCCTTGTCAAACATGTGGAACCGCTTCTTGTACCTGCGGGAGGAGGGTTATCCGTGGGGGACCGCGCCGGGAGCGGGACAGGGGCTCGTCAGCTCTGCTGCCTCACTCACCTCTCGATATCTGAAGGCACTAGGCTGATTTCAGACCTGTCTGTTAACTGATCTGTTTTCACTTTGTAGCCCATTTCGTAATAGAGAAATTTTTTTGCAGTTTCAAGCTCTTCCTACAACAAAAACAGAAAATCTGTGTATCTGAGGAACAGCAAGTTCTTACACAAGTATTTTTATGTAGTATTTCTTATTTATTTATTATACTTTATTATTAGATTCTTCCATTTAACCAGGAGTTATCTAAGCTCCCAGAATTAAGCAGATGGCAGCTGAGAAGTATTTTTAAAGTTAAACTTAGTCACTTTTTAGTCTTGGAAAGAGGTATCAGCTCTAGCAAAGACTTCTAATTTCTGTGTAAATGCTTTCAGGACCCTCCCACACCTTCAGTCACACATGGTGAGTGTGCCCATTACAGGAAAATACGGCCCTTTTAGGTCAGGCCTGCAATATCCCATTTCCAGCTGAAATCTCAGCGTGATGTTTCACCCAACTGTCCAAAACCAACAGGAAAGTCAGGAGGCTCAACACCAGGCAGGTTCTTTATGGTATGAACTAGTTTTCCTGATGGCAGTAAAATGACTTTATTACCTGAAAGTTCAGGGCAAGGTCTTCCCAGGCCAGGTTTTAATGGGTGATAAACCCCTGACATACATAAAGCACCACAGAACAGAGTTCTCTCTACAGCAAAGGGTCCTTTCCCAGAACAAAGCCCAGAGGACACCCAGGTGATGCAGAGACGCCTCAGTGGCATTCCTGAGCTCCCAGGAGCCATGGAAGGCTTTGGAATTCCTACAGGTGAGTGCAGGACTTGCCCATTTTCCTTCCTGCAGGCGAGGTGGGAAGGGTGCCCAGCTCCCCACCACAGGTGCTGGCACTGGGGCTGTCCCTGCAGCCCTCCCCACGTGCTCATTCCACGTTCCCTGCCCTGACAGCTTCCCATTTGCTAAGCTACTTTTAGGGAAGAAGTGGTGTAGCTTTGTTCAACCTGGAAAATGATTCTGTGAGCAAATCTCATGGGGTCAAGGTGAGGCACTTCTAACACAGCCAAACTCCTCTGGCTATGGTAGACATGCAGCAAGCAGCACCCTCACACCTGGGACAGGATGGACCCCTTTCCTTGGGCACTCCTGCAGGCAGGCTCCAGGATCACAGCAGGTCCTCCGGCTCAAATGAGCCCTTTCCAGAATGTTAACCCAATGAATGGGAACAACAGGATACAGATCTTCCCTTTCCCCTCCACCCCCTGGCCAATCCCAACTCATTTCACAGCTATTTGATAAAGGCTTTATAACGAAATGCACCAAGTGACTCATTCTCTCGGGAATAAAACATCCCTTGTAGTTTTCTATTCAACTGACTTGGATCGCTAACATGGAAACTCCTTAAGCAAAACAAAGCAGCTTCAGCTGAAAAAGGCCCTTTGTACCTTCTTTTTCTGCTCACTCCAGTTGAGTTCTTTGCCCATGATGTCCACGATCCTCGGCAGGGCCTCCTCGGCCGCCTGCACGTTGAGGAAGGCCAGGCGGGTGCGGCGGGAGATCATGTCCACGGCGGTGCGGGCGTACTCCTTCACCCCGTACACCACCTGGGCAAGGGAAGAAACAGCACCAGGAAAAAACCTGCACCTTCCCAAAGGAAAGGGCTCACGGAGGTGTTTCACAGAGCCACGACCTGCTCTGGAGCCTGCTCGTGCCAAGAACACGACGCAGTTTTCCCACGTACCTCGGCTTCAATGTAAGGGAACTCGGACACGAGACGCTTCCCCACAATCGGCCACCTCTTCCCCGTGACCTGGGCGATTTTGGCCACCTCAAAGGCCTTGTCCCCGTAGGTGGAAGCCAAGTGCTGAGCCACCTGTGGGGAGGAAAACAAACCCAGTGTACTCTGAAAGCATGAAATACGCGGTGTTCCTTGCCCAAACAGGCTGCAGAGGGTGTTAGATGTGACTGTGTGGGAGGAAAGTCTGTTGTGCATGGGCTGGGCCAGCACTGCCCCCCATGTCTGTACCACTGGGACAGATGGCACCCCAGCTCTTCTGCCACGCTGAGATCATGGCTGATGGACAGCTCTGGGGGCTCCAAGGGGGACAAACCCCAACACTTTAGAGCAGGAAACAGTCAAGATTGGAAGGAAACAAAAAGGGAAGATGAAGAACAACTGCCTGAATTTATTTCTGTTCAAACCACCTTTGTCCCAGCCAGACAATAAGCTCTGATCAGGCTCACCAGACCTTTGCCCAAGTTATGCTGGTGTTTGATTTAGGGAAAAACCAAACCCCTGCAACACCAAAACATCAGAGCATCACCAGAACCACGACTCACCTCACTTTCAAGCCCGTAGTCTTGGACCAGCCTGATGTAGAGAGTGGGGCTCCAGTCCTGAGCCCCCTCCAGCCGCAGCCCCATGGTTTTACTGGATCCTGCCTTCAGGTTGTGCTCCTGAATGGCTGCATCGATGGTGTCCCGTGCCATGGCACGGTAGGTCGTCCACTTCCCCCCTGTGGGAACACACGTCCGCCTCTTTATTTGGGGAGAGCAAGAAGAACATGAAGTCGCTGCATACTATATATATACATATAATTATGCATCACAGGACTCTTGCCAGGCTCGCCCCAGGCAGCCAGTGGTGCTGTCACTGCCAGGGCAGTGGCTGGCTGCAGGGAGCAGGGATGATGCAGGGATGATGCAGGGGTGATACAGGGATGATGCAGGGATGCTGCAGGGGTGATACAGGGATGATGCAGGGATGCTGCAGGGATGATATAGGGATGATGCAGGGATGCTGCAGGGATGATACAGGCCCCAGGGAGCCCAGCCCAGCCCCGCAGTACCTGCGATGGTGACCAGGCCGCTGTCGCTGATGGTCACCACGTGGTTGCGCGAGATGGACTGCGTGTCCTTGGAGTTGGGGTCTGTGACCAGGGGCCGGATCCCGCTCCACGCTGCCAGCACGTCTCCTCTCCTCACTGCCCAGGCATTAGGCACAGTCAGCCCAGAACACAGGGGGATGCAGCTCCCACCTCCCGGGCTCTGGGGCTGCACCCCACTGCGCCCAGCAACCTGCAAAGCTGGGGGAGACCCTCCAAAGTCGGGGAATAAGCTGGGCTGCAGAATTACAGAACCACTGAGGGTGGAAAAGACCTTCCAGACCATGGAGTCCAACCTGTGACCGATCCCCACCTTGTCACCCTGAGGCTCCTTTTCTCCAGGCTAAGTTCAGCTCAGCACTGCTCCCATCAGGACTGGCAATAACTGCCAGCCCAAAGCAAAGTCAGACAGGTCTGTTTGTCTCCTCTCCCCGTCCGCCTGTGCTGACAGGACAGTCCTTACATTACATTTTAAAAGCCAAAACAAAGTTTGTTCTGTGAGTGTAACGTTTCCTTTTAGGACTCCCAAGCCTTTTCTCTAGCCTGTAGGTTATTTTTCCAAGTTCTCCTCTTGACAAGTCACCTCTACCCACAGCCTTCACCCTAAGTGCAGTTACTGATTTGCTTCACACTGAAGTCTTTGGAACGTGTTTTTATTACAACTTTCAAATAGGCGATAATTGAAAAATCACTAAAAGGGTGTAAAAAACATCCCCCAAAGAACACGGAATAGATTTCCAAAATCAATGGTGCTCTGCCAGCGTGCTGAACCTGCCAAAATGAAGTGTTAATCACAGGAATAGGATCCCGTATTACGTTTATAAACTAATGGAACTAGAGGAAGCAGCACGCGTGACGCTGTAATTAAGCAGCTGGAAGGTGTCCAAGCCTGTGGAAGTTGATAACCCTGGCACTGGCTCTGGCAGCACAGGCAGGGCTGTGGAGGGTTGATATGGGCAGAGCAGTTGTTATTTCAGTACCAGCCATCTATAAACGTGGTAATTGCAGGGGTGAGAAACAGCGAGTGCCCAGGTGGGCTGGAGTCAGAGGGACTGAGCACTGTGGGATTCACTGCTGGAAAATGCCTGAGAAACCATGGGATGGTTTGGGTTGGGAGGGACCTTAAAGCTCATCCCATTCCATGCCCCTGCCATGGGCAGGGACATCTCCCACCAGCCCAGGATGCTCCAAGCCCTGTCCAACCTGGCCTTGGACACTCCCAGGGATGGGGCAGCCACAGCTTCTCTGGGCAACCTGTGCCAGGGCCTGCCCACCCTCCCAGCCAAGGATTCCTTCCTAATCTCTAGGAAAGAAGCCCCTGTCCTTCCAACCAGCCCGGAGCCACAGCAGGCCAGCACCTTACAGCAAAGGTGTCCTCAGCTCAGCTACTGAAGGGAACAACTGTCACCAAGGAGTTTTTGTACATTCTCCTTCTGGCCCGTTTTACTTTCCCACCAGAACTGCCACTGTAAGATATTTACCAACCAAGCAAAGCGAACTCTAAGAATAAAATGCCTAGAAAAACGAAAATAGAAACAAGGGCATGGGAAAAAACTCCAAACAACTTTTTCTCCCAGGTGAATTATTTGCTGCACTTCCTCAGGCTGGACTGCCCAGACTCCTGAGCACCTTGCAGGGGGAAGAGCCCTGCCAGGTTTACCTTCCACGTCGGCGCCCAGGTAGTTGCGCACTTCGCTGAGGATGAAGTTGATGTCCTCCTCCGTGGGGATGGGGTGGGAGGTGACGTCGGTGGGGCTGTCCGTGGTCCCCGCGATCGTCATCTTCTCCCAGGGCAGGAAGAAGATCACCCTGCCATCGCTGGTGGCTGGGTCCAGCAAGCCCATGTTGTCGGGGCTGAAAGGAAGGAGGGACACGGTTCAAAACAGGGCAGGAGCGCCTGGGGTTCTGCACACCTGGTGCTCAAGGGGAATACTGGAACAAAACCTTCATCTTAGGCCAAATCATTTAATAAATAAATAACAGAGTTCACCTCTGGCCTGGACCTGCCTTTAAAGGGCAGTCCCAGGAGTTGTGGGAAACAAGGCCCTTGGATGTGATGCTCAGGAATTACTACAGTTTGATTTCCTAAGCCAGTGAGCAGATCACAACCTTAAAGAGGAGCAATCAGGCCTTCGGCATCTCCCATCCCTGTTCACTCTGGAAAACCTTGTGCATTGGAGTTTTAAACACAAACAGTGGGAAATTTTAAACCAGGGGCAGCCACAGCTTCCCTGGGCAACCTGTGCCAGGGACTGCCCACCCTCCCAGCCAGCAATTTCTCCCTAATCCCTAATCTATTCAAATGGAAAAAAAGATCAGAATCCTGGTTCTGTTTTGATGTGTCCAAGTACAGAACAAGAAACAATAAAGATCAGATCTTATTAACCTGAGCTGTCGATTATTTGCACCCTGAACAGAGGGTAAAATTGAAGACACACAAAATCCCAGTGACCCCTCCCACCTGCCTTCCCAATACATGTGGAATGGGAGGGGTGTGGGGTGGAACCGAGAGAAAAAGGAGAGAAAAGAGGAGAAACGAGGACATTGAAGGAGTCCTTGCAGTGACACCAAGCCTGAGTCTGTCACCACCTGCCACTTCAACAGGAAGAAACACCCACAGACTCCCAAGGGATTCGAGTGCTCCCAGTTCTGTGGCCCTGAGCAGGGAACTGTGCTTTGAGGAAAAAAGGCAAAAGAGACACCAACACGATGCTGCTACTCAGAGATTTTTCATTAGTGCAGAACGGAATCGTTCAATACAAGGCACAAAAACTGCAGTTCTTTGGACAGGAAATTTTAATTTATGTATCAGTGGTTTCTGGTATAACATAAAATAAAATTCACAGGCACAAACCCAGCCACCTCCTCATGGCTTATTAAAAAGCTCTGCTTGCATTTCAGAAAATAAGAGGCTTTTATAAACACTTCAAAGTAAACAGCTTTTATAGAGAAAAACATTAAACTGCCCCTTTCTTTGTTCATTTTTATTTTAAGGGTGGGTGCTGACTTTCATTTCAGGTGCTGCCAGTCCCTATAAAAACACCTGTAGTCTCCAGGGGTCTCCAGGCTGGGCACCCACTCCTGGGAGCTGGAGGGGGATATGGGGAGCACTGGAAGGAGGACAGGAGGTGGAGATTTAGGTGGCAATTAGGAACTTTAGAGGGGAATCATTCAATGGGCTCAAAGAATTCCTAACAGGGTATCTGAAGGCAAAGACCTGCTCGAGTGAGAACTACCTATTCAAGCTGAATCAATGAATATTCCATTTTGAGGAAGCCTAAACTGATTACTGAAGGGAAGTTTGCAATATATGGCCAGGCTGGAAAAGAAGCTGAGAATTTCATACCTAGCATGTATATTAGAACCTTTTTTAGCTGATATTTAAAGACAGCTTAGGCCTACAGAGGGAGAGGTACAATCTAATAGGGGAAGTCAACACAGTTTGGGGAAGGTAAATCACCTCAGACAGATGATTACTTTTTAAAATGAAAAAGCTGTTGATTTAGAGACAGAGGAAATCAGAGATTTAATATACAGTACCAGAATTCAGAAACTTTATAGACATTTTCTTAAAAGTATGTGGGGGTTTTTATGTGATTTCATAAAAACTGTTAAAAATAAGGAAGAGAAACAAGCAGAGGTTTCAAACTACGTTTTCCCACAGCACCTCTGGACTGAACTGTTTTTAGATTACACAGCAAGTGCTGAGAAAGGATGCAAGCCTTCCCTGTGCCAATTGTTTACTGAATTACTGATACCAGCTTTCCTGGGAAGCTCTCTCCCCATGCCCATTGCCGGGCTCCTTCCAGCTTATTTAAATAACTGAAGAGCCACCCAAACAAATGCAAAATAAGGTGTTTTGCATCAAAAAGCAGCATCTTAACACCCAAATACCGGCCTTTGGGGAGCCTGTGGAGTCATGCTGCTTGCTACACACCAGGAATACCTGTGAGAGAACACATTTTCTAAGGCAGGAATTCCTAAGATTCCCAAATGGACTGGAGAAGGAGGTATGAGCCACGCTGAGATTCCTCTTCAAAGGCTGCTAAAACGGGCAAGTTCAGGATTGCAAACTCTGATAGGAAGCCTCAAAGCCAGGCACCCAGAAATGTAGAGGGAAATGGTCTGGGAGATCCGTGGAAGGTCTGGGATTCATGTGGGGCTCCAGCTGAAGAAGCATTTGAGCAAAGCACCACAAATGCACTTAAAGAACAAAAAGTGACTTTCCACAGGGCAGAACTGAGATGCAACAGATAAGTTTACCTGGAATCTGGAATGCAGAGCAGAGAGGAAAATTCAAGAAAGACTGAGAACATCTGAAATTGGTCAGAAGGGAGAGGAAAAAGCCTTGTATTCACAGACACATTCCAGGCTGGAAGCCTAATTAATGAGGGGAGGAATTCTGGGACTATTAATGAAGAACATCAATGAGCAAAAAACCCACGGGAAGTGAATGCATTAGGTTAACATTAGTTTTACAAAATCTTAGCTATGTTTATAACTGAGAACCTCTGAATCTTTAAAAAGAAAAATCATTTTTGTGACTGTGGACCAAAATCCTGTAAAACATTCACCAGAGGGCATGGGGACAGGGTGAAATGCCAACCTCCCTGTGCTGAGGAGCGTTCCCTGGCACCAGGAAAAGACCTGGTACAACTGAGATGAAATCCCACGAGCATTTTCTGTTCAGCAGACAGTTCCCTGCTTTCAGCTCTCACACCCCAAAGAAATTCAGTGCAGTTTTATCTAATCAGCTGTGCTGTGGAGGCAGCGTGTGGGCAGATACTATTTTCCAAGGAAAGTAATGCCCACATGCTGACATAGACCGGAGAACGCAGAGAACAAGAATTCTCCACATTTCCAATTAAAATTATTGGGTTATTACAGAATAAATAAATGTATATCAAGCCATCTTCTACTTTGAATTTACCAAGTGAGTCCAAGTTTTAGAGCTTTCCATGTTTTTGTGCAGGGCCATAAAGCCAATTGCACATGTCCTCCTCCTGGCATATGAGGAAACTGGGATTACAGCCCATTTCTTCACATTTTTAGTACTTTAAAGCAGCTATCAGGTCATTTTCCCATTTTTCATGGGGAAAGATACAAAAAAACCCAGAACAGAATGCAGGGGTGATTTTACTCTAGGCCAAAAATGCCTCAATTTTAGTCTGTGGTCATGTGCTGTTAGGACAGCTCCAGAAGAACACCCTGTTGTGCCCTGGAAGGCTGAATTCCCATTCCAGGGAGCACGATGGTGCTGTGGAAGGCATTACTGCAAGGGCTCTGTATCAACAGAACTGGGCTAAGTCCATAAAGCAGAATTTCCATTAGGATGCTAATGACTTCAGGAACCAAAGGTAATATTTGAGTTCCAACTGACAGGGCTGGCTCGGGAGAAGGGGATTTGGCTTTGCACAGCAAACAGGGAGGGAAGCAGGAGCTGCAGGGAGCAGAGTGCCACGGGACCCTCTCCTGGAACAAGGGAGGCCGAGGGGGCACATCCTGACCACCAAAACCCCCATGGACTGGGGGGGAGCTTCTGGCCACAGCAGTGCCAGAATTTAACTGTGGTAACTACTTCTGTTGGGTGACACACTAATATTACTTATTACTACTTATCAAATTGCCCATTATATTATTTATTCTGTGCTTCTGCACCCCTATTTACGCTGAGCAGGTGGCAGAGTCACTGCACGGGGAGTCTCATATTTAAAGGCAGGGGGTGGAACGAGATGATCTCTAAGGTCCCTTCCAACCCAAACTACCCTGTGATTCCATGATTTAACAGGACAAGAGATTCTGGATGAAGATGCAACCTTGCTGGGAGGTTTTCCTAAGGAGGTGACCAGGCAGGCAGCACACTCAGCTCAAAGGCATTATTGAAATAGGTGCTTTCACAAGCCTGGTGATGCTCTGCCTAAACGCCTTCTGCTTCAGCAGGAGTCCTGCCTTGGGGAGCTTTAACTAAGAACTAAAAGACTTCAGTGTTTTCTGAATAGATGAAATTGTTCTTCTCACCGGCACAGTGCCAAAACCCTCTTTAAAAAACACAAATAAAAATCAAAATCAAACTGTGCATTCAGAAGTGCCGTAAAACCCACCAATGCGTCTCTGTGAGCTTATTTATTCCCCAGCAGAGACTGTTACAAATGGGGTTACAAATGGAGCAGGCTGGGAGCCCCGGTACCTGTAATAACCAGGCATCACGATGTGCACTCCTGCACTGGGCTGACAGATGTTGGGCACTTCCTCATCATCCATTTTGCGCACGGAGTCTGTGAAAGGTCCCGTAGCGTTGATAACACACTTGGCTCTGACATCAAATTCCTTCCCTGTGAAAGAAAACAGTATCAATCACAGACACCATTTGTTTCCTGCTCGCTGACGCTCTCTGTTATTAATCTCTCTATGAACTCACCCTACTGTAAAGTGTATCCTGCGTGTCTGAACACAACAGCTGGGGTGGGCTCTAAAAATTAACTAAGTGTTCACCTAACACCAGATTCGAAGGAGAATGTTTTAGAGCGGAATTCCAGCTTATCTGCGAGGGCAGACGAGGTGGAAGTTGCTCAGCTGAAATCTGCCTCTCAAGAAGAAAGATTTCAGTCTCACCCCACAGACTCAGTAAATGGGATTATTACTGTACAGCACGGAGCCTTTGACAATGTCATCTTTGCTCGACAGAAGGGTTGGGATGTAAAGCTCAGTCTGCCCTGCCAAAACACCGGGATCTGAGTGAGAAATGTGACAGGAGCTAAAGCTGAGTGACAGCAATGGCACGGCCCGGGAGGATGGCTCCTTGGCGGTCGGTGGATGTTGACGGGCAGCGCTCCCGCTGCTCCCTGCCCGTTACCCCACTCACCGGTCAGGACGTCCCTGCAGCGCACGCCGCACACGCGGAGCTTCCCGCTGGCTGGGTCGGTGGTCTTGAGCAGGCGCCGCACCTCGGCGTAGTTGGCGGTGGCGGCGCCGTAGCGCGCGGCCGTCAGGGCGATGGCCAGGTTCATGCGCGCGTCGTTGTGCTGGCCTGCGGGGAGGGACGCCCGTCACCCCTGGGCCTGTCACATCCCATAGCCCTGACGGCTGCCTTCGCAGACACAGCCCCCTCCATTTAGGAGCAGGCAAACCACCCTTTTCCTCTCCCTTTTCCCTCGTAATCCTGCTGTGACGCTGCACTCGTACCCAAGAATCCTTCACCAACAATTCTGATTACCGAGTGAACACACGACACTCAACGTCCAAAAACATCCTTTCACAGACTGTGTCAAATTTAACTGGTTTTTTTCTCGTATATTCCTTTTAACTTCCCAACGTACAACATAAAAGCACCCAAAAGAGAGAAATAAGTGGACAAGAATTAATGAAGGATTCTTAACATATATCATTAAAGATTTATTACTGAAATTCCCTCGTTAAAGAAAACCAAGAGAGAGGCGGAGGGACCGTGAGGGGAAGATGATTAATTACTGTGAAATACTGGCTTCATCTGAGACTTTTCCTATTTATTATTGCACTGAAGTTGGAGGCCTGGATGCTGGCTGGAAAGAATTACTATACATTGAAGGGGCCAGGCTCTGTGTGTCCTGAATAATTAATTTCCAAGCAGGCTAAACTTCCCGAGGTAGGGTTCACTTCCCCACCTGTTCAGACCACTCCTATCACAGATGATCCCGATAAAGTGATAAATTTGTAATAGATACTGTAGTTGATTTATGTTGCCAGCATCCCCAATGTTTAGTATAAATGGTTTATGTAAAGTTTGGTCCTTCGGATTCTGGCTGCGCCATCTCCAACCCCTGCGCAAATCATCTGTTCCCAGCTAAAAGGGCAAAGTTATAAAGATGGGATCAATGGCCTTGCAGGCGCCGCCTCCCCTCCCCAAAGCCCTCATTCCAACCCAGCCCAGGCCCTGCAGCACAATCTGTCTTCAGCCACGAGAAAAAAAGTTACACCGAGCGTACAGAAGCGGCAGCATGATAAAGCACCGATGAAGAAACAAACAGTAACTCCAATTCCACTCAGCAAACAATGCTTGGGGATCAGCTGCAAAAAAGAACAGCAAAACAACTGAGCAAGATGTCAGGAAAAGTTGGGGATGCTCCATCACACAAGATGCACGAGGGGGAACAACCATTGGTCAGAGACAAAGCGTTCTCTAAAGGCACCAGCGTTGCTGCTGCTGTAGTGGCAGGGAGGGACAAATCAGCTCATGAGGTTCACACAGTTTGAGGCAGGGTGGAGAGAAGGTATAGCTCATGTGGAGAGGGAGTGATGGGTGGAAAAGGGACAAAAAAGCTGCAGTACAGCAGCTGCTTCCACGTAACAACACATAGTTCAAAGGAATCCAGCATTCAGGGAACAACTGGACATGGCACTCAGTGCTCTGGTCTGGTTTACAACACGGCGATCAAAGGCTGGACTCGATCTCAGAGGTCTGTTCCAACCTAAATGATTCAGTGACTCTGTAACCCAAAAAACGCTCCTCTAGCCTGAAGCTGAGGGCTTTCAGGGGCACGGTGTCCTGCAGACATGCCCTTTATGGTGGTGGGGGGTTTGGGGGCTGCCTGGCCCAGAGGCGCTGCAAGGTTTGGCTGTGCAGGGCCAGCAGCAGGAACAGCACCCCCAGACACAGGTCACCTGTCCCTCCAACCCCGACAGGCCACTGGCACAGGGAGGGTTATTCTCTCGCTGTAGCAGGACCCAGGACCAAGAGGGTTTCCTTAGTGACTTTCTGACCCTCCCTCTGTTCCTGTCACCAGGGCCCAAGGTGGCACCAACACAAACCAGTCTCCTGTGGCTACCCTGGGGTGGGGATTCATCCCACAGCAGCACAGTTCAGCAGCAGCCAATATTAGCTTTGGGCTGTGGAAACTCTTGACTGTTTAAATTTGGCAAGTTTGCCTCTGCCCAGATTTGTCACTTATTTGCCCAGAGCAAAAGCAATCCAGAGGAGCCAATCAGCAGAACAAATAACGTGCAAATGGGCAATTTCTATAAAACCAAACTCCTAAGTAACCATTGTTTAGCAAGCCCCAAATCCAAAGGCTGCTCGGCACCTTGTTGAGTCTCCCAATCCTCCTAAAGACAGTGAGCTCAGGACATGCTCTGTGCACTTCAGGATTTGGACCACTGTGTTCAAAACAACATTCCCCTGGTTTCTCTGAACCTCTCATCCATTTTCCTCTCAGCACTATTCTGACATGAGAACCCCTGTGTTATTACTCACTTCTCAGCTGTCCAAATGGAAATGAGTGCCCATGGAATTTATTTGCAGGAAGAGGACTGGGAAATAACCAGTTCCTGATGAACTACATGGTAGAAAAACCCACTGGCTTCATATTGATGTGACCTACAGCACGGAGTTCTCAAGTGTGTCATAGCATAAGTAATAGAGATCTGGAGAGATGTGGATTTGAAGGGAATGAAGAGTGGCTTCCCAGCTGTGGGCTGTGCCCACTGTTCAGTGCCCAGCCACCCTCTGGGGGAAGAACCTTTTCCTGGTATCCAACCCTGGATTACCCAGCACAGCCAGCTCTGCCTCCCTGTGCCTCACAGCAGCACCGGGGCTCCAAGGCCAAAAAAAACAATGACCCTCCTGCCCACCAGAGGTGACCCCTCAGTGACACTTGGGGGTTTTCCATCCAAATGTTTAAGCCAAAAAGTTATTTTATAACAACAGAATGGCTAAGACAAGTTAATCTGGCACCCTTCAGAGATGAGTACTCTCCTGGAGATCTCCTAACTGCAGGCAACACAGAGAAATGGTAACTGTGACATGCACCAGGAACAGATGTTCACCAGCACCCTGCCCTGGAGAGGTCACTGGTGCTGTTCACCAGCAGCCTGCCCTGGAGACATCACTGCTGCTCCAGGGAAGGCAGTCACACCTCAGCATCTTTGGGAGAAGCCTCTAAAGAGCCAACTGGTGGAATACACTGTGTTCTCTTCGCAACTCCTGCCATGGCACCACTCGAAAATAAGAGGGTGTTTAAATCCTTCAAGTTATTTCCAGCAAGGAAAACTGAAAGAATCATCCATCCCCTAATCCACTGTTGTCACCTGCTGTAATACAGTGACGATGGAGAGATACTTTAATTTCCAAGGGCAGTCAGTCAAGCTTTTCCCAAAACACTGGCCCCAGTGCTTTCACTAAATTAACAGTGAATCCTCCAAAAAACCCCTTGCTCTTAGAAGCCTCACTGCTGAGGGCATTTAGCGTGCAAAGACACTTTGAGTCAGTGTGTCCTGCATCACGTTAAGCCCAACAGTGATGCCATTTGGTTTATAATTTCTTCTTTTTGTGTAATTTAGGAAAATTCTATTTTCACTCCTCAGTAGCAAATGCTGTATTTCTTTCTTCAGCTCCGAACAGACAATGTTTCCGTTGGCACTCACAGGATCCTCCCCCAGAGTGCACACAGTGTACATTCAATTTTATTTTTATCAGTGCTGAGCCCCAGCCAGGGAGTGGTAACAAAGCCCACAGACTGGAGAGGTTTGTTTGGGACTGGTTCAGGAGCAGTGTGTGAAAACCAGAGCCTTAATGAGGCACTCTGGCAGTTCTAGTATGTTCTGTCCCGTGTCACTCTCTGACAACTATTACTGTTAAATCAACTCACAGAACCCCGGGATGGTTTGGGTTGGAAGGAACCTTAAAGCTCATTTTGGCTCCTCCTGCAGCAGCAGAGCTGTAACAACTGGGCTTGCAGACTTCTGGCTTTAAGGAGCAGGTTGGTCCCTGCAGCAGCCACAAAACCCTCCTCACCCTTTCCCAGGTTCCAGCCTTGCCCGACTAGGCACAGCTAGTCAGTGCTGGAGGTCGGGTTTAAGGGGAGGCAGCCACGCAAGCAGCCCTGTGACAGTCCCAATGAACCTTCTCAAGGGGGCAAATCCCCCCTCAGAACCACCTAGCAGGCTTTTTGGAAAGCAAAAACACATTAAAAGAAATATATGAATGTGACAAATAGGCCTTCCGTGTGGTCACAATTCCAGATCCCTTTGTAGTGTAGCCACACAAATAAAGAGGGTTTAGGTTTTTTATGTTTCTTCTAAAAAACTGAGGGAATAAAGGCAAGAAAAATACCTGCAAATTAACCTGTTGTTTGTATGTTATTCCTTTACTGATACCAGTGAGCTCCACTATTTAACAGGAACACTGAACCCACAGGCAGTCCAGTGGTTTGGACCATTCCCAAATCCAATCACCCAGCATCAAGACAGGGATATTACTGTGTAACCACACCACCACCACTCATGGTCACCCAAAGCACTGACATTCTAGGAGCTATTTACAAATAAGTGATATCCTTACCCCAGCCTGGCACTGGTAACTGCAGGCACACAGCAAAGCAACGCAGGGAACCAAATCATTTCATGCTCAGAGTTTCCTTGTTGTGTACACAGACCTTCCCAAACCTCACCAAAGTTAAGGCTGATGAGGGATTGTTACACAGTTATGCATGGACATTAGATACGTACAATTACACATAACTAAGTTAACAGGACTACCATACCTATAATTTTAAGTCAGTGCTTAACTGCATGGCCAGTTTTATTACAAGCATTAAGCAGGAACCCAGCAGCTGTTGGGCATACGGAGAGGCTTCGATCCCAGCTTGGGCAGATGAATCAGCTGGAGTGACTCAAAATTGTTCCAGACTTCCTTCAGAGAGATCTTGGCAAGTTCTCCCCCCCAAATACAGCCAGAGTGAGTTCAGGGGAAACGTCCACTTTGACTCGTGCGTCACAAGTCACTACAATGCCCTCAGACCTGAACTATTTCTTGTTCTCTGAATCACACGAAACTGAAGTGGAATTTGCTGCAATCTCCCAGACTTTCTAGGATACGCAGCACTCCCGTCTTTGTTCCTGGCCTGCTTCAGAAGGACGACTTCTGACTCAGTCCCAGCAGCCCCATCCCACCCACAGCACACCAGGCCGGCCCCACGGCCCCTGCAGCTCGCAGGGAACCTGCACTCCCGTGCCCCGGCTCACCTGTGCTGCTGCAGTGAGGCCCCAGCGGGTGGGAAGGACAGTATGCACCTGAGTACGCACAAGAAATAACCACACACGCCACATTTTAGCTCTCCCAGATCTGCCCTACGGTGTGGGCACTTCTGCCCCTCGCTGATTCAAAGTCAGATTTGAAACATCCAGTTTAAATAATCCAGCAGCATCCAGTCATCCTAAATCATTCCTGGCTTCCCCCACTTAGAACCAGCTTAGACCACAAGAGATCTGCCTGATCGAGCCTGCTGCCAACTTACAGCACCGGAGCTGGAACTCGTATGGAAACCACGACCCCAGAACACAGGAATAAGCCACAACATCCACGCATCCAGTGAAGGCAAAACCTGGAATTCCGTCTCTGCGCTTTATAATTACGCTGTTTCCCACTCCCTTTGTGTCAGCCTTCAGCTTGTCACTACACGGCGAGCGCCGTGTCGGCGGCAGGAAAGGCGGCGTGTCAGGACGGAGCTAAACACTGTCACTGTCAGTGGAGGGAGCGGCACTGAGATGTCCCCGAGAGCGCTGGCAGGGCCGCAGCACCACGGTTGTGGCACCGTGGCACCCACAGCTGGCAGGGAAGAACCCCCTGGGGCAGACTTTGGCACCCCTGGGGCCAGAGGAAGGGACGGATTTACCGGCCGTGGTGCGCGGTGTTCGGCCACCCGCCGCTGTGTGACCCCGCACGGGGAGCAGGAGCTGGCAGGGGTGCCCTGCCAGAGCTGCAGAGGGGCAGCACTGCTCCCACAGATCACAGAAACACCCCATCATCGCGGCTGGAAGGGACCTTCAAAGCCATCTCCAACCACCAACCCAGCACCACCGTAATCACCCCTAAACCATGTCTCCAAGCGCCACATCCAGGCTCCTCCTAAACGCTTCCCTGGGCAACTTATTTCAATGCCTGACCATTTCTGCAGTGAAAACAACTTGGAGGGCTTGTCCAGCCTTACTGACTATGTGATTCTGGGAGATGAGCAATGCATCCATCCCCAGCCCTTCCCAAGGCCCAGGGCTGCCCGCACGCTGACGGACAAGGGGAGCAGGGCAAGGAGCAGGAAGATGTGCACCTGCTACCTAAGGACCCACCACTGAGGTCACATAAAACACATCACCTGCAGCACAGCACAGCTCCTTCCTTTCCCCTAAAAGCCACGACACCCCGGGGACCACTCAGATGTTTGTGCCACAATGTGCAAATAACAGCGTTTTGCTCAGGAATAATCTTAAATCTTCTTGGTAACATGATCTGGAGAATTATTCCCCGTTCACTTCTTAAGGGACACAAACCCCATCCTTTGCTTATATGAGCATTAAAAAAAGAAAAGAGAGAGGCCTGGAATTCACTGGAATATTCATCATTTCCAACCTTAAACCCACAGCGTACAAACAGACGAATCCAGCAAGTCAGAAAGCAAAGCCAATTTAATCTGTGGCTCCCCTGAGGTAAATGTAGTTCACAGTCCTGCCCCCACCCCAACCTCAGCCATAATCCCTGCTTCCTGGAGGTACGAAAGCACTGGAGTGAGGAAAATTCTGCAGCAGGATATAATGATCCAAAATGACAGGGACAATAATGACAATGAATTTCATGTCTCCCAGTCATGAGCCGGGGATGCTTGACTGGGCTGACTTACACAATTAAATTGTTACAGGTACAGCGGGACGCAGTTCCCATCCGCCTGCTTTTGGGAAGAGCCTCCGGCGCAGGGGAGGGAGCGCTGCGGACGCGCAGCCCTTCTGTCGGGAGCAAAGGGCTCATCCTGCAGGGACGTGGCTGAGCCCGCACCTCTGACAGAGGCAAAACTGGGTTAAAGAGGCAGCTGGTTCAGGCCAGTGATTTGATGCCTTTTGAGAAGGGTAAAGCAGCTCTGACGGGTAAAGCACGGCGGGATCGGCGGCAGCACTGGCGAACCCAGACCCACGGCTCGTGCCAGGGAACTGCAAACTGGGCTTGTCCTGGACCCCACTGGTGCTCGTGCCAGCACCAGCAAGGAAAACACTCTGGCTGCTGGGGCTTTTCCCTGTCCCTGCAACCCAGCAGAGGCAGCCAGCATTCCCCTCTGAATTCCTCACACCCTGCCCCTTTCCTCCA
This sequence comes from Lophotriccus pileatus, assembly GCA_035583135.1. NCBI lineage: Eukaryota > Metazoa > Chordata > Aves > Passeriformes > Tyrannidae > Lophotriccus > Lophotriccus pileatus. The sequence continues at coordinate 549,597 of JAWWES010000171.1, forward strand.
GGTTCCACAGGCAGCTCCATTTTATGGAATATAGGACAAAATCTATTGGAAAACAAGGGGTTATGGGACATACACAGAGTATTTACCTGGTTATGCCCATGGTTAGTGTGCCTGCAAGGCTTCTCCCACCCATCCCACCAAGAAATGTGAGGAGCTGTGTATTTAAAATCACCTATGGAAAGTCCTTCTGGTGACAAACTGTCAGAGTTTTTATACCCAGGGAAGGAAAAACATCCACAGAGTTGTCTGTAATACCCCTATTACAGCTCAACATCTCCAAATACCCATTTGTCAAACATGAATTATAAAGCTATAACATTTCATAATTCAGGACACACTCAAATCCTAGGAAAAATAGCTACAAGAGCCTAAATAAAAAAAAGCATTTATTCCATTTTTGACAGCTTAATGAATGCCCTACTCTTTTGCATTGATTTTTGTGTGTGTCTGTGTGTGCACGTGTGCCTGGGAAGGATTTCTCAGGGGGGTTGCTGTAAACAGGGAAAGCGAAATCCTCTGCCAAGGCTTTTTATACCTTTAAATAACCTCCATATTAAAATATTTCAGGAGAGAATGTATACAAAACTACTGAGAATGCAAAAAATAAAAGCCAACTACTTACATCCCAGTAAATATACTGGAGATTTGTAGAACAAGAAATTAAACAACCCAATACCCTGATGAGGCAGAGGAGTTCAAGAAGTAGTATATGTTAATTTTAATTCCTGCTTTCAGGAAATAGCTGGAAATTTAGAAAGTGGGGTCAGCAAAGTTCTAAAATCTTAAATTTGTGACTGACTCTGGAATACAAATTTTTCTCACACCTAAAGGCTCATCTTGCAAGGCAAAACATGTTAAAAATGTCTGCAAGCACCTAGAAACAGACAAATTATGTATCTTAAGGAAAACTGTCTACTTGGAATTGCTGAGCACTTTACACTGACACGTGCTGGCCAGCTGGATCCCTGCTGTAAGGGCTCTCCTGGTTTTTACCATAATGAACTCTATATAATTCAAATGGAGATGACTTCTTCCATTTAAAGGGCTTCAGAACAATCCTGCCCTGATCCTGAGCCAGCCCAGCCTCTCCTCTGTGCCTCTTCCCCAGCTGTCCCCGAGCCCCCTAAGTGGATCTGACAGATCCCTGCTCACATAGCAGCCGCCTTCTCCCCCCAAAATGTTGCCTCTTTGCTATTCAGGAGTATCCTCATACCAACAAATGCTAAATGCGGTCTGACATGTCCCCCTAAGAAACAAACTTGTAAGTTGTGGCTTCAAAGCAAACCTTGAATAAATAGGACACGTTGTGTACACCCCGGCTAACATCCAACATATGCTTTGGCTTCCCGATGCTCAGGCAGAGCAGGAATAGCCTCTGGACAAGGCTGTGATTTGCTCTTGCTGGTACTTCCAACATTTCTAATGTACCATTTTTTTTTGCCTGTATAAACAATTTAGAAGATGTAATGAAGACGACCCCGGCGCCGTTTGGGAACAACATGCTCATGAATTATGGATGGCTGGACGTGCCACCGGCCCCACCACCAATTACAGCCCCACACAAAGACATTCCTGGGCTTCCCCCTGCACAGGCACAGGGACACCACTGAGGCACAGCTGGGCAGGGGCTGGAGCACAGAAAACACCTCACAGAGGGAATGTTTTTAATTCTTCCCTTCGGTGCTGGGCATCAACAGCTGTGATTGTAACAGCCCTGTTATTAACAGCTACAAGGACAAGGGATGGTGGACAGGAACGAAGGAAAGCAGGAAAACAGCAGAAAACTACATTTAACTGCAGTTGCAGAAACAGTCAAGGCCAATGTATTGATTAAGTATTTAGGGAAGAGAGAAGGGATGGAGAGAGAAGAGAAAAATAGCACTGATTTTAAGACTTGTATTTTTTTCTTTGTCATTATTTAATGCTCTATTTTATGACTAATCATTCTGAAAGTACTAAAAGCAGCTTAATTCCATTTATTACCCCCTTCTCTACTTCCAGTTCAATCCCCTTTCCCTTTGTCCTCCATTCCTCTGGATTTGGGTGTGAAGTGTATCATTAAAATTCAAGTGTAATGATTTACAAGACCTAAAGGGTGCCTGCTGAAACGTTCTGACTTAAAACAAATTTCCTGTGGCCAGAACACGGGTTAACTGATCAGGATAAACCAGTTCATGTGCTCCAATTCCACGTGAGCTCACCCAGCCCAGGGGCTGACCAGCAGAGGAGGCACTGCAGGCAAAATTGAGCCAAAATGTGGCATGTTAGGAAATGATTTAAAATTTTAGTTGGGAGGTCTCCTACATTAGGTGCAGCCTCAAAGCACCCAGATGTGAATTATCAACACACAAATTTCACCCTTTAGTCTTTCACAACCACTTTATTCTTCAGGGAAACTGAGGTTTGGTGGAGTTTTGAGAGGTTTTTCAATTTTTTTTTCACTGCAAAACACCAGTTCTTTACATCCTGCCTAAACCCGAGGATAACTAAGTTGTATCTTATACAGAAACCAAAATAAGGCAAGACATACAATATTTTTTCTTTTCTATTACGCTTCTCCCTTTCCAATATTCAGAGTCTGGGTGTGTTTTCTTTTGCTGGGATGGCACCAAAACCTCCAGAGACACCTCCCAGTCACTCAGAGCCCTGCCCTGCCCTTATGCTGTTTGCCATCAAAGCCCAATCCTTAGATTTATTGCACCACTGTTCAAAACAGCTATTCATCCAGGAAACCTGAGCACTAATTTTAAGGCTACCCTGAAAGGTGCATCTTTGGAATGTTGGGAGCAGTAAATAGCCACAATACAGCCAAATTACTTATTTAATCAGAAAAAACTTCACTGGATTATAAATAGATTTCAAGCTATAGTGCTCTTCTGAGGAGTGCAATTACAGTTAAGAGAACCACTCCATTCTTCTGGCATGCTCCTGGGATCCCTTACAGCAGGCTAAGGGATAGCTTAGGATAAGGAATAAAGAAATCTGAATTCCTTCTCCGTATCTCCAGCAGCTCCTCATATTGTGTACAAAACTCACCACACAATCCCACAGCAAATTTTGCTTCTAAAACGCCCTTATTTCCTCCAGACCTTTTTAAAATTAAGACAGATGAGATGCAGCCTCCCTCAGAGACAGGTAAAAATCAAGCCCATCCCTTAAATGCCACCCTACTCCCGAAGAAGAACCTGCACATATGTATTCCTACACATAGATACAAACTTCTAATTGTTTTTCCAGCTGCTGGGCTCTGTCTGAGACACCTGCAACTACCAACATCAGCTTTAGCCACAAGCCTCAGGAACATTAGAGGAGCCCAGAGTGTTTCCAGAGTCCCTCCCAGTCCAGAAGCCCCTTTGATGAGCTGATGAAGTGTAAAGGCAGTTCCACAAAGGGAAAAGAACTCCCTTTATCATCCATCTTGTGTAAAGACCTTTCTGCTGCCAAAAGGTCAGAAATCACATCTTGAGGTGCAAACTAACCAGAACGGTTCCACTGGGGACATAAATCAGTTCTTCAGTTATTTAGTTTGGAGGGGTGCTCCAAGCCTGCAAGGAATCCATGGCTTGTTCCTTATCCAGAACACAGCAGGATATTCTGATATTATCTGTCTTGCCCCATTTCCAAGGAAGCCTTACCAAACTTTCTGTCCTGGAAGTGAAAGAGGAGGAGGAACACCACCAATCTGGTGGGACAGCACACCAGCCTGCTGCAACAAAGAGCCAGTCCACCTTCTAGGAACCCTTCCTCTCAGGAATTATCAATTAATGATTTAATTATTAATTCAATAACCCATTACTTAAAGGGGTTTTAACAAAAACCGTTCATCTCTTATGGCAATCTCCAGTCTTTGACTGCAATTACCATGAATGCTCTTTTTGCAGAGCAACTAATTCCACTGGTGACATAAAACCTAATTGACCCAGGCCTCATCTAACCCAGAGTGAGAACCACAACCAGATCATGCAGATCCAGGTTAGAAGTTCTCTGCCCAGTGCAAGTGCTACAGCAACCCATTTGACATTGCTGGAATCACCAGGTTTTCCTGTCTTTTCCTCAGAAGTGTTCAATCCAAGAAGTGCAGAGCACCATGCCCAGCTGGGAAGTTGTGGGGAATCTCCAGAACACTTTCACACGGCACGACACCCACCAGCCAAGAAAACCCACATATTTTCTCCTACCTTCAGTAAATACTGTCACAAAAACGTAATTTACCTGCCAAACTCATGCTTAGGAGGCAAGCTGGATCCTTCAAGCTGCTGTTCCTCCCTCGAGAGACTCAGTGTACAGGACCTGTGTTTCTGCCCCCAAACCCAGCGCTGGGAGCACAGAGAGCAACGTACCATCGTAGTAGACGATAGCTCCAACCAGCTTGTCCTTGCGCAGCATCGGGAAGAGCTCCAAGGCTCTCGACTTGGTGAGCACGTAACTGCTCTTCAGGCACTGGCTTCCTGCCACCAGGTCATAGAGCTTTATCCCAATCCAGTAGTACGGCAGCTGCCACCATCTGCATGGGAAAAGACACCCACAAAGTGAAAACAGTACCCTGTACCTTCACACAAGCTCGTGGTACCACAATGGAACATAAATATTGGAGTCTGAGGTGTTGTTTGCCACTGTTTTCAACAGAGCTACTCACTGCAGTGAGTCAAGCAGATTTAAGGCTTTGTTTGCTCTAGAATTAGGATCTAAACCGGCTTTTTGTACTTCAGGACCACATAAATGCAGTCGATCTCCACCTACGTGAGCTCCAGCTTTTGTAAGCTACAGGAAAAATAAAGACAGGAAAGATCTTAATAAAATTAAGATCATACAGCAAAACCTCCCTGCTCTGTAGCCTGTTCCAGTGAGTAACTGTTCTTTGAGATCTGAAAACCTAACCAAAGCACTTACACCCTATTCCTCAGAGGAGAAGGAAACTGTTCTCTCCATACCCAACCAGCCTGTGGCCACACAGACTGAACAACCCATGGCAGGGAACACCGTGATGGGTGTGCTGACGACAAGGGTGTATTGAAAGACCAGCAAACAACATCCTGGGAATGAGAACCTTTTCCAACTGCTCCTAACTGAGCTGCTGGGAGGGCCCTGAAGAGCTGCACCTCAAAGCAGGCCTAAGAAAACTTCATGTTTCTACAGCCCAGCAGCCCCTGACCCGCCGGAAGGCAGAGCCTGTGACAGCTTTGGGGATGTGCTTTGGGAAGGGGGACCTGGAAACCTCTCCAGGGACGTGGTTTGCTTGTGAGCAGCCAAGGGAAGGGGGAGATGGCGGAGCAGAGCTTACTTGTAGATGGGCAGCATGATGGGCAGCGGAGCGGAGAGGTGCGGGGCGCTCTGCAGCAGGTGCGCGCGCTCCTCCAGCGCCTCCTTCACCATCCTGTACTGGAGCACCAGAGCCAGGTCAGCCACCTCGCCCACACCTCACCCACACCTCACCCACACCTCCAACAGCACGGCAACACACACAAGCATTTAGATACAATCACTCATTTACCGGGTTTTCTTTCCCCTTGCCAAAATACACCACTCATTTACTACCTTTTTCCCTATTACAAAATACGTCACCCATTTAGAATATTTTTCCCTCATTCTAAGTTAAATCATTCCTTTACTATGTTTTGTTTCCCCATGCCAGAGCAGGACAGACAGACCCACTCCTCCAGATTCTGCTCATGACAAGCAGAAAGCTCTTTTTATCCTGAGCCCAGCCCCGTCTCTGCCTTCCTGGCCCCAAATCCGCAGCCTACGAGGCCTGAGCCAAGGCAGCAGCCTGGAAAGCTCCCCGGGAGAACACACCTCCCATGCACAGTGCCTGTGGAATACAACAGCCAAGCACCGAAAAATCAAAAGGAGACCCGGATCTAACTGGGACAGGAGAAGGGTCTACCAGCAATCCTTGCTTAACAACCAGCACAAACAATTACCTGCTCGAAATCCAACTTCATGATGGCCTTCTGGAGGTACCTCACTCCACCATGGATCAATTTAGTGCTCCTGCTGCTGGTCCCCGATGAGAAATCATACCTTTCTAGAAGGGCTGTTTTTAGTCCTGTGTTACCAGAAAACCAAATTAACTTCTTAAATTACACAATTTGTATGTAATTCATTAAAGACACTTCTCTAGGGTAGAGACAATCACAAGAAAAATTACTCTGTACATGGATAAATTTGTATTCAAAGTGTAGTGCACTGTCTATATTGTAATGAAAAATTTTAGCCTCCCTCCTGAGGGAAAAGTCAAACCAGAACTTAAACAGAAGCACATTAAAACCTGGATATTTCACAATGGAAAGGCATTAGGGCACATTACGGGGGCCACGCTCCCGCAAGCAAATGAGAGCTCGGATGCACGGCAGGAACAGAGGGTTTGCATGGACACTTTTAACTCCTTGCAGCAGAGACCTCTACACCTCCTGCACCGACAATTCAAACAGCATTCCAGAGAGGGAGACAACTGGCAGCTTTGCTTGCTTACAGTTTGCCTGAGAGGTGCCCAAAACCAGGTGAGAGCCACCCCTGGGAGAGCTCAGAGAATGTGGGTACACCCAGAATTCTGACATACCCAGGAAATACCTGATCAGGCTTATCACAGAATCCTTTGGGTTGGGAAAGCCCTCCCAGCCCATGGATCCCCCTGTGCCCATCCCCACCTTGTCCCCCAGCCCAGAGCACTGAGTGCCACGGCCAGGCCTGCCTTGGACACCTCCAGGGCTGGGCACTCCAAACCTGGAGGTGCTTCAGCAGCGTCCAGCAGAGATTTTAACATATACTGGTCTCCCAAAACTTTTATGTCCTTAAAAAAACTAATTACTATTGGTAACTTCCAAAGATCAGAGCAATATGTTTTTGTCAAATGTGACTGAAGATTAATGGACACAATCAGAAATAATTTGGTGAAGATTTATCAAACACATGAAAAGCAAAATTTGTTGTTAAGTGAAGCAAACACAATAAAAGAGCAAGTTCCATGAACAGCAACGAGACACAACTCATTAACCAAATGCCCAGGAATATTTCACACCTCAGAAATCTACTGACATAATCAGAATACTCAAGAAAAGGATAAACAGAGATTAACTGTAATAATTTCTACCTGCTTTACAGCTGCCTTTTCTGCCACAGTGCACTGGTGGCACTTCCAGCGCATTTGCTTAAACTCACTTTGTGCTTTCCCTATGTTAAGGCTCCACAAAAGGTTAACATCAACCCTGCTGTTCCTAGGAGCCTCTGAAACCAGTTACCAGCTAGTTCCCCCAAGGTGGGGCAATGGGAGCAGGGATCTGCTGTATGGACCTTCTTCAAGTGCACTGTACCTCCTGAGAGCAGAAGTTTTACAACTAGCATTCAGGGTTCACCTCCTCTACCTTCAAGTGGTTTTGAAAAGCCAGTCTGGTAAGTTTATAATAAAGAATAAGCCTGCAGCTGAACTTCCAGGCCCTTACCCCTGGTGGCTGCATCCAGAGCACAGCCACAGCCCGTTGCTCCTCCTCCTATGACAATGACATCAAATTCACTGTTGGTTTGCAGGGCCAAAATCTGCTGTTCTCTCGTGGGGAGATGGTTCTTTACTGGAACAACCTCTGCAGCCTGAACCTGCACCAAGGCACCCTGCAAAGATTAAACACAGCCCATGATAAAGGGAAATAAAGGGAAAGTTAAGACTTAGGAAACCCAAAGTTTGGCAATTCCTAGCACGACCCCTGCTCTTTCCCCAGCACGGTTCCCACGGGCTGCCATCCTTCCCCCAGCCCAGCCCAGCCCTCCTGGGCACAGCCTGAGAGCTGCACTGAGCGCTCCCCCAGCGGTGCCCAGGCCCAGCACCGCCTGCAGACGCTGGGAACAAAGGTCTGCTCATTAGGAGCTGTTTAAAGCCAGCTCAGCCCTCAAACAGAGCCGAGCTCCCGGCGCTCCAGGCACACACAGACAGCGGAGCAGGGAAGCAGGGAGGTGAATCCTGATGAGCCTCCCCATTAGTCTCCCCTCGCTCTGCCGTGTTTACACACCAACATGTGGCTGCTGGCAAAGATCACGGGGCGAGGGACAGAGTTTGGGTGCCTCAAAGCAATGCAGCTGCCACGTTATTCATTTGGCCATGGAATTCTTCCCATTCCCACCTATCGCTGCCTCTTGCCCCACTCTGTCCTCAGCCCTGGCCTCTCCAGCAGTGCTAAAGGCTTTTATATCCCACAAAGTATCATAGAATCATATCACAGAATCCCAGACTGGTTTGGGTTGGAAGGGACCTCAAAGTCCACTCAGTGCCACCCCTGCCCTGGGCAGGGACACCTCCCACTATCCCAGTTGCTCCAAGCCCCATCCAACCTGGCCTTGGACACTTCCAGGGATCCAGGGGCAGCCACAGCTTCACTGGGCAACCTGATTCTATACCTCAGAGGGGTCCAACCTCCAGGGAGGAAGAGTCCACAACCTCTATAAAGTGTGGAACAATGATACAGTCCCAGTACATGCTTTTCCAGGGAGTGATGGACAGAAGGATGGAGACAGTGAGAGGACCCAGCTGTTCCTGTCTCCACTCCTTCCTTGGTGGCTCTAAGACATCCCTCTGCCCTGTGCTCCACAGAGGTTTGCTGTGAGCCTCCAGCCATGGCTTTCGGAGCTTCAGCTGCTTCAACCTCCCAGCTTCCCTGAACACCCCCCTGCAGCTCCCACACAGCAGCGACCAGCAGGACACTGGGAGGACCAAAAACACCTGTGGCTCAGTCTCACACAAGTTTGCTCACCTTCCCTGAGCTTTAGAGAAGGCAAAACCCCCACCCCCAAAATTAGCTCTGCAGTGAGTTTCCAGACAATATTCCAGGTGTACAACTTCACTTTAGGAAAATAAGAACACCAGAAAAGCCACAGTCAGAGTACAAGTACTGGTGTCAGTTGGGTTTGACTGTATGTTTTGGGTTGATTTTAAACACGTTATTTACAACAAATGGCTCAAAGCAGGACCAGAGCAGAGTCCCCAGCATCCAGTCCCTGGTATTGCCAGAGTCTGGAGATTAGCCCTGGAATATAAGCAGAGTGATTAGCACCAGGAATTGATATAGATATGATGCATCTTGCTGTCAATTAAATGGGGGAGTGAAGAAAAGCTGCACACAGGGATTCCATCTGCAGTAACGTGATTAGTTTGGCAGTGAACAAGTGTGTTTACTGAAATAAGCAATTGCTGTTTATATCTACAATTTCTCAGGCAAGAGTTCCCTGAATGGTTTTGATTACACTCTTAGTGAGAGGAATTTAGTTTGGCAGTTTGAATTTAATCATCAAGTTATAAAGTGATCTAGTAATCCATAAGCCAGCGCTCTTGTTAATTTGCTACTGTAAATCTCCAGGTAGGTTTGCAGAGTCAAATTCATCATCCTTATTCACTTAAACAAAAAACCCAAGTAATTAAAACTCCCCTAAGCAGCCCCCAATGCATTATCATATTATCTCACTAGTGGATTCACCAAAGCAGTGCCTTTTCCCTCGGCGATTACAGCGAGGGAGGGGGAGAAAAGCCATCAGTGGTCTCCAGGTCAACCTGGCACATCCCAGAACACCCCATCACACCTGACCCAGCAATTCAGTCAGGAAGCAAAAGGATCTGGTACTTCTCTGTCACCACCTGTGCTGGAAGTGCTGCTGAAAGAGCCGGCAAAGGCTCACTGTGTCACTGGGCATTCAGGGGCTGAGGGTTTGGGCCAAGTCATGGACTCCCAGACTGGTTTGGGTGGGAAGGGACTTAAAAGTTCATCCACTCCCATCCCCTACCATGGGAAGGAACACCTTCCACCAGCCCAGGTTGCCCCAAGCCCCATCCAACCTGGCCTTGGACATTTCCAAGGATCCAGGGGCAGCCACAGCTTCTCTGGGCAACACCAAGTTTACATTTACGGTGGTGACACTGAGAAAATATCAGTCTACACACACTTCTGCTTTACCCAGAAGCAGTTCTGGAGGGACCAGTTTCCTCAGCCCCTGCAGCACCTGCTCCCCTCAGCAGCTCCAGCCAGCGAGGCTGCACCAGCCTGACCAGCCTCCACAAGGGAGTGGATATTCCATGGGAAAGCTCCACTCCTGGGTGTTCACTGAACAAGGTCAGGGGCTTGAATTAGTGTCACTCCTGCTTACTCCCTCACACACAGCACTACGCTCTCCCAGCCTATTCATTCAGTGACCATCCCAGGGAGCAGCTCACTGGAAAAGACACCAAAGTGCAATATCCATCTGTCAGCTCCTGAGTTAAATCCAGCCACAGTTCTGTCATGTCAGCACGTGTCCCCTTCCTCCCTTTGCTCAGCAGGGACCAAGTGTGCTCAGGAAACCCAACACACAACCAGGGCCAGGCACTCACTGCTGGTACAGCTGGTACAGCTGCACATGCCGTACACAGAGACATGTGCCCAGCCTGGATTGTCCCAGAGGAAGGAATCCTTCCCTGGGAGGGTGGGCAGGCCCTGGCACAGGTTGGGCAGAGAAGCTGTGGCTGCCCCTGGATCCCTGGGAGTGTCCAAGGCCAGGCTGGATGGGGCTTGGAGCAACCTGGGCTGGTGGGAGGTGTCCCTGCCCATGGCAGGGGGTGGAATGAGATGAGTTTTAAGGTTCCTTCAAACCCAAACTGTTCTGGGACTCTGTGATTCAATTGCACTTGCAGAAATGTGCTCCAAAATGTCAGCACATGTGCCTGTATAGGAAAATCAGCTGGGATGGAAATCAGTTGGGATATAAATCTTGCAAACCAGGACAGACCTGGATCAGTGGAGTGTTTTGTTCCCAAGGTGTAAACACTTGATACATGGCCAAGGTCAGGGGTGCTGCCTGTGCTGCTCTCCTCTCAGCACACCCAGCAAGGACAACTTCGACTTCTCCCCCAGGAATCGCCAACACTCCTCCCTTTCAGTGGGCCAACCACTCCCTAGTGCTTAACTAAGAATCCAAACGACCCTCTTCTGTCTGATCCTACACAACAGGTTTAGAAACCACGGGGACAAGTGGTTCTGTCATTCTGACACCACGATGACGTTCAGTAAAACCCTGGGGTTCAACCAGTCTCTGGAAGTTCATCCATTCACAAAAAATGGGAAATCCCTGGATTCTGGAATACTGAACATGCGACAAGTGAGCTCTCCAGGTGACTTTTCCTTTCCAGCTCTCTTCTCTTATTTAACAGCCCTAAAATTTGCCGCTGCCATTTCTGGCAGTAACGGAGCCGGGCTGTGGAACCCTGGGATAAAGACTCCAGAGGGAGTTGGAAGAAGCACTGTCAGCTCCGAGCAAGGCAGGGAGCCCGATGGGGAGCTCAAGTACTTGAGAGCTGGGGTTTATTTTCTGCAACAGTATCTGAAGCCAGAAGGATCCTGGCTTATCCACTTCCCAGAAGTGACTCATCTCATTCCCAGCTGCTCCTCCTCCCCACGGAAAGGGCCAGAAGAGGGATTTAAAAGCCATGTAGATGTGGCATGTGGGGACAGGGGTTAACGGTGGCCTCGGCAGGGCTGGGGGAATGGTTGGACTCGGTCTGAGAGGGCTTTCCCAGCCTACACAAGTCTGTGTTTCTGTGATGGAGAAGGGAGTTAGAGAGCATGGCCACTCTGAGCAGCAGATGTCCCAGTGAAGCCTATTTTGTACAACAGCGAGAACCAGCACACAAAGTGACACTGGAACCTCCTGCACCTTTCTGCTACCACGGCCTGACTGGAACAGCAGGTCTCCATCACCTTCCTGCCCTGCAGGGAATGGACTGTCAGTGCCACAGTGGCCTCGAGCACAGCCCTGAAGGGACCCCCGAGCCACCAGTGCCTGGCTGTGCCCACCAGGGACAGCAGGAGCCGTCCCACAGACCTCCCTGGCACAGATCCTGCCCCCAAACCGCTTCCAGCCTCCCGAACTGAACAGGAGGTGGCACCACCACTGCTTTGGAGCCGAGATGTTCAGAGGTGGTGCTGGTGGTTTCACTTCCACCTTCTAAGCTTGAAAATACAGTCCAGACTCAGTGCTTGTACTTCTCTCAGGACTTTCCACTCCTCCTGCAACCGAGTAAAACCCCCAGTAGCACCCAAAGGTCACTTCTTAAACATGAGAAATGATTTACAAGCACCACACTTCCCCACCAGTCACAGACCCATGACAGTGAAGCAGCTTTAATGCCAAGATCAGCGCCTGCCAAGCCAAGCCAAGAGGCTCTTGGCACCCTGCCCGAAACCAAGCCATTCCTACGAGCCTGACATACGCTCCGACAGATTTTAAGTTTCATATTTTATCAGAAATCATAATTAATACTTACGTGTTTGTTTCTATACTGAGAAAATTGAGAGAGGCCAAAAACTGTTGCTATGGCACCTCCTCCAATGAGAGCAGTTCCTTTCACTGCCTTCCGAAATGCCATTTTTTACTGGAAGACAAGAAGATAAAAATTAAATCAGCAGATTTACCATGTCAGGATCTGGGCTACACAGGAGAGACCATTTGCAGAAACTGATGGCAATGTTGTGACAAGTTGAAATTTAGAGCAGCAATGTCTTAATTAGCGATTTTCATTGCAATATTAATAATTTCTAAACAAAGTCTAGACAGAGGCAAGCCGGAGTGCTCTGGTGCTTGCTGTGAAAGCTGAATGACAAGAGTATTCAGATCTGAGGAGATCTGTGACACCCCCCCAGTGACACTCCTGTCTGGGACAAGTACTTCCAGCACCATGGCAAAGGCAGACCAGGAACAGCCTGTCCTTGGCCGTCAGGCCACCAAATCCTTACCCCCACACCCCAGTGGATCCGCTCCACAACATCACCCTTAGCTTCCCTCCCATCCCATCCAACTCCTGCTACAACCCCATAGCTAAGAGCACTCCATCCTGCTTTCCAGCCAGGAATTACACACAGCACAGCCCATCCTACCCCGAATGGTGCCTGGTCAGGAGCAGGTCCCTCAGCGAGAGGCAGCAGCACGGACGGGGACAACGCGCAGCGGCTGCAAAGCAGCACAGCACTTTATCATCCAGCTCCAGAGGGCTTAAAACCAGCCCTATGTGGGTCAGGCCAATTCTTAATAGGCCCAGTGTTCGAATCCTGAATGAAAAATTTGCATGGGGCTGACCTGAATCTTAAGCAGGCACAACCTACTCCATCTTCCCCGGCCCGCGGGGCTCGTGGCATGCTGGACACAGCACACATCCCGTCAGAGGGACTCCTGGGCCCTCTGGACACAGACACACCTCTGCCCAGGGCACACACTGCCCCAGCAGTCCAGGAGAACAGACCTAGCACCAGTAAAGCTTAAAGCAGACGTGGGCCATGTGTGCAGCCCCTGCCAACAGCGGAACAGCAGCGGGGTGACAGCGCGGCGGGAGCAGCTCCGGGCCAGGAGCAGGGCAGGGCAGCTCCCCATCCCTGGGCTGGGCTGGGGGGTCCTGCAGCCTCCCCTGAGGCTTGTCAGGACACTTCACTGACCTGCTCGTGTGCCTGCACAGGCTGTACAGAGACATGTGCCCAGCCTGGATTGTCCCAAAGGAGGGAATCCCTCCCTGGGAGGGTGGGCAGGCCCTGGCCCAGGTTGGGCAGAGAAGCTGT
>JAWWES010000171.1:564180-575353 GCA_035583135.1 Lophotriccus pileatus
TGGAGCAACCTGGGCTGGTGGAAGGTGTCCCTGCCCAGGGCAGGGGGTGGGACTGGATGGGCTTTGAGGTCCCTTCCCACCCAAACCTTAACCTCATTCCTTTAAGCAAAGCCAACACTCATCCTTGTTTCCTGTGCCCTCGCTTAGACCTCTCCTGACACTCTGAAAACCAGGGACATACCTGCTAGAGTTGCATCATCACCCTTTCATGGAACTAGAGCCGCACACAGTACACAAACCACTGACTAAAAGCCTTGTCTACACCAGCTTGCTTTAAAAAATGCAGCTTCCTAGACAACTCTGCAAGTTTTTTTGTTTTTTTTTCAACAAGAAAACCATTATCTTAGGACTGCAGGTTTTACTGGGCCTTTTTAACAGGCATTTTATCAATACTTGTAAAAAAAGACAAAAAAACAAACACCCCTGCAAGTTTTTAAAACTGAAGAAATATTGTGGCTATTTGACCTTTACGCCTTTAGTGTTATATTAAAAAATATTCCTGCATCAACCTTAATCTATAGTGTCTCTCATTGTCAATCACACTAGAAATGCCACTGTATACATACTAAAAAAAACCGGGAAGGGACTCCCCTCTGCTCACTCAGCACCAGGGATGTGTGGTATTAGCTCTCCTCAGAGCTGAGAGCCCGATTACAGGCAATTCTCCAGAGAAAGCAACTCTCCCAGGAGCCCTGCTGCTCAAATTGCCACATCAATCTTGCTCACCATCCCCATGAGAAGCCTATTCAGGGACAGAAAGGAAAACAGGGCTTAAGGTAAACCACTCCAGAGCAGGCATTCCAACCTGCAGACGGTGCTTTTACACCTGGAACAGCAAAACTGCATCCCAGGAACCCAGGAGCCCACATCTGGGAGGTCTGAGCGATGTGTCTGGATGAGGTTGGGGCATTAGCAGGGGCTGCAGAGCCCAGACAACCCTCTGGCACCGAGTGCAGCCCATGTCATTCCCATGAAGGCTGTACCAGGGAAGAGCCTATCCCTCCTTTTCTTCGAGCAGGTACTCAAACCTGCCTCTCTGCCAGGCTGAGATCAATAGCTTGTGACGGAAACAGAATTTTATTTTAATGGCAATTATAACAGCAACCAGCATGAGAAGCACTACAGTCAGAAATAAGTCATGTTTCCATCACACAAATATTCTGAGTCACCTTTCAAAGCAGCTCAAGCAGTGTACAGAGTGTTTTAGTGCTGTCAGCGCCATCTGACACTGTAAATCTGCACGTTGAGCCTGAGCTTGGTTTTGATAGAGGCCATAAATGGCACCTTTGGACCCATGCCCTTGCTTGGAGGGTGGGCTGAGGTCCCTGACAGGCTCTAGAACAAGCTGTGGCAGGAGAGCAGCCCTTGACTGGCACGGGAGGAGCCAGGGGCATGTGACAAGCAGTGGGTATTGCACAGAGTTATCTGTCCAAGGAGTTCAATAACCCCGGGGAACATGAAGATTCACGGGGACATCAGCTCCGAGTGGTACTCAAGGTTCCTGATAACAAGAAACAGCCTTTACACTTGAAAGGAAACAAAGGGGCAGAGGGAGTTAGTCTATGTGACACAGAAACTACACAAAAGATTTGTCAGCACAAGCTCCCGCTTTCAGTTTCCAGAAGTTACAAAAGTTAACAACACAAACCACCTCGCAGCAGGAACTGCTCCCTCCTCAGTGCATTCCTCAGCCAGTAGCTCGGCATGCAGCAGTCACTTCCACAGCAGTGTCCCACTCCAGATCCAGGCGGTGAGCAGCTCCCTGCCCCAGCAAGGTGCCACCAGCTCACCAGCTATCAGATCCTGGACCTCCTCTGCCACAGGCAAGGGCTCCCCTTCATCCTTAATACACTCCTTGCACTGCTCCACTTTCAGCCCCATGGTTCAAACCCAAAAACCTACGAAGCACCACTTACATTCTGGTTTCTAAAGAATGGATTTCAACGCCTGTCATCACCAGAGGTTTCGGAACAGAGCACCCCATGTGCCAAACCTCGGCCACGCACAGCCCTCATCAGGCTGGACCCGTGGGAGGGACCTGCCTGCCTTCCTTCCCCTCATACCTGGCCCAGGCAGCTGCCAGACTGCTGGCTGGCTGTCATTTGGAGTTGTGCAACCCACTCCCACCCCAGACAACAGCTGACTGAAAGGGAAGCACCGCGATCACCAGCACCTCTGTACTCGGGTACTTCCTAGTTAGGAGGACACCGGGCTGGATCTGAGCAGCACACAGCCAAAGCTGGGGAAAGAATGAGAGGAATGAAGGCAGGGTGGGGAATTCAGTCACAGAACCACAAGTTAGACCACAGCAAGCTGATGGTTTAGCAGCAGCGAAGGCACAGATGGATCCAGGAGGCGCAGCTCCGCCACGGGAGCGCGTGCCGCCATCAGACACAGAACCCGGTAAATTAAGAGAAGAAACCCAATCTGTTCTGCTGTATATCCCTGTGCTTTACGGGGCCATTACCATGGAATCCGGGTGCTTCGCATTCCATCTCCAACGAACACATCTAATAAAGTGAGTCACTCAACGCAGGACTCAAAAATAGAAAACTTATAATCATCTCCACTACACTTTGCATAACTTGCCACTGGGGCTGGAGCATCGTCTAATCCCGTCTTTCCCCTTCCTTCCCAAAGCCTCAGGTTACTGGCAGTTTGCAGGGTGTGTCATGGCAGGAAGAAGCCAAATAATGAGAAACAGGGGATGTAACAGAAAATAGCCCAGTTAGCACCCCCTTAACCAGGTCATCCACCTGCTGTCTCTCGTTTACCTTTGAGAAGCCTGGAGTGGTTAATGTCACACAGGATGCCAGGCCACACTAACTGGTCAAAGCCCAAACCAACCCAAAGTGGAGATCCTTCCCCTGCAAGATCTCTGATGAAGGACAACACATCCAAGGAAGAGTTCCAGTGGGTCCCAAACACAGCATGGCAGTGTCCACCCTCCAGATCCTCTCCTAAAGCCCCTCCGATGGTTTTCCAGATCCTCAGCACAAGTTTGGGCCCTGTAGTTAAAGTCCTTATCCAAGAACGACCTCTCAAATCAAGCACAGCATCATAACCTGCAATACCCAGACAGCTCCCTGACCACCCCACAGATTAGGAAGTTCCTGCCCACAGAACTTAAAACCCTAACATCCCCCCAGGCCACCCAGCCCTGACAAGGGGAAGCCAAGCAGCACTTTACCATATGGGGAAAATCCTTCCCACGTTCCAGCGCAGGCAACCAGCTCAGCTCTCATGCCCAAAAGTGGTTGTAGCACTTGCCAGGCACAAAAATAAAGGAAAAACAAAGCAGAAAATAGGCGTCCTATCCTCATTCCTCCTCTTAGTCCCACTGCTTCCAACTACTTCATCTGCCTTCGTACTCAGACACCAAGATATTCCCAATCCTTCACTAGATGACAGAACAACTGCTCTACATCGCTCCCATCCAACAAGGAACAAACTTTTTTGGCTCTTCTTTCCACTGTTTGCATTTTTAACCTAAACACTTCTTTTTCTCCTGTTTCATGACCCTCCTACCAAAAAAAAAAAAGTTTTACAAATGACGAGGGGAAAGGTTCGATGTGTAATTCCTTCTTGGGATTTCAATAGCAACAGTCCTGCCAGAGAGAGCAGCAAATTCCTGGGAATGAGGCAATACTACAGACAGGGATGGCTGTAATCCCAAGGACTGTACCTAAGGACTAACAGGAGCACAACGGGACACCAATGCCAACGAGTATTTGGAGCTTTCCCACCATACAAACACCACAGTATATTTATCAAGCTCTAGATAAAAGTATTTCAATTCCCTCCTGTCCTACTGGAAGGAGTGGGAAGCCTCTTCTCCAGCCTGAGCACTGACTAATGTGTGCAGGGTGATTTCCATACCTTTGTGTTCTTGTGCAAACGCTGTTTCAGCTTAAACAGTTCAAAAAGTCATTTTTGCCTTCCCTGTTGGTGGGGGGGTTAACATCCACAAAATCCACCACACACAATACAAACATCATAAGCCAATTATTGCAATTAGAAAGAAATGTTCTTGTTAGTGACAGCTAATTTATGGCTGTTTGCCCTTTTTTTCTGATATTCTTTATTTCCCTCCTTTTTAATGCAGATATTTGAACAGACAGTCTACCAGTTCAGCTTGATCCTAATGCTGGTTTTCCTTCCCCTCCCCACTCAAATACTCAGGGAGCAAGGATTAGAACATAAGGTGTTTTGCTTATTACAAGACTGGACACAGAGCTTCACACACAAACAGGAACCTGCTCAAAAAACAGCTACAAATTAGGTGATTACTTAGGTGTGGCACAGAAGTAGCCTAGTTTTATATCCTGGGATAAAGACTGAGACCTGATAGCACATGTAAATCTAATCATGGAGGAGGGGCCTGCATTCAGAATCACTCAGAAATCAGAATCAACACTTGGTCTGTGTTGAGACCAAGCACATCCAACAGCCCAGTGCAAGGCTTTGTACCCAGGGAGCAGAGAACCGTCACCACGGGCTCCATCCGCAGGGTCCAGCTGGGACCTGGGGCCAGCTCACCTGGAAACCCCTGGAGACACAGCTACACGTTTGCTCGGGAACCTGGCCCAGAGATGGTTATTCAGGGACAGGGAACGTTTCCAGAATCGATACTGTGCTACCGTGGAAGAGCTCTGATTACTGTCTGTTTGTTACGTAATAAGAACCGTTTCCTAAAGCAAAGCTTTCTGGCAGGAATGGGCTGCATCTACATCTCTAAAAGCTAATTAGTGGAGCCCCAAAGACCAACAGCTGCTGCTGAAAACAGCCTCTGTGGTCTCTGTGCTCCGCATTGTTTACTCCCAGCAGCTCCAGTCTGGACCACAAACACCCAGGAAGCAGGGGAAGCATCTTCCACTTTTGTCCCATTTGCTTCAGCTTTGTTTTTCCAGCCTCTAATTTTTATTTCACAGAATCCCAAAACCATTTGAGTTGGAAAAGCCCTCCCAGCCCATTGAGTCCTCCCTTTGCCCCATCCCCGCCTTGTCACCCAGCCCAGAGCACTGAGTGCCACAGCATTCCTTGGACACCTCCAGGGCTGGGAACTCCAAACCTCCCTGGGCAGCCCCTGCCAGGGCCTGACCACCCTTTCCAGGAGAAATTCCTCCTGGTGTCCCACCTGCCCCTCCCCTGGCACAGCTTGAGGCCATAAAAAGGGAAAACAACTCCCCAGGTCCCACTGCCAGCACCAAGTAAACAAGCACCAGGGTAGGAGGAAGCTGTTGCTTCACTGAGCTACTTGGAAACACCAAGCCCTGTTTTGAAACCGTCCACCGCGAGTGGAAGGAGAAAGTCACCAATCCAATTTATGGTGGTAAAAGCACATTTCTCTTAAATATTTGCTAAAGCTTGCAGAGACTTGTGTGGAGACAAAGCAGGCAGCAGCCAGGAACCTGTAGGAGCTGTCCTTTGGGAAACTGCTCTGCATGAGCGGCCTCTGAACCGACCACAGCCAGCCAGCTTTCTGTGTTCCCATCAGTGACAGTCACCAGGAAGAAGTGGAGCTCCAGGGAAAATACCACATTATCCAGCAAGGCCTAGCTCACAAAGTTATCATTACTGTGCTTCTGTGCCCACACATAATTAAGCAAAACGAAGTGTAAATCCACACATACACAACCAAAGTAACACTAATAATCACATGCAAGGTGTGTGCATAATCTTACATCACAGATGTGCCCACTCAAAACTCCCATCCAACACCAGACTAAGAAAATTGCTAATTGTCTAACGTTAAAATTAATAATATCCTGGTTGTTGCTATTATAGAAGAGGCAACACTGGACTTTGCTTTAGCTGTTAACATGTAAAGATCCTGAAATACCAGACCAAGTCTATTCCCAGCTAACTGGAGGACTGCTCATCACTGAAAACTCCTGAGGAACCCTAACTACGAATAAGGGAGGGAAATGGAAGTGTAGAAAGGAGCGGGGAAGAGAAGAGAATGCAACTCCTTCCGAGTGGAGCAGGCGAGAGGAGCTGCTGCCAGCACACCTGTATTCCCTGCTCAGCACAAACAGTACAGGAGGTTCAGCAGGGAGTACATCTGCCTGCCTTAAATCCCAGCTCTCCACACACATTTACACCTTTTCCCATAGTGTCAGGCTTACAAACGTTTCCTGACGGCCTTAGTAGAGATAACAACTCTAAGAAGTTTAGGGCTTGATATACTCCCACCCAGCAACAGTCCCACGAGTATGTTCAGTACAAGTAGTAAGTTACTTTCATTTTCCAAAGTTCTGTGTAACTACAGAGATGCTATTTTTTTGCCCAGAATTCACATTTTTCCAACAATAGGAGATGCTGTTTGTACCCCCTCCATCCAAGACAGAAAATACGGTGAAAGAGCTCTGCATCCCCCCTTGTTTGTCATATATAGATACCTACAGGTGCTCGGGCAGCTGTCCACGGACAGGGACACGGGGCAGGATCACTGTTCGTGGGACACTCAGGGAGCACAGGGACCACACACACACACGGGACAGCTGCCAGGGGCTCAACACCACTTCCACAAAACTGCCACACACTCCTTTTTTTGGTCATTTTTTTTCCAACCAAAAGCTTAAATAAAACAGTGGGAGGAGGCTGGGAGCACTTGGGAGTGAAAGCTGCTGTGTAAGATCATGGAACCACAGAATGGTGTGGATTGGAAGGAATCTTAAATCCCAACCATGGCATGGGCAGGGACACCTTCTGCTATCCCAGGTTCCTCCAAGCCCTGTCCAACCTGGCCTGGGACACTTCCAGCGATCGAGGGGCAGCCACAGCTTCTCTGCCCAACCTGTGCCAGGGCCTGCCCACCCACAAACTGGGGAGGAATTTCTCCCCAATATCGCACCTACCCGTGCTGTCCCGCCAGCCTCACAAACAGAACCACAAATCCCGGACCGCTCTGGCTTGCAGGGACCTTAAAGATGCTCCGGTGCCACCCCGTGCCCCGGACAGGGACGCCTTCCACCAGCCCAGGCTGCTTCGCGCCCCGTGAGCCCGGCCTGGACCCGCACCCACCGCAACAGCACCGCCGGGGCTGCCCCGCATCCCCCCGCATCCCCCGGGCCGGCCCCGCTCCCCGCAGCCCCCCGCGCCCCGCTCGCAGCTCCCCCCGGCCGGCACTCACCGCGGTCCCGGCGCGGCCGGCGGCGGCAGCAGCACTGGGGAGGTCGGCTCCGTGCCGCCCGCCCTCCGCCTGCAGCGCCAGCCCGGCTCCCCCGAGCTCCGCCTCGAACACCGCGGGCACCTCCCCGCCCTGCCCCGCCCTGCCCGGCCCGGCCCTGCCCGGCCCGGCCCTGGCCTGCCCCGCGGCGAGGGGCCCGGCGCGGCCTGCTCATCCCCGGCCTCGCGTGGCGGGGGTCGCCGCCCAGGGCCGGCCCTGCCGGGGCTGCGCGGGCCGCCGCGACGGAGGCCTCGGGCCCACGCGTGGGGCCCGGCGCGGCCATCCTCGTGGTCTGCAGCTGCCCGGGTGTCACTCGGAGGCCGTAAACAACTGCGGGGGTTGGATTTCACGAGTTGTGCGGAGTCAGGGATATTCGGGCCGCCGGTGATGGGAAGCCGTGTTTATCCCAGGCGCATAAGTGCTCTTAAAAGGGAGTAAGATCTCAAGTGGCAGCTGGAATTTTTAGATGTTCAGACTTAGAAGCCCTCAGCTGCAGAGAAAGAATAGAAAACGAAAGGAAAACAGGCCAGAAAATGATTAATTGGTTTATGAGGTTATGGGTTTGGGGTATAGTGTTTTGTTTGGGTTTTTGTTTGTTTCTTTTTGTTTGTTTGTTTTTTGAGAGGTCATGAGAAAGGAAGAAGAATTGGGGAGGGGAAAGGGATTTGAATGCAGTTTGTGGTGAATAATTGCAGCATGATCCAACACACACATGGTTCTACAAGTGAATGCCTACCTATGTATGTGTTCTAACAAGTTCTGGGTGTGAATGCCTTCCCCATGTATGTGTCCTAATGTGGCACAAAACGTTACCATTTCATGCATTTCTAACAAATATTCAAAACTTTGATCATAAGTTTGTTAGAACTGGGAAAATCCTCTGCCCTCCCACCCCTCAAGGGTGTTGTCTACCCACATGTGGCTGTGCTGTCAGTTTTAATTTATGGTCATTTCTTATTGACTCCAAACAAGGCAGTTTAAGAGCACAAAATGTGCCTGCATTCAGTGTCCAAGCGAACATTTTCTGCACCCAGCACTGCTGGGTCTCATCAGCTCTTCTGTACCACCAAAACCTTGAAGAGAGTAGAAAATGAGAACGTTGTACTGCTCTCCTCATAAAGGGAAATCCAGGAGTTAGTGAGAACTTTGTAAGGATCACATTTCCCAAGCAATCTCACTTTCCAGGACAGGTTGTCCACATGTTGAGTGCTGCTTCCAGTGAACAGGGATGGGCTGTTCTCTCCTCCCTCCATTAGGCTTCTGTTCAACTACTGCTGTCTTTTAGTTACTTTTCACCTCTGTTTTTATCTAAGTTACTCATTGGCAAAGATTGGGCTTCATAAGTTTGCAAAGTGAAAGATTTTTACAAGGTTAAGGAAAAAAAAAAAGAGAGATGCCTGAAAATACCGCAAAATTCATCCCTCTTGACTCTGCTTTTTATTTAATGCCTAGATGAAAATATTACCTCCTGAGCCTCCGTGTGTGTGGCTGAGTCCCCGGGACACCTGCCAAGACAGGAATTTTAGATGCCCGAAATCATGTGCTCAGCAGGTGTAAATTGTGTGCAGGGAGAGTTCACCTTTTGTCCTGAACCCCAGAGGCAGTTTCTCTTCATTAGCGAGGGAAGATGGGGAAGAAGATTATCCTCGTTTCCTGACTGCGTGCCAAAGTTATGTATCATGAGGAGAAAATCTGTTCCCGCGTTCACAAATATGTTTGCTCCTAATCTGCCTTCAGGAAAGCGTCTTTGTGCGGAGCAAGGGGTGCTGCTGATGGCAGGAGAGCTGGGACGGAGGGGCAGGGACAGGCGCAGCATTTCTCGGCCGAGGTTCTTCCAGCGGGTCGCACGGTAGGTCCTCCCGTTGGAAAATAAAAGTCCTTAGTCACGGCTGTGATTAAACATTGAGATTGTGCCCGGCTCGGGCTGCGGGTGTCGGGTGTCAGTCGAGGTACAACCCTGTGGCTTCCCATGGGATGCTCAGTTTGCCAATGAACCAGGAAGCGTTGCTGGTGTTCAAACATTTCCCCGACATGCAACAGATAAATCCATCTACTGTGTGTCTGAGAACGAGCAAGGGGCTCGTTTATCTGTTAAAATTGCAGAATGTGTTATCATCATAATCGTGTCTGATTGTTTGCTGTTCCATCGAGATCCCACATCAGGGCTGAGCCACAGAAACAAATGCAAAAATTGCAGTTTTAAAAGAATAAGGTCACGGGGCACATTCTGTGTGGCAGAACAAGCACGATCGTTAATTGGCCTCTCCCTGCAATGGCAGCACAGGCAGGGAAAGGAAGGGAGGATGTGGAGTATCCCTGTTTTTCTGGGGCAAGCAGCCGAGCTAGGTCTGGTAGAAAACACGAATTTCCTTGGTAAAGAAAAGAAAGACAATATCCTTTAAAAAGCAGGGCTGCTTGGACTTAGTCAAGAGTAGTTATTTTATGTTTAAATGTTTAAAGATCTTGGTTGCAGCAGGAAATATGTATTAAAAAAAAATCAATTAAATTTATTTCTTCTACATGTGCCAGAGGGAGAGATTATATTCAGCAAATGCGCCGAAAAAGGCTCTTTGGAATCTGTGCTGTATTATTTTTTATTCTGAGACAATGACAGACCAAAACCAGTCCTGGTGAGTATACACATCTACTGTTTATCCAAGTATTTTCTCCATTGAATCGATTAGGAAAACCTTAGAAAACCAGTTCAAAGATATACAGTCCCTTTGAAAACCTCAGCCTGATATCCCAGTGCATAATGGATAAAGAGAGGATTTCAGTCTCCTGTTCTCTTCTAGTACCAGTTTCCCTGGCATTGCCTGTTGGATGGTGTTCCTTTGGGACCGTTTGGATGGGATCTGGAATGAACATTTTCAGGGTGTCCGTGGGTTTATAAGGAACTTGCACAGGTTTCCAGCAACATCATCAATGGTTGTGTGGGGGAAAGTTATTTTAAATAACCACGTATATCATTGTCAATTTGGTTTTGGTGACCTTTAGTGATCCAGAACCGTTCCATTGGGAAAAAAGGGGTATTGGAAAATCCCCATGTTCCCCCTTGGCTGGTATCTGAAACAATCAGCATTCCTGGACGTGAGTGGCTCCTCTCAGTGTCCGAAGCCCACGGATGGGATATCTCAGCCCATCTTCCTTTAGCACCATCTTTGACCACAGCAGCCATCCTGCAGCTCCCCTGGAATTTCAGATCATACCTTTTCATCCGCAGAAATATTTTTCCCCGCGGATTTAAATAATTAATTGGGACGTGCCTAGTGGGTCTTGAGCTAAACTTCAGGGAGGCAGCAGATACGTGTGACCAAGTGACCTTTTGCTGTCCTGCTCGTCCCCGCGCTCGCGCTGTGCTCAGAGGGACGCTGTCAAAATTGCTAGGCCTTAAAACTTTAACCCGCTCTGACAAGTTGTTCTACATTATAAGTCTTCCCTAAAAGATTACCACGATTGTTTTGTTTGTTTCGTTCCAACAATCTTTGCTGAAGGCTCCACAATACGGCTTCATTTGTCCTTTTGGGTAGGTGGATATTTTTAAATGCCCGGCTTATTCCGTGACCTGTTAAAATCGAGTTGATGTGCGTGTGCTCCACTCAGCGGAGAACTTGCCGGAGACGGAGCAATTCCTCTGCACTCTGGAAGAAGAGACAAGAGCACGCTCTGGAAGCCTTTATGAGGAGGCTTTTAGAGGCCATTTTGAAAAGCCAGTCGTTATCCTTCGGTGTTTTGGAAGTCTGGACTGGACCTCCCAGGTGATATTAGGTATGTGTTAGTGAAGCGTGGGCTGGTTCTTACAAAGAGGTTTGCTGCGTTTCAGGGCACTCAGAATTACTCCTCAGGCATAATTTCTAAGGTCTCCACTTACAGAACCACGGGATCATTGAGGTTGGAAAAGCCCTCCCATCCCATGGATCCCCCTGTGCCCATCCCCACCTTGTCCCCAGCCCAGAGCACTGCGTTTGGAGTCCCCAGCCCTGGAGGTGCCCAAGGCAGGCT
>JAWWES010000171.1:599520-621162 GCA_035583135.1 Lophotriccus pileatus
GTCCCGGGGCTCGGCTCAGCCCCGCCGGTCCCGGGGCTCGGCTCAGCCCCGCCGGCACCGAGGGCTCGGCTCAGCCTGGCCGGTCCCGGGGCTTGGCTCAGCCCCGCCGGCACCGAGGGCTCGGCTCAGCCCCGCCGCTCCCGGGGCTCGGCTCAGCCCCGCCGGCCCCAGCGCCGCCCCGGGATCGGGCCCCCCGCGCACCGAGAGCGGCGGCCTCGGAGCGCCGTTCCTAATCGAATTAATTGCCCCGGAACATCTAATTTCCTCACTGGTCAGAGAGAGGTTTAATTGTTATCCCAGCCCGCTCCCTGGCCGGGGACGGGGTGAGCAATTTCACGGGTTATAGACTTTAGAGAACCTCATTAAGGGCTTTTTAAAATGAATTTCCAGTTCCAGGCTAACCCCGACTACCAGCTGAGCGGTGACGACACCCAGCACATCCAGCAGTTCTATGATCTCCTGACCGGCTCCATGGAGATCATCCGAGGGTGGGCAGAAAAAATCCCCGGCTTCACCGACCTCCCCAAAACGGACCAGGACCTGCTCTTCGAGTCTGCCTTCCTGGAGCTGTTCGTGCTGCGGCTGGCGTACAGGTGAGCGGCGGCCAGGGAGCCAGACCCTGTCAAGGTCCACTGATCTGCATTTTATTGACTCCTCGGTAATTAGGTGCCTCTTAAATCCTTCATTTATTACTCCTCAAGTAATTAGTTGTTTAGCTTTTCTTTCCTCATCTTCTCCTTTCTTACTTTTTTTTAATTGCTTTCCTCTTCTTTTTTCTCTTTCACTTTCTTTATTTTGTCCTTCTCTCCCCTCCTTCTCGCTCTTCCTTTTGCTCATTCTCCCTTTCTTTTTTTAATCCTTTGTCTTTTTTTCTCTCTCATCCTCTTTCTTTTCCTTCTTTTTTTCTCTTTCTATCTAATTTTCCTCCCTCTCTCATTCATCCATCAGTTCATTTTGGGGTTGTCCCCTTCCTTCCAGGTCCAACCCCGTGGAGGGGAAGCTGATCTTCTGCAACGGGGTGGTCCTGCACCGGTTGCAGTGCGTCCGTGGCTTTGGGGAGTGGATCGATTCCATTGTGGAATTTTCCTCCAACTTGCAAAACATGAACATCGACATCTCTGCCTTCTCCTGCATCGCTGCCCTGGCCATGGTGACAGGTCAGTGTCCCCCCTTCCCGCCCGGCTCCTGCTCCCCTCGCCTGCCTTTCTCCCTGTCAGACCCGTAACGTCCCGCACCCTTCTCTTTGCAGAGAGGCACGGGCTGAAGGAACCCAAGAGGGTGGAAGAGCTTCAGAACAAGATTGTAAATTGCCTCAAAGACCACGTGACTTTCAATAACGGGGGGCTGAATCGCCCCAACTATTTGTCCAAACTCTTGGGGAAGCTCCCCGAACTCCGCACGCTTTGCACGCAGGGGCTGCAGCGCATTTTCTACCTGAAACTGGAAGATTTGGTGCCACCGCCAGCAATAATCGACAAACTTTTCCTGGACACTTTACCTTTTTAAGACTCTTCCCCGTGCGCTTCCGCTGACCCGAGGAGAAGCTCCCCCTGTGTGAAGGGGAGCTGGTCTGGGCCCAGAGCAGCACCCCTGGGTGCAGCTCCCACCCCACCCAGTGTTGCAAACTCCCGCAGGCAGAACGCGATGGGCATTTTGGCTCTGGGGCATCACGGATGCAGCTCATGGACTACACAAACACCATGGTATAAACTTTTTATTATCGGCTTCTAAATGAGTTTGTTATTAAGGACTCCTGATTGGAAAGGCGAACCGATCTGGCGACGCCGGGCGCGCAGCTCAGCCCCACGCGGTGACAAACCGAGCGCGGAGGGACCCACGAGTCTCACCCTCCTAAAGACTAAAGTTTTCTGCTGTAAAAGAAAGCTGTAAAATACCCAAAGCCCAAACGTTGCGTGGGTGGCGTGGCATTGGCGAAGGCTTGTAAATTTATCAGATGCGAGTTTGGCTTTTAAAAAAAAAAATTATTCTGTGCCTATTTATGAAGAAATGCGGAAAATAATTCTAAAAAAAAAAAAAAAAATTAAAAATGAAAGCTAAACGTGTTTGGGGAAAAAAAATAATTAAAAAAAAAAAAGAAAAAAAAAGGGAGAATAAAGACAAGAGAACCCAGTCCGTCCGTACCAGGGAAGCGTGACGATTCCAGGGTGACAATGTTATAGGCACTTGCTATTTCAGTAATGTCTATATTCTATAAATAGTATTTCAGACACTATGTAGTCTGGTAGCTTTTATAAAGACTGGTAGTTATCTAAGCTTCAAACATTTTCTCAGTTGTAAAATAGGTGGGCACAAGTGTCACCCCCCCGAGATCCCCCCAAAGGGACACATAGTGTTTGTAAACACCGCCCGACACCCCTTGTTTGTAAGTGTTGTATGTACTGTTGATGTTGATTAAAGAAGAAGTTTATATCTTGATTATTTTGTTGTCTAAAGCTAAACAGATCTTGCATGCAGCAGCTTTTGACTGTTTCCAGAGTGCTTATACTATACATAACTCCCTGGAAATTACTGAGCACTTTGAATTTTTGGTTTGTTTTGTTCCGGGTTTTTTGTTGGTTTGTTTTTTATTTTTTTTTTTATGTCTAAAAATTGTCGGTTAATATATTATTTTATGTTCGAGTAATATTTTTAATATTGCCATATTCTGTAGTATTTTTCTTTGTATACCCCGGTTCGGCACACGGGAAAGTCGCTGCCTTTTTTTAATATGGTGTGAGACAGTTAGAAACGCGGATTATAATTATTATAATTATTATTATTATTATTATTATTATTATTTTTTCTCCCGAGAACTCTTTCTTTGAGAAAGACAATTTTAATGTTTACAACAATAAAACATGTAAACGAATCGAATTTCGTCTCCTTTCTGCCGAAGTGCGAAGCTGCCCCGCAGCCCCCGCCGCACCCAGGGGACAAAAGCCTCTGCCCGTGCGGCGATCCCGGAGCGCCGATGGACGGGGCCGTTCCCGTTCGGTGCCGCCGGCGCCGCGGGAGGAAGAGGAGGAAAACCCGCACCTCGGAGGTTGGTCCTTTCCCAGGTTTTTCCGCGGTCGGTCCCCGCCGCATCCAGACCCCGCATCAGGACCCCGCATCCTGCGACATCCATCCCTCTCCCCCTCCTCCCGCGCCGGCGTTTGCTCAGGCACATCCCTTCATCGGGGGGGCTAATTCCTCAGGAAAACACCTTTAATTAAGGCATTTAATCCCTAAACTTGCCCCCGCGGCTGCGGAGGGGCTCGGGGGGGCCGCGCGGGGCAAAGCGGGGTGCGGGATATCGGGGGAATTCGCTGCCCCCGCAGCCTGGGGGGTCCCGGGAACGCCGGGGCAGGGCGGGGGGGTTTCTCCGGACCGGCGGGACCCGCATCACCCCCGGAGCCCCGCGGGGTCCCCGCTCCGGCCGGGGGGGACCGGGCTGCCCTGGCGGGGCTCCCACGCGTGGGGAGGGAGCGGGAACCGAAACTGCGGGGGATGGACAGAACTTCAGCCTCTGGTGAGACACAATAACGCCCGTGGGAGGGTGAGGGCACGCCACTGCCGCAGCCGGGTTTAATCCGCTCTCTGCCCTGGATCCCGCGGTGCCCGACCCAAAAAACCCCACGGACACGGAGTTACGGGCGGGGAGTGTCCCGGTACTGATCCCCGCTGTGCCGGGGGAAGGGGCTCTGCGGCTCGATTAGGCGAAAAATTCCTGAAGGAAAGAGTTGTAAGAAGGAGTAAAAGTCAGCCCCACCGCAGGCGGGTGCGGGGCGGGCAGTGAGCGGGACTGGGGTAGGGTTAGGCGCTGCCTAATTCATGCTGAGCGAGGTCTTGAGCTCGGGATTGCCAAGGACGCGGGGCTGCAGTCGTTGTGACTTTAGCCTAGACAATATACGTGGAATATAGATATTCCCTAAATGTCTGTATGTAAGTAGATACAGAAGTGTAAACGTCTATGCTATAGGAGGGTTTTTAAATGAGAAAATCCACACCTGTTTATAGTAAGGATTTAACAACTCAACGCCCCTCTAAATATGCCCACACCTGCTCCCAGTTCTCCCCAGAAACCAGCTGCTTTTCCTCGGCGTCTTCTGCAGTAACTTTTCTAACAAGTTTAACCCTCTGCACCTGGGGAGAGGAGGATTTATCCTTCCCAGGCAGCCATTTCGTACCTGCCTCGGCTTTCACCCCCAGCCGTGCCCTCTTCCCGCAGTTTGCCCCACTCCTCAGCCCGCGGGTGGGCTTCTGCCCTGTCCGTGGCTCGGGGGGTGGCCGGGCCGAGGAGCCCTGCACGGAGTGAGCGGCTGGAGGGACCTGCCTGCCTGAGCATCCAGGTGGGCTCGGGCAGGGAACACGGGAGGGAACGCTTCCAGGGGCTCGGGGGGCTGGTTTTAAGGGCAGGCTGGAGAGGAGAGAGTTATTGGATGCTCTGTGCTCCCTGTGTCCACTGCTTTCCCTGCTCTGCAGGCTCAGGGAAGGAAAGCAAGGGAGCAGGGAAGAAGCACTGAGCACTGTATAGAGACATTCAGAAAAACGTTTGGAGTTGGGAGCTCCACACAGAATATGGAGCTGAAGGAATAATTTTTAACTGGTGGTATCAATGGGAGGATTTATTAAAAGATTTCACTTCTCCAGGCTTGCAGTATTCCAGATCAATAGCTCCCTTAATTATTTTAGCTCTGTGCTGCTGCTGGAATTTGTTACTGCTCGTTCTGCTGGGCTCGTGTGCGGAGCAGCCAGACCTGTCCTGGTTTGTTCCCTCGGGATGTCGGGTTTTGTGGTTTGTAACCAGCCCACTGGGCTGTTTTGAACCCAACTTTTTTCTTTTTTTTTTTTTTTTTTCTTGTAGAACTGCACTGTTTTCTACAGACTTGCTCCTTTGGTGCACTGATGTGTAAGAATGGAGCCTGTTTGCTCTGTCTGAGTCACACTCGTGTTCCCAGTGCAGCCTGAGCCAGGGAAGGTCTCACTGTTGAGGCAGAGCAGGGCACCTTTCTCCTCCTGGTGTTGATGGATGAGGAGGTTACACCAAGGCACAGTTTTCCCAAACATGCCAAGATTTCCAAACTTGACAGGCAAACTGGGGGCGAATCCAGGTCGGGTGTTTGCTTGCACATATTCCCCCATATTCCATTTGTGACACTTAATTGCAGCTCCGTTTGTCCGAGGGCCTGGATGATGCGATGTTGTCCTGGGTGTGCTCCCATAAAACTTGGCTGATGAAATTCCCATCGATGACCTGGGGACAGGGAAGTGTCATGCCGTGCTCCCAACACACCTTTGCTGAAGGTGAATTAGTGCAGGCACGAGAAGGGGCTGTGTTGGTTTGGGACTGTGATCAGCAACACTTGCTCTGAGTCCTTTTCCCAATTATCCTCATCACACATGTCTCAAACACTGGGAGCAGCAGGGAGGAATTTACACCTGGGGTAGTCAGAGCTGGGAAACTCATGGTTTATATGACTTTTACCCTCCTGACTTCGCTTCAGTGGGAGAAATCCCCGAACTGGCTGCATGCAAAAGGCACTTCAGATGCACCTGTAGCTGATTTTTTTTTTATGTAGAAGTAAAGCCAGCGCTGCATAATCTGCACTTGCTGGAACGTTAGCCCTAAGTAACCTTTGCAGCTGGGGACGGTGCAGAGGGAGATGTTGGTATTCATGAATGTTTTGACATATTTGACATTTCCTATATGGTGTGTTTTCTCTGTTTTCCCGATTTCCTCCTGCCTTTGCTCCCCTGTTTTAGCGGTAAATGGTTGCCTTCGCCGGCGTTGTGGTTTGGAGGCACGAGGGTGGATCTGTGGAGGAGCCCAAGCTTTGTGCATTTTTTTTAATTTCATTTTATTTCAAAGTACGTGTCTAGCTAAATAACGGGATTATTGCATTTTAATGGGATTAGTGCATTTCCATGGAGTGCAAGGATGACCAGGAGAGCCCGTTTTGACAGAGCAGGTGATTTGTGTTCTCGTTCCAAAGCAGCGCGCCCGGAATACAGATCTGTGAGATCTGAAGGCGAGGGATGTGTGCACGACTGGAGCTTCCTGGAGGTGCAGCAGGAATGTATCTGCCTCATTCCAGTGCTGGCCAGGCAGCCCTGCTCGATCCAGGGAGGAGGTTTGGGGATGCTCGAGTTCCCAGCGCGGCGTTTGCTGCACAGCAGGGAAGGGGCCAGGCTGAGTGACTGAGGAGAGATCTGGTTTTGGACAAGTGTAATCAGCACATCTCACTGAACAGGCCTCGTGTCTGATCAGAGCGTTTCTGATCTTTATCTAAATCTATATAATTTTCTGTAAGACACCAAATCTCACCTAAGAATCTGGGCCTTCATTAAGGTGACAGAATTTCCACAGTGCCATTCAGGTGTCCTGTGTTTCTTCATCTTTTCCTCCTCAGCTCCCTCACTTACAGTTGAGCTGCTTCTGTGAGGTGGAAGAGTTCAATTCAGAGGAACGTTTCTGTTTAGGAGACGTGATGTTTGAACAAGTTTTGTGTGTGGACACCCAGGTTTGCTGTGTAACCCCCTCGGCGGGGCTGGAGCCCAGTCCCCCCTACACTGGCACAGGGGGTCACTGTGGCAGGGTTTTGCAGGTGCTGGTTGTGCTGGGTTGATGCTCTGGATTGCGGCACTTCAGCTTTGGTGGTGGAATTAATGGCTTTAATAGGATGCATCTGTTCTACAGCACCGGCAAAAGCAGCTTTTAATGCTCACTGGGTGTCTTATCGAAGGCACAGGGGCCTGCACGTGTTAAAAAACAGTGAATAACATCACTTAGCTCATTTTTCCTGACCAAGTTGGTTTACTAGAGAGAGAGACATCAACCCAAAATTTCAATTATCCTATCATTTCGCTGTTCCACGTGAATTGCACAGTAAACCAGAACTGCAGACAATGGAACGTAACGCGGCTGTAAAACAAACTGCCAAAATCTAGGCTGTGCACTCCCAAACTCCAACCAAACCTGTGAGGATGGTTGGGGATTGCAGTGCCGGGGAAGTGCCCGTGCCTGGGTCCCGAGGAGCTGCTCCAGCGCTGGGCTGGTGGTTGCTGTGCCGGTCCCGGGCGCGGTGCCGGAGCGGTTCGATGGGGACAGGGCTGGGCCCGCGGCGCTGGCTCGGCTCTCCAGAGCAGTTCAGGTACCTGCCTCAAACCCAGGCACCCTCCAGCTGCTTCACAGAGAGATAAAGTGAAGCGACAAGCTCTGGAGCTAAACTTAAAAGGCCAAGGATGCGGGGGCTCGGCTGCGGGAGGAGCGAGCGGGCACCGCCAGCCCCTCTGGAAATGTTCTGTCTCCGGGGAGGGAGCGGCACCGGCAGCCAGGGATGGGCTGGGGTCACGGTGTGGGGGGCAGAGCCACGGCTGGAAGAGGGTGGGTTTGCTGTTCAGATCAAAAGCACAACCTGAATTTCCGCTGGGCCGCGCTGGGTCTGCCTTGGCAGGCAGAGAACAGCTCGACAGAGGCGGAGGAGTTGTGGCCGAGGTGGAGGGCAGGGATTCTGCATCCCAGGTTCCCTGGCACGGGGGAGCAGGGCCAGAGCCCTGGCACAGGTTGGGCAGAGAAGCTGTGGCTGCCCCTGGATCCCCGGGAGTGTCCAAGGCCAGGCTGGATGGGGCTTGGAGCAACCTGGGATAGCAGAATGAGACGAGCTTTTACCTTCCAACCCAAACCATTCTGAGATGTGTGATTCTGGGGTTCTAAAAGTCCTTTCTGTAGCAGCTGTGCCATCATTGCACTGCTGGCAATTTCCTTCCAGAGCCATTTAAGCAGTCTGGGATCCTCAGTTTTGGCAGCTTTGCTCTCCTGTTGTATGAAATGGCAAACACGAGTGTAAGAGCAGGAATCTGCTGAGCCCACGGGATTGGGACTGGCTGCTGCTGCAAACAGGGTGTTTGGGGGGGTTTGTCTCTGCAGTTACTTTGTGAGGGGTCAGGACTCTCTTTTTCAGGACAGGTTTCCCCACTGCTGCCATTAAGCATTTTGAGAGATGAAATGATTATATGTTATCACAGTTTTTTTTTTCTGGTTTTACTGTAAAATTGGGTATTTCCCTCGCTGTGTCCAAGGAAGATAGACAGGATTCTTGAGTGATGTGACTTCCAGTATCTGGCCATGAATTTTTCAACATTGGACATGCAAGTAAGTGGTATCAATAAACTGTTGCAACTCAGGACTACTCAGCACAACTTCATACCATTTTATATGTTTATATATATATATGTTTACAAAACGTAAATGATTGAGGGTCCCAAAGAATAGAACCCCCAAATCATGTATTTATGATATTTATATAACAAATAATCTCCTGTTTAACAGAGAGCACAAGGAAGGACAATAAAACACAGTTGTGCCTATTGCAACTTAAAGTCACACGTCTTTTTGTCCTGAAAACCTCTGTAAAAATGACTCTGTGCTAACTCCTGAAGGTGGAGTTTATAGAACTGAAAGAACCGTTACATTTTCATTCCATGGCGTTTTCTGACACAAACAGATGCATTCCATGTGTTCACAACACTTCCATCCTCTGTAAGTGAGCAGCAGGGCCATGGTGAGAATGCACATTCCCTAAAATGCATTTAGAGCTGTATTTTCAGCAGATTTGCAGAGCAAGTATGAGCTAATGACATAAAGTTATCAGGAAGAAGTTACTGATATTAGTGAGGTTTGTTCCAAACATCTGCTCTCTGCCTTTGGTGGCAACTCAGGGCAGAAAGCTGCAGGTTCAGTAAACCAGGGGCTGGAGAGAAACCCTTAGCTTTGTAATCCCAGCAATATCCGTGCCATGGGAACTTGGAGCAGGTTTGTTTCCTGCAGTGACCAGGGAACGTTCCCAGGTGTCTGTGCTGGAGTGCACTCCCAATTTCCAGGAAGAAATCCCGTTGTTTTTATTTGTCCAGCCCCAAATCCTTCACAACTTCAGCCAATCTTTAATTTGCATTAATACTACAGTGATCTTTATTTAGGAAAACGGGAAAGTGCAATAGGAGGGGTTGGTTCTCTCGGTGCAGAAGAAGGCATGCTGTGGAATCCCCTGGTTTAGACTGAATTTCAGCTCAGAGCGTGGAAATGCAGATGGGAACATGCTGGAACTTCTGATGTAGTGTCTAACAAAATCCTGTCTGAAAGAGAAATCAGGAAAGGGCTGACTGGGAGCACTTTCCCAACCTTTAAGGTCTTTTCCAACCTTAATGTCTCTATGAAAACAAAGGTGGCCATGTGCTCTGAGGTGAGGGGGTGAGAGGGAGCAGCCTGGGTGCCCAGGGGAAGGCAGTGCCCAGCAGCCTGTTCTGGGGGTTGAATTTGTGAGGGAGTCAATATTAACATTACTGCCGCTTCCTACCAATGCTCGTGCTCGTGCAGGATTGTTTCCTGCACTGCTCCTGCCTTTTTCAGGAGCTGGTGGCTCTGAAGTGCAGCAGGTGATGACAATGAGTGTGTCACAACCGTCAGTGGGTGACACTTCCCTGTTTAACCCGAGTGGGCTTTGCCAGGCGCTTTTCCATGGATTCTGTTTGGCCAACAGACTCTTTGCACGGATATTCCTCAGGATCTGATTCGAATGAGAAAACAGTTCAGGTGTGGCAGCTATTAGCTCATGGGGAGCACTCGCTGCCAACTCCTAAACCCCTCGGAAAACTGACTTTTAGATGCGAGTGTTACCGCGGCTCCGAGCGTGGCGCGGCACAAACGGAGAATTTCCCTCTCAAAGACCCGTTTTCAAACCCCGGCTCGAGTTGCAAACAGAAGCGATCTTGAGAGCCCTCCTAATCCCTGCTGGCCATCCTCCCCGTGCCATAAATACGAACCCAACCTCTCTGCCGCCCGGCTTGGCACGGCGAGGCACGATTGGCAGCGCGTGCTGGGAGCGAGCAGATGTGGCGAGGCTGCTCCGTGGCCAGGGCACAGCTGTGCCCGAGGCTGCCACGGCACATGGGCGCTCGGGCTCGGCTCCAGGTCGCAGCTCCTCCAGCCTGGCACCTCCTGGAAGCGGGTAGGACGTGTAAAGGTAAGGGATCGGCCCGCGCTTTTTCTTCGCGAGAAGAGATGATGCCGCAGAGCTGTCTTTAATGAGCGTGGTTTGCATAAACAGTCGTGTTAGAAGTAATGGAGGAAAAAAAGGAGCAGTTGGTCATGTGAAAAGTGTTTCTTAATTAAGCTGGAGGAACATTACAGGGAGCTGAGAGCTGTGGTGTTTGGCAGGAGGGTGTTGGGAACGGCTCACTCCAGAGCAGGGGATGCTCTGCTGGCCCCAAATGCCGACGTGCTCCTCTGACCCCTTCTCCGAGCACGGGGGTGACATCCCTGCTGGGTGGGACCGAGGGACATGAGTGCATGGTGTGTTCATTGCCTTACCTGTGGCATTTAATCTCTGCCCACCAGCCTGAGCACCGAGGCCTGAGCATGGGGACTCCAGCCTGTGGTGCCTCCGTGCTCGGTGGGTAGGGCTGGAATTCTCTCAGCTGTTCACACACCCCACGTGGATCCCGGCTCTTTGGTCAGTTTTAACTGGATACCACGTCCCTGCCATCCCCAGAAGGGTGGCAGGACCTGGCTGGATGTGGCTGATGTTGGTGCCGGGGTGGCAGCAGTGCCAGGGCAGGGCAGATGCTCAGGAGCAACATGAGTTCTGTGCCTGCAGCCCTTCTGCTGGCACTGTTTGGCAATCCTGTGGCAGCGGGGTTTTTTTTTTTCCCAGATTTTAATCAAGGAAGTTAACACTTGGATAAAGGGAAAGCTCTCCTTTCAATTGTCTGTCCGTGTTTTAATTTTAGTTTTGCCTGCCATGGCAGGAGTTAGTCTCACGTGTCACAGGCTGTTTCCACAATTATGGTTTGCCTAATGGTCCTTTTGTTGTAATTCATAGGCTAATAGAAGTCAGAGATGGAAAAGACCTGTTAGATTGTGGAGTCAGTGCCCTGCAAATGCAGGATATAATCTCTGAGATAGAGGATGTATCAGATATTATTAAACAGTTTTACACTTGATCTTGACTAAATTATGGTTTGGAGTCATTCAGTCCCTCTGATGGTGCAATAACAATGGCTTAATTTCGGGGTTTGGGAGAGCAGATCTGTATTTAAGTTTACCATTTGGCATTTCTCTGCCTTGCCTCCAGATGAGCCTGATTTCTGAAGGGAAGGTTAGAGATTCCCACCAGACAGCAGTGTGGGGGAAAAATAAAATCCATCAAATATCTCTAAAAAAGCCCTGATGTTTTCCTGGGTTAAAGCAGTGCAAAATATCAAATTTTTAGGATAAAGAAAGCTGAAGAAGGAGAAAATCCTCACCAGTATGAGCATGAGCAGTAAATGTTTAGGAAACCCATCTGGTCTGGCTTTGGTGTTGAGCTGAGCTCTGAATGTCTCTGGATTTGGGCACAAGTGTACTTAAAATATTAAGGGAGACTCAATTAAAACAAATAAAGAAACAAAACAACTAAAAAATGCACAGAGGATAAACCTCCACAGCCCTACCTGAATGATCTTGTGTTGAGATGGTCAGTTTGATGAGAGAGCAACCACCCTGCCCAAGTGCAGGGAGCAGGAGGGGGTGCTCGGGTGTTTGGATAATGCCTCGGTGTGTGACGAGCATCCGACTCTGTGCCTCAACCTGTCAGCTCCACAAACTGCCAGCGAGGTCTGGGATCCTCCTGGTTGTTCGGGAAGGCCTGCACGAGTGGCCCTTGTTTGAGGGGGGTAAATTAAATGTCTTTCCATCTGTCACTTATATGAACTGATGTAAAACACAGTGTGAGGCTGTTCTGCTGCCATCAGAAGAGCTCAGGAAAAGCACTGTTGCTGTTTTAAGCAACATCTTCCTGCTTTGGGATAGCAGGGGAGTCATCCCACAGTTTGGGAAACATGGAAAAATAAGAGCCGGAGTGGGACTTTGATTTAAAAGGCTGCAATTAAAATGTGGATGGGCTTTGTTGACTTGGAGCAGGTGATTAAAAGATGGATAAGATTTCCTCCAGGACAAAGACCAGGTGCAGCTCTTCAGGTTTGGAAAATTGCCTCTTCTCCTCGAAGCTCTCCTTTGGTGGGGTCTTGATCAAAACCCTCTCACTCCTTGCTCTGAGCACTGGATTGTGCCCAGCCTTGGCTGCCATTCCCAGGGCTGGAAGAGCTCTGGCACTGGATCTGTGGGGTTCTCAGTGAACCTGCTGTCAGTTGTTCTCAGCTGAGTTTGATGACGTAAAATTAATACACGGCATAAAAAACCCGACCTCGGAGTTATTTTCAGCGCTGCTCTGGTCGGCTCTTCCTATAATTAATTCCCTGTGTAATATCTCCGTCAGGGAGCCGGGCCCTTCTGCTGGTGAAAACAGTCGTCATCAAATATGTGGGAAAAATTGGAACACAAACACGAGCGTTGCAAAGGCCGAGCAGCGAGTTCTGGGATGCTTAGACGGAATTGTGGGAGTAGAAATTACTGCAGCAATAGTTCTGTGGACTTTTGAACCTCCTGCATCTCGAAAGAGACATCTCTAACGCACTATTTTAGAGCATCTCTCTTCCTGGGGCTGTTACTGCAGGAACCCTGCTGAGCCCAATGGCTTTGTCAGGCGGAGAACAATGTGATGGTGTTTCCTGAGAGTTACATTAAGTGCAAAAACCATTATATATGTATTGAAATCCAACTTTTAAAACAATTTGATGAAGTCTTTTCTTTGAAAAGGGAGCTGAGGCTGTTGGTTCTCGTGCCCAGATGTGTCAGAGGTGCCTGGTTAACAGAAGATGTACCTGGGCTAGGGGAAGGTGTCCCTGCCCATGGCTGGGCAGGGAATAAGATGAGCTTTAAAGTCCCTCCCAACCCAAACCAGTCTGGGCACACAGAGCTCTCTGCCATTCAGAGACTCAGAAATTTCAGGCACAACTGTGCCCATCATTTATGAAAATGTAAACTTTTCATCCTGGCTGGCTGGATGAACAAACAGAAGGACTTCTTAAAATGCCCACTTGTTGTTTTGAGGCTCTCCCGTAGTTGCTGTGAAGTGCTTTGATTTTTTCCGTGCGAACAGGTTTGTTTATAGGTGTTATTTCCCATACAAAGGAAATCTGTGGCGCTGCTTTCCCCTCTCCCTGCGCTGGCTCTGCACAGCGACGAGGTGACAGCGAGGGAGAAAGCACAGAAAGGGTGAGGCAGTGCTTTACCTCACACCATAAAACGATGGTTTTCCTGCTCAGTAGAGAGGGGTGCTTGGAAAAAACGTGCTCGGGGGACGGGGATGTGCACGGCACAGAAAGGGTGTTCCACGTCCTGAGCACATTCCCCCCGAGCAGCGACGCTCACGGAGCCTTCGCCGTGCCCTTTACCTGTCAAACTGTATCGGATCTGAGCTCTGCTCCTCGGGGTCTCCGGGAAGCTTTAAGAACAATACACGAAACATGCCTTGAGGAGGGTGAAACACGGGGAGCCAGAGCTCCTGGAGCATTAAAAGGGGACACAGCGATGCGTGTCCTGCGGCCGTCGGCGCTCCCTGACCGTGTGTCGGGCCGTGTGTGCCCCCCAGGGAGGGCAGGCTGCGGCTCTGGGGTCACAAACAACAGACCTTCCCCTTTTTCCTGATCCCCCCTGGACAGACATTTACGGCTCAGGTGCTGTGAAGGCTCTCCTGGTGCTGTTCCATCGCAGGGCGGCACCGCCCGACGGCGAGTTTGGGGCTCTCAGAAGGGCCGGGGTATGGGAAGGTACAAAGGACATGGGGGGGAAGGTTTGTTAGGCCTTCCTTGCCAGCTCTAAAAAAACAGATCCTGCTGAGCAGCCCAGCCCTGCAGCTCTCTGTGGAGAAAAGTGAGAGATTAGGAAGGACTAAGAGCGAGAATTAACACTCTAGCTTGGAGTCCAATTGTATTTATTTATAGGAAAAGGGGGTCTTTTTTTTTTTAATGTAAACTCAAAGCCAAAAATCTGAGAAGAAAACTTCTATAAGAAGTTTGTGTTTTCCTCACACATGGACAAGTATCAGGAGTGAAAGGCAGGATGAGTGCATAGGGTAGGATATTTCCAACTTCTCTGTTCCTTGCACGTGGAGAGCAGTCGAGGCTGATAAGGAAAAAAAATCACGGCCACAGTCTTGCTTCAAATGCAGCACTTTTCTCCAGCCCAGTATCTATTTGCAGTACTCATGATAAAAACCTTCACTTTCTGATGCCCTAAGTGAAATCCATGTCTTTTTTCACTATTCTTAACTAATTTTACATTAGCAATTGCTGCTCCACGCAGAAGGCAAAAAGATCTGACTAATGAGAGATTCCAACTCCAGGTTTCCAAGGGGCATTTGCTGTAAACATCTACGAGCCAAAAATAATTAAGCACAAATTACAAAAAAAACTACTTCTGAAGATGTTTCAATTTTTGGGCTGAGAGGTGAGGAAACACTCTCTGCACAGACAGGGCTGTGGCATGAGGGTTTGGAGAGGACACTCTTGTACAGTTTCAGTGGTGGAACTGCTGGAGCAGCAAGGTGAGGTGCTCCTGCACCACTTGGCCTGGCAAATTTATGGCCTGGCTGCCTCCTTTTATCTCAGTAGAAAAGGATAGAAAATAATTATTATTTGTTATTTTCATGATTTTTATTTATTTTTAAAATCAATGTTTAATTGCTGCAGCAGAAGTTGGGGTTAGACAGGATGATCCACCCTGTGATCCTGCTGTGAGGAGGGTCGGGGCTGGAGCCCCACAGAGCTCTGCCAGCCCACAACTGACTCCTCCAGTTCAGCTAAATGTAGGAAAGTCCTTCTTGGAAATCAAACCAGCTCCCGCCTAAAAACGTTTAGTGAATATTCAGGGAACAAATGCACAAGCTTTATTTAATGACACTGAATCACAGAATGGTTGGGGTGGGAAGGGAGCTCAAATCTCATCCAGTCCCACCCCTTGCCAAGAGCAGGGACACCTTCCACTATCCCAGGTTTCTCCAAGTCCATCCAGCCTGGCCTGGAACTCTTCCAGGGGTGGGGCAGCCAGCTGGGACTTGGCTTGTGGGTCTCACCTGCTGGGTTTGACGAGCAGGTGAACGGGCAGAGAGTTGTTCTCCCCAAAGGGTACCTGGTCACTGTCCAGAAGGATTTGACGGTTTGTTCCCACTGACTAACTGGACCAGGAATCCAAGTGCTCTCCCTCTTTGGCCTTTCAGATTGTTATCTGCAGTGACTAGACTAAATATGAATCCATGCCCAGCTTTAGAATGCAGGTTTGAGTTTGTTTTACCCAGTGCTCTGCCACGTTGGATAAAACCCCACAGCCCAACCCTCGATAGATCCACTCGCCCCCCTGATGTTCAAATAATTCATCACACTGACAGTGCAGCCCCTGCCTGTTGTAGTTGGTTTGGAGGGGAAGCCTGGTGTAAACTGACCCTGCCTTAGTGCAGATCCCCCGTGGCTGTGCCGAGAGCTGTGGCTGGGGAACATGGAATTGGTGTTCCCAGAGCCTTCGGGGCTTTAGTCTCAGGTATTGCTGCTCTGAGGCACAACCAGGAGCCTTTCAATCTGCAGGCAGGGCTTGCTCTGTGGCAGAGCCCCTCGCCCAGCCACTGCTTCCTGCTGCCAGAACACATTTAATACTTCTGCTCCATAAAAGATCATTTCTTTCCAGGGAGAATTAACGCACCCGGAATGAGAACGGTCCATATGTATAACCCATGCACGGTTATTCCTACAATTACAAGTAAGAGAGTGATAATTACCATGGCAATTTGTTTCTTTATGGATGAGATTTCTTCAAATAGATGCAGGAATATCTCCTCTCTGTCTCTGCATCCTTATGTTTGGCTGTTCTCCGAGATAAAGGTTCCGCGGCAAACATTTTAAGGAAATTGATGGTGCTTACTGGAAAGCCTCGTTCTTAAAAATGTTCTAACATTTTTCACTAGTCATAGAACTATCTAAATAAAAAGAAATTGTCCTTAAGAGTTCCCATATCGTATTTAATAGCCAAGGGGGATGTTGGGAGGTAACCAAATGAGGGAAAAAGTATCCAAGTGCGTCATCATCCTGCTGGTTGGAATGAACGTGGGTTACCAGCAGCTGAAAGCTCCCAGGGTTATTCCAGGGGTTACTCTGTGGTGTTGGGGATCTGCTGAGCTTGGCTTTAACCCTCTCCTGCAGGGGAAGGTGCTGCCTTGGTCACCTGCAGATCCACCCCAGCAGGTGTTCTTAGAGGTTGCCCTCTGCTTCCCTGCCAACCCACCCTGCCTGCTTCTCTCCTGGCCCCAAAAAACCCAGATTAGTGCCAAAAGAAAACTCAGTTTTGCCCACACAGGGGTCAGTGGGATGTAGAAGTGGTTATTTACCAGAGGAATTGATTCATCAAGTAAATTACTCAGTAAAGATGGCAAAATTAATTGAGTCACATGTTTTAACAAATGGAATCTGACTGGCTTGATTGCTCCTGGTCATGAGACCAGCAGTGGCTCTGCCTTCTGATTTTGGTTCCCCTGCTTAGTGGCTTGGTGAGAGAAATTTGAATTTCTGCATCCCCTCCTGGATTTTACTCTTTGCTCTCAACTCCACAGAAATCATCGAGTTCTTTAGTTCACAGCAATTCTAAAATCAGCCTCTCCCTCCTGACAAGCCCCTGACAGGAGGGGGGAGCCAGGTGGGGGTCAGGCTCTGCTCCCAGGGAACAAGGGACAGGTCGAGAGGAAGCAGGGCAGGGGAAAGAGCTTGGATATCAGGGAAAGCTTCTTCAGGGAAAAGCTGGCCAAGCCCTGGCACAGGAGTCCATCCCTGGAGGGATTTAAAAGTGCCACGTGGATGTGGCACTTGGGGACGTGGGTTAGTGGTGGCCTTGGCAGGACTCAATCTTAGAGGTCTTTTCCAACCCAAACCCTTCTGTGATTGCAGGATTTATAACTGGTAGGAAATGCTTTCTCTAGGCCTGTTATATATTTTAAAAGTGATTTTCCCTTTGTTGTTCGAATCTGGTTCTGATTTCCTTAAAGATTTTCAGTAGATTGTATCTCCAGTAAGACAAATCTGTTAGGTCAACTTTGATTACATTGGAGAGACATATTCCATTATATAATTCACTGGGGTCTGCACTACTCTTAAAGGAAAATATAAAGCTCCCTCAAATGTCAGAGTTTGATGGATTCAAAACGCGTCCCCTCCAAACTCCATTAGGCCTTCTAATCTTGAAAGCTCTTGGTGTTCCTCCCACCCAGGGTTCTGTTCCACGCTGGAAACACTCTGGGCAGTGTAATCTGCTCCCATGACCTGGCTGGGATGGATGTCACCTTCTGCATAAGGGGAGGGGAACGTACAGTGAATATTTAAGAGGCTGCTTTCTTTCATTTAAACATAATCAAATGGTTTTTATCAGGTGTGTAACACAAAGCACAAAACCACAAAGCTGCATGTGCAGAGTGATGCAATCCAAGGGCAAATGTGACTGAGTGGTGTCAGCATCAGGATGTTTTCCAGCAGGAAATGATGGGCAAACAGGTCAAATGGAACTGCAGAAACACCAGGAATGATCATGGAGTTGTAAGCTATTTCCATGCAGTAATAGTCTGGGTACAAAAATAAGAGGAGAACATGCACAAAAGGAGCTTTTTAAGTTGAGAGGAGGGAAATTCTGCAAAACAATGTGATTGGTGGTTTTAACAAAATTTAAGGGGATCCTATTTAATAAAAAATAAATTCTTTGCTATTTGTGAGCAGAGATGAGAGCTCATCGTGGGTGGGTGTTCCTGTCACTGTGTCACTGTGCCACAGAGTTCAGGCTGAGGTTGTAGCACAGGTGGGTGGTATGGCCTGGAAGTGTCCCAGGCCAGGCTGGATGGGGCTTGGAGCACCCTGGGCTGGTGGAAGGTGTCCCTGCCCATGGCAGGGGTGGAACAAGATGTGCTTTGAGGTCCTTCCCAACCCAAACCCTGGTGTGACTATGAGAGGTAGGAAGTGTGGCCCCCCAAAAACCCAGTCAGTTGTCTTCTAAATTGTCAGAAGAAACTGTGCAACCCGTACCAAAAGGCACGTTGAGGTGAAGCTGTGACTAGGTTCTATCAAAACAGAGGAAAAATACTTCTCCTGGACACCTTTTGCTTTAGTTCTGATTTAATAGGAGGCTAATAATAAAAGGTAAGTTGAGCTTTGATTGCAGAGTGGTTTTTTCTGTTTATTCCACAGAGAATTTAAATTGGTCATTTTTCCAGTTTTGTTGGGCAGAACTGAGAAGTTCCGCGTGGTTTGTCACGGCCGCGTTTCGGTTCCGACTGCTCGAGCCTTCGCGAGGAGCAGCGCTTTGTCGGCAGCTAAATCTGTTCTCGCTGAGAACTGCCAGCTCCTCGGGTTGTATAATCACCCAGTTCGAAATGGAGCTCGGAGCTGAAAGCGGCAGAACAGCTTGAGCCCCTGTTCTCCCCCAGACAACTCGTGTTTCAGCTCAGCCGCTCCTTTCTCCACTGCCTCCTGCTGCTCCTTTTGCTCTTCCTGATGTCCCTTCCCCACCCTGTAACCTCCCCCTGAATAAAAGGAAGAAACAGTTTCGTGAGGTGAGCGTCAAAAAGGCTTCTTCCCTCTCTGTTATGAAATTTGTCAAATTACAGAGGGGTTGTGTAAAGGTGCCTGACTATGTAAACTCCATCCTGGAGCCTTCACGTGGACCTGAGCCTTGTTTGAGCTCTGTGCCCAAGAGTGAATTCCACTCTAGATGTTATTAAAAGTTTCTGTACTTAACTGTGGCATGGCTAACAGCAAGTGATCACTTAAATCTCCAAAGTAATAAAGATAGATAAATTACAGTAATGTGAAAATCTCTGCTTCTGCCAAAAAAACCCAACCCAACCCCTGTTCTGTTTGCATTGCATCTGACCCCCAAACACTCTCTCAGAACTAAACTGAAAGTTGGGATGAATTAAACCATTCCAGGGAATTAAAATATTCAATATAAAATTCCAGGGAATTTGAGTAGAAACGCAGAAATATCAGAAATGATAAAACCACGTGGCATTTGTTCCATCTGAAATC
Organism: Lophotriccus pileatus; assembly: GCA_035583135.1. Classification (NCBI taxonomy): domain Eukaryota; kingdom Metazoa; phylum Chordata; class Aves; order Passeriformes; family Tyrannidae; genus Lophotriccus; species Lophotriccus pileatus. Next base: position 618,490 of record JAWWES010000171.1, read on the forward strand.
CTGGTGGCTTCTGAGCTGGAAATGCTCTTTATCCCCCTTTCCAGGAGTTAGGTACCACCAGGGCACACAACTGACAGGCCTCTGCTGATAGGCAGGGTAGAAAAGGCTGATAAATCACAAAAAAAGACATACTTTTATGTGGGGGAAAAAAAATGCATTCAGCATTTTTTTCCCAAGGAAAGTATGCAGAAAACCTGCTTAAATGGAGCATATAATTTTTAATGAATCAGACCCTTTCTCCCAGGAAATGAAGCAAGTATGATAAATACGATGGAAACTGGTGAATATCGAGGGTCTGGCAATCAGATCAGATTGGGAATCCACCTGAGGGTTCGTGTGAAAGGTAGTAGCTCAAAAGGATTAGTGTTTAGACCTGCAGACTTTGAGCACTGTGGGATCAATTGAAGAAACTTGATTGTAATCAATTAAAAAAAAATACTGCTGAAATAGGGAGGTACTGGAGGCACAATTAGAAAGATGTGAGTGATTCAGTAAATCAAGAGCTCCGTGCCTTCCAAAGGTATTTTTGAGGAATTCAGGCATTACTTTTTTGGAGATGCCCACTCTGCAGAAAAACTTCCCTTATCTGATTTTTTTTTAGTTGAACTGAAATTCTTGTGTTTACTGAGTACAAGCAACACCAGTTTTAGAATTCTCCCCCTTCAGACCTGGAGCCCAGGCTCTGGAGGAGTCAGCAGCTCTGCAGGAGTTTGTCCTTGCTCAGAGACACCAGGCAGGGCTCGTGGTCCACAAAATTTACTGCAACTGCCTGCTTTCCACGGTCAGGGTGGTTCCATTTTCCCCACTTACTTAAAAGGGGTATTTTCTGATACCAATCCCTCACACTTCAATCATTTGCCACTCAGAATTTCCCTTAGCATGTACTCATTGCATTTCTCTTTGACATTTGTTAAAATCCTACACTCCACAGAAACTCTCTGGATTTTATGGCTTCTCACTTTATGATTATTTCTCTTTCCAAGATGAAATGCTTGAATGGGAGTTTTAAGAGGGTAAGGTACTTTCACCTGCCTTGCTGAGGTTCTGGTGTCTTTGGTGGCAGAGCAGCAGGAGGTGTCATTCTGTATTTTAATTAATCTCTCATGGATATTTAATTAAGCATTTTCCCTGGGAAGATGGGGCTTTTTGGGAGGGTTTCCCTGTGCAAAAGCTGTTAAAGAACTGTAATACCTTTAAAACAGTGTTCATGAGATCAGGCTGTGGCTCAAGGCTTAGGGAATTGATGTAGCCATGAGAGATCTTTATTATTCCATCTCTTTCTCTCACAGTCTGCATCTTTTCCAAACTTTGCTTTGAAATCCTTGTGATGTCATTAACTGAGTGTCCTTGAAGTGGCCATCGATGTCCTGATGTGTCGTGAGACAGTCGGACTATCTTGGGAACACCTTCCTGTGTTGTTTCACTTGAAGTGTAGAGGGGTCTGACCACAAATCTGGAGGTGTTTAACCAAAAATCCTAAGCCTGAACTGTCTGAATTTCACAGGTGTTCGGGGACTTGGACCAGATTCATGTGTTTAAAGGCACTGACTGCAGAGGAGGATGGACTGGGACACCCTGGCCATGCAGGTGAGCTCTGCCAGGGGACTCACAGGACATGTCGAGGGCTGGGACATCTGAATATGAAGCCACAGTGAAAGTGGTGGAGAGAGGATATTTTTATAATGAAGATTTAATGAGGACTTGGCTGCTGCATTAAATCAGATTCTGGGGCGGGAGGGGGTTGTGCTTCTGGAGAATTCAGACATTCTTTTGATTAGGGGGGAAAAGGGGAAAGCTTGATTTGGGGCATTTTGTGTTTTGAAGGGGCTCTCAGCTCTCCCTGGAGCCTTCTCTTCTCCAGGTGAACCCCCCCAGCTCTCCCAGCCTGGTTCCATGTCAGAGGGGCTCCAGCCCTGGAGCAGCTCCATGCTCTCCCGGCGGGGTCGGGATGCTCTCCCGGCGGGGTCGGGATGCTCTCCCGGCGGGGTCGGGATGCTCTCCCGGCGGGGTTGGGATGCTCTCCCGGCGGGGTCGGGATGCTCTCCTGGCCCGTTCTCTGCCGCCCTCTCCCGGCAGCGGCCCCGGCGGGGTTGCCCCGCTCCCATCCCGAGGGGATCCACCTCTCTCAATCCCTGCAGGAGCTTCCCGGGTGCAGCTCCAGCTCCCGAAAAGCCTCTGATGCAGGATGGGGCAGCTCTGCCCGGCAGCACTGGGAGAAACTTCTTTTTCTTGAATTATAGGTGGCAATGGAAATTAAAATCCCCAAATCTCCCGACCGGCAGGGTTTGGAGCCCATCTCTGTTAAGGGCAGCTGGGCTGAGCCCTGCCGTGCCCGTTCAGTACCACAGCAGGTTTTTGGGTCCTGCTGGCCGGGCTGGGGGTGGGTCCCTGCCTGGGCAGGTGGAGTCCCTGTGCCCAGCAGGGCAGAGCAAGAAGGAGGATGGTCCTCCCTAAGCCACCCCTGCACGGTGGGGCTGCTGTGGGTCACTGGGAATGGACGGCAGGGAGGAGTGGGTGACTTATCCATGTCATTCCTGGGGCTTAGGAAGGACGTGGAGCTGCTGGAGAGAGTCCAGAGGAGGCCCCAGAGATGCTCCAGGGCTGGAGCCCCTCTGCTCTGGAGCCAGGCTGGGAGAGCTGGGGGGGCTCACCTGGAGAAGGGAAGGCTCCAGG
>JAWWES010000171.1:621294-639827 GCA_035583135.1 Lophotriccus pileatus
TGGGAGTGTCCAAGGCCAGGTTGGACGGGGCTTGGAGCAACCTGGGACAGTGGAAGGTGTCCCTGCCCATGGCAGGGTGGGATGGGATGGGCTTTAAGGTCCCCTCCCACCCAAACCAGTCTGGGATTCGATGATTCTCAGCCCTGGTCATGACTCTGCTGTTTGTGGCTGTGTCTGTTCTGGTGTTCAGGTGTGGCTGTGGCTCACAGAAGGGTTTGGTACAAGTGCACAGGCACGAGCTGCTGAGGAACCCTCTCACTTGGTGAATCTGAAGCTGTGGGTATTTCAGAGAATGCACTGCAGCGTTGCTGCCTTGTTTTATTCAGAAACGTGCTGTGGTGTGGTGATTATGCTCCATTACAGGAGATATTCTGTGTCTGCCTCTCTGCTCTGGGATCACACGTGGTGCCCAGCTGCCAGATTTTTATGTACCAGTAATATACAGGCCATTTTTACAAACAACTCTGATGCAGCCAAGCGAGTCCTATTAGGTTGTTTGTTTTGATCTCACTGGTTTCAGGAATACAGCAGTGGAGCTGCAGAGCAATTGTGTGTTGTCCACTTCAGCAGAGAGGCACATCTGAGAGGAGAGGCAAGGCTGGTTACTAGAATGTTTGAAAAATTCATTTAACCAAAACAGAAACTTGTTTTCCATATGACATGTAGAAATAGATATTTGGGGCTATTTAAGGTGCCTATATTTTTAAAGAGTGACTCCCACTCTTACAGTAACAACAACCAAAAGCCCACTTTGTCCTTGTCCCAAGTCCCTTTCCAGCTCTCCTGGAGCCCCCTTAGGAACTGGAAGGGGCTCTAGGGAGAGCCTTCTCTTCACAGGATGAACCCACCCAGCTCTCTGAGCCATTTTTTTCAAGGATTTGGGGTCACAATCAGCCCAATTAATTCCTAGTGTAACTCAGTTCATGGTCTCCTGATCCTCTCAGTGGTCTGTGCTGTAGTTTGGGTCACTGTGCACTGCCCAGGCAGAGGCAGTAAATTGGAATTTTGCCACATAAAGGTATTCCAGAGGGGTGTGTGTGTGTGAAAATCTGACCCTTAAACAACCACACAGGAGCAGGGCCTCTGTTTGGAAAGTTTTGTCCAAAAGTTTCCCAGCACAGTAAAACTGTGTGGAAATTCATTTCCTTTCACGTGCTCTGTGTCACAAGGCTCATCCTTCAGAGCTGCTCTTAAATTGCTCCTGGTGGAGAAAAGGGTGTCTGTCATTTTTTACCTGTGTAGCCAATTCATCCAGAGTCACGTTTTGCTGTAATTAAACACATTTTGCGTATCAGGTATAATTAATATGCCAGGACATCCCAAAGACAGTGCTTAAAGAGCTCAGTTTGGTTGGTGATCCTGTGGCTGAGGCTGGTCTGGAAGCTCAGGGATTACCCCAGACCTTTCCTCAGTGCTCCAGTGCAGCCCTCAGGCTCCACCACCCGTCTGTCTGCAGGGGCATTGATCATAAACACAGATTTAACTAACAAATCAATCACTATAGCTGAGATTATACTGCCAATCCTCTTTTAGTGGATTTTTATCAATTAGCACCTAAAATGTCACTGTACCTTTGCTGAATTTGGGTGGGAGGCTCCTGTCTTAAAAAGTGATGGAAATGCCATATTTTTTGGGCTATCCTGTAACTCTGGGAATGATGCAGTAATCTGACTTTCCAACATTCCTTTCTGTTCTCTACTTTTTCTCTGCTCAGTTGTACAAGGTTTCAGATTGTCAGTGTTTCAGGAAAAAATGTGTTCTTATAAAGGTGAAATTAAGAGGTTTTAATCTTTCTTTCCATTCCTCCTTCCCTCCCCCCCCCCTTCTTGTTTCTTATTTTCTTGTTTACCCATTGGTATCACAGGTGGAGGAGTTTTAAAGGCTTTGCCTGGATTTTTGTTCTATGGAGGTTCAATGAGCACGGGAAGAGGATATTGTGTGAGAATAAATCTCTAAATATTTCCAAGACAAATTCCCTTTCCACAAATACCTGCCTGTAACTTCTGGTGGTGAATTCCTAGCGCAGGACAGATGATTCATGGCTGGGGGATGTGTGCACACCTCGGGATGATGTTGGTTAGGTAGTTTTTATGGATATGTTGAGATTATTATGATCACCCCGGTAGCACATTTGATAAATGAACGTAATTACAAATACAATAGCAATTGATGTGATCACAGTGTTTACAAAGTGAGGCTCATTTTGTGCATCGATTTGGGCTTTCAGAGGGGCTCTGGGAGTGTTCTCTGAGACCTGGGCACTCAGAGAGCTGTGGCTGTGGAGGAAGAGCTTGGTCAGATCCACTGCTCCCTTCTCAGTGGAGACACTGCTTACCCTTTGCTTACACCAATCTTGCTCCTCATCAATATGAGAGTGAGAAGGGACTTTATCTTTTGATTACATCAGGCATTTCTTTCAAAATAGAAATTGAAAACCCAACCACAAACCATCCAAACAACCAGCTTTATTATGGTAATTAATTATTGCATACAGTAGTATGGTTTGGAAAGCCCATATTTTTTTAGCTCAGGCTAGTTACCCTAATTTAGGATGTCTGCAATTATGGGATGTATCCAGATACATCCCAGTGAGGAACAGTGAGTGTTCTCCTGTTTGGATACACACTCCTCATATCAACTGCCACATGAAAAGCAAAGCTGTGGAGAGAAGAGATCAAAGTTAGAGTTGCTCAAAAGGCAGGAGATGATACAGCAGCAGCCACAAAGGAAATATTGAGCTGGATCAGAGATCAGCTGGGAAGTGGCACCTGGGGAGACTTACCCAGAGGAATCCAGATGAGAGCTGGAGTCATCCTAAAGGAGGGAGGCAAACTGGGTTTAAGAGTGTTTCACCATCGGGTAAGTCTGTCCCTCAAGCTCTGTCCATCCTTCTGGAATTAGAGAGGATTCTTCACGGTAAAATACCAGGTTTTGTGATTTCAAGAAAGCTGTTATGCTTCTGGATATTCAGTGATAATCAGTTTGTGACATATTTAGTCTCCTTTCCAGTGTTTGTGAATTTTAACTCCCAGTGATCAGTATCAGTGGTCTCCTTCCTTCCAAATCCTTGGAAACCACCCAGTGATACACACACTGTACTCATAAAATCACTCATTGCAGAGCCATGAGTAAGATGGGAATAGGACATATGGGAGCAGCACGTTCAACATCACAGTGCCCTGAAACACCTCAGAGTAACAGGACAGAGGAAGGGGAGGATTGCGTGTTCAGCTGAAATGAAGGCTGAGATCAGCCCACGACTGGCTACAGCCAGAGCAGTGAACCTTCCTTCCCTGTGCTCTGGGGCAGCAGCACCTGCACTGCCACATTCTGCAGGGGCTGTGACAGGGCAAGCCTCCAGTTCTTCTGCTTCTCCCTGACCTCCCATCCCAAAGAAGGCACTTGGAGAACACTTCACTATCCCAGCCGAGAATGAAATCAGGAAAGGTTCTTCTCGTGAGCGGTTGATCAGCCTTAGCTCATCTTGGCTGAAATGTGATTTAAGAGTACTTAGCACCTTGCATTAATTGGCTCTAAATGGGCAGAAGGCATTAAATTGAAATCCTTTTAATTAAGTGACACTAAGCACTCCGTATTCCGACGCTCCGCGGTGGATCGTTTGGGAGGCCGGGCGGTGCAGGAGTCCTGCCCCTCCACGGGGCTCTGCTGGCAGGGCTGGAGCTGCTGCCCTGGGACAGGGAGGTTGGCACTCACAGCTCAGGTGCATCTTACTCAGCCCCTGGCTGAGGAGGTTCTTACTTTGCTTGTTTTTCCCTTTCTCTGTTTGCAGAACTCTTGGCTTCGGCCGCCTCAGGGGCTGGACAAAGAGGGAAGTGTTTGTGCTAAATGCAGCTTTTCTCAACATTCCTCTGGATTTTCTGGCTGTCCTGGACATTTTTTCCCTTTAGAGAGAGGGAAGAACATTTGGGAAGTGTTACTCAGCACTATCCAGCAGGTTATACAGGCAGCACATGCCGTTGGGTGCCGGTGTGGTTGCTGCCCACGCTGTTTGGGGGATGCCAAAGAGCACTTTCAGAGCACAGCCTTTCAAATATTTTGAGCAGCTGTTCTCAGGCTGCAGCAAAGGATCTCTCCCCACCAGAGGTGTGTCCCTGCTCAGACTGTGGTTTGATTGCCCCCTGCACACACGGGGTGGGCACCAAGTTTCTGCTCCTTCACCTGTCGTGCCCTGGTGTTTCTCCCACCGAGTTTCCCCTGCTCTGTTTAACCAAGATTTATCCCCCTGACAAAGCAGTGGTACCAGTGCTGGTGCAGGGAGGAGGAAATCTTACCCCAGGTACTCTCAGCTTTGCCTTCTCATCCCATTTGGATGCAGAGAGCTCCTCAAACCCGCTCCCCTCCGTGAATGTAAATCTCATTAAACCCTCTTGGTTCCCTGCCCACTCCTCCGCCGTGAATCCGATCGCCGTCATTATTCCTGCCTGTGTCACTTTTATTTTCTCTTACCTTTTCCCCCTCGGTTTTATGTAAATAATGTTTGGATAATGGAGTGAAATGGTTTCCATGGTGCTGAACAAATACAGGTCACAGTGTGTGGGACTCCTCTGCACCTGAACATAAAGGTGAACACGTATATCGCTTTTAATTATTTGGTTTCTTACAACTAAGAAATAAGTTTTGTGTGTCTTGTAGCACCATTTTGCTGATGAGAAAAAATTAGTTCATTATGAATTCTGCCAAAAATAGTTTTGCCTTTCAAATGGTAATTTTTTTCACTGTATTCATCCATTTTTTTTTTTTAAAAAATGACACTATCATGCATTACACCATCTGATTAAAAAATCTGCTGGAATAATATTTACACTGAACATCTGTCATTGGCAGCTGTAAATATGTTCTGTATTTATCTACAAGAAATCGAGCTCAGAGCCCCTTGCAGGCAGCAGAACTTACACTGGAGGGTCTGAGGCTGGGTCCTGAGGCTTTGCTTTAGGTAGAGGTGTCCTGGAACAGGTTAAACACCTGGAATGTGCCTGGAACACACCAGGAACATGTTCCCAGGCAGGTTCAAACACACCTGGAACGTGAAAATGAAATTGAACGGAGAATACACCTGGAACACACCCAAAGCACACCTGGCACGGACCTGGAACCCAGGAACACGTACCTGGAAGGTACCTAGCACGCCTGGAACACGCCAGGAACACACTGAAACACACCCAGAACATGCCCATAATGTGAATATGAAATGAATACACATGGAATACACCTGGAATATGCCTAGAACAGCCTGCCAGAACACCTAGAATGTACCCAAAATGTACCCAGACCATGGCCTCAGGCCCAGGGGGTGACTCTTGGGGATGGTCCTGTGCAGGGCCAGGAGCTGGACTCGATGATCCCTGTGGGTCCCTTCCAGCTTGGCATATTCTGAGATCCTGAACTCACAAGGACTACTTTTAAAACGCTCCACAGCGGTTGCTGTCACGGAGAGGAGCTGCAAACACAACCTTTGCAGGACAAGGATGGTTTGGTGCAGGCTTTGGTGTTCCCTCAGAGCAAGACTGATGTCTCAGGGTGGTGATGTTGCTGGGAGCTGGAGCCCCACTCCTGCCACTGCCACGTGGGGAGCTGAGCCAGAAACTTCCTCGGTGTTCCTCTCCTGTGGTGGTTTTTCCACACTGGATGTGAGTAACAGCCTGGATGAAGTCAACAGGGCAGGTCTGGTGAGGAGAGAAACACGTGTTAGTGCCCTCCCCACCCCTCCTGTGTGCTCCCTGCCTGGGGGTTTCTTGCAGCTTCCTCACGCTCTGCAAACAAGGAAAGAGGATTTCATTCATCCTCAAAGAGAGAGGACGATAAAACAGAGTTTATGAGCTTTTATCTCATTGTCTGAGTTGCCATCTCAACAGGATTTACATTGGCTAACCCCACTGAGGTCCTGTCTTTCCCTGGAAACTCCACAGAGGAGCTGTGGATGGGTTTGGAGCTGCCTCCTCAGCAGGGTTTGTCAGTGAGTGCCAGGAGGGAGGGAGCAGGGAATTCTGCACTCAGGCAGGGGCTGTTCTTTAAAAGGGAATTCTGCTCTCAGGCAGGGGCTGTGTCCCTCTGCTCTTTAAAAGTGCTCTGTGTGTGTTCTGCAGCAGAAAGCAGAGGGAACTGGTGGGTTTGGTGGTAAAAATGACACCCTCTGGCTGGTAAATGTGAGGGCTGTCCAGAACTGCTGTGGGCTGGGACAGGCTCCCCTCATCTCTCCACCTGATGAGGGGACCCAAGTTAAGAAGGAAAGGTTTCTTACAGGGGATGTATAATGTAAAGTTGCCCCCAGGTGGACTTTAATTTAGATCCTACACATTCTGTTTCTAGAGCTGGTTATTAATAACAGAGCAAGTCATGTGCAATTAGGAGCCCTTTGGCTGCACCACTGAGGGTATGAGTATCACTTGAGAATATCCTGCCTGTACATATAGTCTTCCATATCCCTTGGGGATATTTTAAAGGGAAAAGGTACTGAACTAAGGTTTTGGTTCAACATTCTGTTCAGCCAGTGCTGTAGTTCATCGGCCTCAAAAAACCCCAAAACCTCATGGAATTTAAGGAAGCTGATAAGTCAGACCCACCATCATCATCTTTATTATTTAAAAGAACAGCTGTGTATATTCTTACAGAGTCACAGAATCACAGAATTGTCAAGGTTAAGACCTCCAAGATCATTGAGTTCACCCTGTGCCCATCCCCACCCTGTCCCCAGCCCAGAGCACTGAGTGCCACGGCCAGGCCTGCCTTGGACACCTCCAGGGCTGGGCACTCCAAACCTCCCTGGGCAGCCCCTGCCAGGGCCTGACCACCCTTTCCAGGAGAAATTCCTCCCGATGTAACTCTTCTTGCACTGTCACCTGCCAGCATTGTTTTTTAGAATTCACATTTAAATGATGAAGTTGGGACAGCTGTCCTCTTTCCTGCCACGTCACGTTACGGGTTAAGGGGACCAGACTGATAACAACAGTCTTTAACAGATATTAATAAACATAATTCCCCCTGAAGTTTTGACATCGAAAAGTTTGTGAGGAGAATTATGACCCTTATTATCAGCAATAGGTTACAGGCTAAATTTAGTTACCGGTGTGGCAGGAAACTGTGGAAGTAGTTTTGGTTTAGGCTGAGGCTGAATCAAAGAAGCCCACCCTTCTCAGGAATTAATGGAGGCTTTCACTCTTCCTGGCAGAGCTACTTTATCATTCATATGACTAAACAGACAATCAATTTAACAGCAACGTATGGGAATGGAGGGAATGAACAAATAAGCTATGAATGATGAGAACAGAAAAATCAAGTCCCCCTCCCTTATTCCCTTTTAATGGCTAATACCAACAGGGACAGGACCAGTAAAAAGAGGTTAATGAATTGCAAAGATCCTTTAGAAAGTGATTGACTGGTATTGAAGCTCAGTCAAATCAGTCATAAATATTTACTTTTATTAGCAACAGTGGGTTGCCTGTTATTTTCGATTGATTTTTAAAGCTGTCAAAAATCTACCACTGTGACTATTACCAAGTGCTTTATTTCGTCGATATTTTCGAGCTACAAAGAGCTGGACAAACCCCTGTCCTGAAACTCTCCCCTGATCTCTTTTTGGGGGGGTTGTTGCTCACAAAGGGCTAGAGGAAGGGAGTTAAAGTGAGGTTCACTCCCCACGCTCCGAGTCACCCACGAGGAATGTCCCTGGGGAAAAGCAGGGATGGGAACCCCCAGAAAGGCTCCTGTCCCGGGCAGGCTGAGCAGGGAGATGTTGCCAGGTCGGTGTTTGCCACGTTAAATCCTGTCGTGTAATTCAAAGGGAAATAACAAAAGGAATTTCCCAGAGATAACAACAAAGAGTTAACATTTCCCAGGGCAGACAAGTTTCCAATTCAATTAGTTTTAATGAACCTTCTGCTCACTGGTTACTGAACTAGAAAGAACAGCAATAAATGCCCAGAGGAAAGAGAGAGAGGATATTAAAGGAGGGTTAGTGTATAGTATATAAATTTCCAAGTTGACTAAAAGAGTAGCCTTGATATAGTTTTAGGAACCAAACCTGCAATATCATATCTGCTTTCCCTTTCCAGCTGTCACACATGCTGGAGAAACCACCCTCTGCCTCGATCCTGTCCAACTACTGACCCTCTATTGTCTCTGGAAATGCTGAAAAAAAGACAGGGTTTATTTTCAGTTATTTTTTTAAAATCAAGTGAACACCTTTTTTTTTTAAAACCAAACCTGAGCTGCAGTATTAGTATTTCATTAGTCAAGCACAGAGAAAAAAGGATTAATAAGGAAACGAGAAAGCAAATATAAATTCTGTAGTGAGAACTCCGCGTTTAATGTATTTTAATGCAAAATGCACAGTAATTTTTTTAAAACAGGGAAGCATTGGGGCTGTTATTCAGCCTATTGTTAACAGCACCTCCGTGCATATTTGCTTTAAATTGAAATATTCATTTTCTATGAATTTTGGCCGCTGAAATCCTGCTGCATGGAACCTCCCTGCTGTATTTCCAGAGCCCAGCAGAACGTGTCAGACTCCAGTTAACACACAGCCACCCAGTTGCATGTGTTTGCACATCCCTGCTGACTCAATATTTGACAGAAATAATAGATTTTAATAAGTGCTGCTATTGCATTATTGTTTCAAATAGCATCTTCTGCTATATGAGGCCTCTTTTTTTCTCCCACTCACTGGATTTCCTTGGAATTAGCGATATGTGCTTAAAATAGTTCAGAACCTGCTTTCTTCTATTAGAAATGGTAAAAACTGGAAAAAACCACTATGGCATTCTAGGCATACACTTCATCATTCATTTGTAATCTGATATGAATTTACATAGACCAAAAATCTGGGTTTCCCTTTTAATATTGGTGAAAAAATTCAGCGAAATTCTCCTTGCTGTGTTTTAATAATGATATTTATTTCTCTGGTCCCAGTGCTGGTCAAGCAAGCAGATTTTCCCTTTTATATGGTCCTACTTAGCTGTGCACTTCATGCAAGCCAAGCTTGTGTCCTTTAAACTCCTGCAGCTTTGCTCCAGTCCCTGGTACAGCACAGGCATCTGATGGGAATGAAAATCATTTTCATTGCTACCTTTAAATACTAAAAATACCTATTCTGAAATGAAGCTTTACCAGTGTCAAGGTTTAAAAAAAAAATAAAATAGATTTCACCTGCTTTTCTTACTGCTCAGTTTGCAATATCAAAAGTAGCAGAAGAACCAGGGCTTTTAGGCTGGATTTCTGGTTTAATTGAAGTTGTAGACAGCAGCTTGACCGAGTTTTATTTAAACCCAGTAACTAATCACATATAGATAACTCCTTTGTAAAAGTACCAAAATAAATTGGTTGTATTTCCCATACAGACTAGTTTTACCTTCCAAAGTGCAGCAGAGAACAGCCTGTCCCACTGCTGGCACACTGGATCTTTTGCAGCGCAAGGCACCAACCTCCTGAGTTTAATTGTTTTATTCTCCAGTGTTTGCAACACCATAGAAAATTATTGCAGTGATTTCACAGGCTGTTTGCAAAGGAACGAGCAGCTGAGGCAAAGTTCTCCAGGAGCACAAATATTCCTGTTCAGGGAAACTGTTTTGGGGCAGGGATGGGTGCTGAGGGGTAGGGATGGGTGCTGAGGGTCAGAAATGGGTGCTGAGGGTCAGAAATGGGTGCTGAGGAATGGAACAGCTCCAGTTTTGGGGATCTGGACTGATCCAACCCCTCCACTGGGGTCCAACCCAGATCCTGGTGCAGTGTGTGGGCAGGATTCGGCTTCCAACACGGAAACTGGGAATATCAAAACATACCTGAAATCAGCCAGGGGGTCTTTAATTGATGCCCTATAGATTTGGTTGTGATTCCCTGAATTTTGTCCCTCTTTGTTTGCACTGGGGATATTTGTCCTTTTAGGTGAGTCAGTGGTGAGTGCCACGTTCATTTTTAAGGGCAGGACCCGCCCTGCTGGTGCCCCAGGACTTCCAGGGTGGATACAGAGCATGAAGCAGGTTGGCAGCTTCCCCCTCCGTTCCCTAAATCCCAGTAAATGGCAGTGGGGAATTCTGGGAGAGCGAACCAGAACAATGGGGAAGATAAAATAACCCTGCCTTCCAGTTTCTGAAATAGCAACTGAAACTCTAGAACTTGCCTCTAAGATATTACAAGAACTTTGCCAAGTAGCACATGAGAAAATAGAGCCCACAGCCATATAGTAAGCAAAAAAATTCTGTTTGAGTATTGACATGACAGTTTTTGAAAGTTCAAGCAGAAAACCAATTATAATGAGCACTGAAAAGCCCGAAGCCCTGCTGTTCAATAAATAAAAAAGTACAACAAACTATTTTCCAAAAAGGTTCTAGAGAGTTTCTTCTTGTCCCACTACTTACAATATGATTACATAAATAGTCTCTATTTGCTGTTGAATTGCCAGGCAGCTGTATTAAAGTACAAATCAAATCAAGTCAGGATTAGAAAGTAAAAGAGCATGGTTTAAAGTAATCTATCCCCCAGGAACTGTGCTCAGATTCATCAAACAGAGCTTAAAGTACAGTATATCTTATACCCTTGTGTTTCCATGCTGCACTGCTGCACAACCAGTTATTATTTTTGATATCCAGAGAATGTGGCTCGTAGCTTTAGGAGGCTCACTTGCTTATTTAAAGTACCAGAAACCTCCTCTGTCACTTATTATTATTTCTCTTGGTTAAGATTCATGGGAAGGACGTAAGTGTGGAAGACATGAGGCTGCTTTATTGATCAGCTCGTATTTGCCTCCCTGAATTACTCCAAATATGCGCTGCAGATAAAGCAGTGATATGTTCTCCTCCTGGCTCCTGGTGATCTGCAGGTGTGCTGTTTTTAAAAGCTTAAGCCCCTGTGCAGGGTTCTGCCTCATCAGCAGAGCTTCCCCCGGGGTGTGGGGGACCCTGGCTCTGGGAACCAGGTCAGGGGTCTTCAGGTGAGCAAGAGCATCAAAGCTGGTTACCTGATAAAACACATTTCTGCTGCTTTAGGAGCACCACTGGCTCTCAAAAGGAGTTCAGAGCACACAGCGAGCATGGCTTTATAAAGCTTCTCTGTGTTCATGTTTTGAGACCACAGAAGTGTAAAACTCCCCCTGTGTGGGAGGGGTCCCAGAGGGAGGGCAGAGCCTTGGCCTGCTTTTGTGTCGTTGTTCCATAACTCTGGGACTGGTACAGAGCAGATCCAAACTCACACCACTCCTGATGGCCCGAAGGCAACGTGCAGAGATGAACACTCATAAGGATGGATTTGAGTCAAAGAATGGTGTGGTTGGGTGCTCAGCAGCTGGTTGGTAACAGACACCTTCATAATCCTCTTCTGAGGACAGTTGTCTCTTCAGTAGCAGCTATTTGGGCTCGGAAGGTGGATCCCGAGCAGGGCTGGCTCTGGGGTTGAGCTGCAGAGTGTGCTGTGCCTGATGCACTTCCAGGGCCTGTCTTGTTGATCAGCACAGGCTGCTGGGCTGAGTGAAGAGGAGGAGTTGGGAAGCTGGAGATCTGATGCCACCTGACACGATTTGCTGCATGACCTGCCGTGTCAGAGCGGCTGTCTCTGCGAGTGCCTCCCTCAGCACAGGAGGAGGGCGATGCCGTGTCCCAACCCTGGTCTGGGGATCCGTGGCACAGGGAAGGGCTGGTGAGTCCAGGAGGAGCAAGGGGTTGGTAGCACAGGGGTGCCAGGGGAGCTCAGTGCTCCACATGGGTTTCCCAAACATTCACCTCCCCACAGGTGGCTGCTCCAGTGGTCCTTCATCCCAGACCTCCAGCTCTGTGGTGGTGTTCTGAGGAAATTACCCCAGGCGGAGTTGGGGAGCTTTTGGTTGGACATTAGGAAATATTTATTCGTGGAAAGGGTCGTAAAGCACTGGAAGGGACTGCTCAGGGAAGTGGTGGAGTCTCCAGCCCTGGAAGTGTTCAAAAAAGCTGTGGCACTTTAGGATGTGGTGGTGAACACGATGGTGGTGCCGGACCGACAGTTGGACTTGATGAGCTTAAAGGTCTTTTCCAGCCTTAACAATCCCATGGTTCCATAATTCCATGACTGTTGTCACTCTGCTGAGGAACTAAACACAGGGCAGTGCTGTGGTAGTAGGGAGTGGATTCCCCAAGAAGGTTTAAATAGAGCAATTGAAAATGAAATTTATTGGCAATTTTGGGGCTGCTGTGCCCTGGGCTGGGGGTGAGGGGGAAGAGGTGGAAGAGAGCACTTGTTGCAGCCCTTCCCCAGAAGTTTCACACCAGGAGTGACTCCTCTCTGTTGTTCATGGTTGTTTCTTTGGATTCCCAGTGAGCAGGGAGTGAAGGGGCCATTCTCCTCCTTTTGCCTCCCCCAGGATCTCCACAAATGGCACACCTTTATGCCTGCCCCTCTCTGAGCTGGTGGTGACAGTGCAGCCCCTCCGTGGTTATATAAATGTTAGTGCTTCAGGTTCAAGCCCCTTCCTTCTCCCCCGTTCCCTCTCCTCCGCTGAAATCGGCCTGAACAATTTTTGGGGAATCTTTTAATGAAGTATTGATTTTTATCGAGCACATCAAACTAAAGGTAAATGTACCATCGTGTCATGTTTAAGAAAAACAATACAAAAAACCCCGAGCCCCAGTATATTACAGATAAACTAAGATAAATGACTTAAGTGCTCAGTTTGTGGAGTAAATTGAAACCATACATCACGGGCTTTCATTATTTTATATTATAAATACTGTAAAGAGTAGGAAAGATGATTGAACAGTAATACAAAATTAGTACTAATTGTCATGACTCCCTTGATGAGGAAATGTGCTTTTAATACAAATAATGCGGAGTAATCATTACAACAAAAGTTAATTTTTTTTCGCTGGTGATTGCAGGGTGATAATCAGAAGACTCTGACATCCATTACATTGCCCTTCCCCGATCCTGCATGAAGAAATGAAGGGATCTGTGTTAATTTTAAAGCTCCCTTTGATTGGGTGAACCTGTCTCCGTGTTGCGTGACACTCCTGCCACAGGTCATTGCCTGGTGCAGTGTACCATGAAACAAACAAATAGAAAAAGGCACCTTCTGGCACTTTAAGTTTCCCTGCCATCTGACTGCGGCCCCGGTGGGTGGAAATGATGAAAAGCACAGCCTTGGAAAAATCTTCCTATGGTTAGATTGGGAAAAATGAGTATGATTATCACATGTGCTGGGAAGGGCAGGATAGACAGCTGAAGTCATCTCAAAACTCCAGAGAGAGGAAGCAGACAAGAGGTCACAATTATATTCTGGTATCACACTCCCTTTCACGGAGATCTGATCTATTCGGTTTGTTCTTGGCCGGTGCTTAGGGAAGTTCTAATTAAGGGAAGAAAGAATTTTGACACATGTGAAGCAGAGATCAATATTTAGCACCGTAATCAGCAATTCCTGATGGTTTGACAATGTCACTGTACACACTGTAACTATCCATTATTCCCCGAGAAGGGAGCCAGGCGGAGGCTAACAGGCTTACTGCAGGCGATCATGAATCACGGCCAGCAGTGCCTCATTCACTTCTATTTGTCTTCCTTTTCATCTTCATTCATCCTGATAAAGCAGCCCGGGCTGCCACCAGCCTGGGAGGCCACCATGTCTCTGGGCTGTGGTGGGACAGAGCGTGGCTGCTGGAACAGCCCCAGGCGGGACGGGGGATCCCAGTGGGGTGAGAGGGGGCTGTGCCCACTGAGGACATGTCATGCCCCACAGCGGTGCTGGCTGGGGAGCAAGGAGCGTTTTGGCAACTGATGGTGCAGCAGAACCCAGGCAGAAGTGTGTTACACACACCCAGGGCCCCGACTCGGCTCCTCCAACAAGAATGGAGAGATCAGGCGAGTTATTTTTAGGGTATGATCCTGTACCTGCTTAAATTGATGGCATCCAGCTCTAATGGCGCAGCAGCAAAAGAAAAATGGGGCAGGAGAACGAGCTGAATCTCCAGTTTTTCCTACTTGTGCATCAAAGACCATCAATCATCCTGTTTACTGGCTGAACTCTGAGCGGAGCTGGAGGAGCATTAGAGAGAAGGATGACACACAAACCAAGCCCCCATTTGTTTTTGTTTGCTCTCTCGTGATCATGGCTTTAATTGCTCCGAGGTGGAGATCTGTGATCACAGATCTCAACATTTTTTACCCCATTTCCCCCCAAAAAGGGCGTGTGAATTCTGCACTTAAACATTGGATCCCTCCAGTCTGGGGGCAGAAATAACCCTGCTCGTGTCTGAACACACCATGAGCTCTGAACCTTCAGAGCAAAACAATCCGGAAGGAATTCTGAGCTGAAAACTACCCAAACTGCTCGAGTTCACTCACAGATTATGAAGACATTTGCAGATGCCCCACTCAGTTTATGAATCTTTCATAAACAGTGACAAATTTGCCACTAGAAAGTGCCGTCAGCCTCACTTTGGGTCTAGTGTTGATCGTAATCAAATGAAAACATAATTTATTTGGGTAGGAACAAGCGAGTGATGCAGTGTTTTGGATGACAGTGCCTGGCACGACAAGCTGACATTTCCCCCTGATTTAAACTGAAATTCATATTGTTAAAATTGTGAAAATTAAGTGTGAAATTTGGGATGCCTCTGCATGCTTCCTTGGAAACATCTCCAGTTGCAAGGCAATGTGAAGGGGTTACAATCTTGCTGCTTTTCCAAGCCTTTGGATGTTTCCTGTGGAACAGCACGTCCTCAGTACCCATCAGAATGCGAAGTTTTAACTTCCCTCCTCATTCGTTTTGAATAAGAAATACGGATTTCATATTCAGATAGCTCAATAACAGCATTTTGATTTCCATCCTGAGTTTTTAACGATCTGGAAGGTGATTTTGGTGTTTATCTGTTTGTTCTTCCCTCCCCAGCACTGTTTTGGCAGAGCAGCCGACCCGCACGGCTCGAGCCTAAAGAAATGAAGGCTTTGTAAAATGTGAGAGAATAATTCGAGGCCATTTAACATAAAGAACATTATTTCCTATTTCTCCTACCCCAGAGTGTTTTATTGTGGGTGGCAGAGAGAGAGACCCAGTGTCCTGCATTTCCAGTTGCCATCTGGTCCCAGTGCCCCCTCCCCGCTGCCGAAGGGTCGGGCCGTGGTGGGTGCTGAGCTCATCCCCACCACCCCACACTGCCCGTGGGTCCAGCAGCATCCAGGGGCGCCCAGCACCCCCCCGAGCGGGGATCCAAGTGAGATGCTGACACAGGCTCTCATCCTGCCTATCCCAAGTAGCACTAATTAAGGGCTGTCCAACTGTGCTTGCTGTTGAGCCGTTTGCTCCGGTGGGTGACAGCGAACAGCCTGGGATCTGTCTGCAGAATGACATAACAAAGAAGGGGGGAAAAAAAAAAAGTGGCCCTCAGAGAGGGTGGGCTGGGATGGAAAGACCTGAACTAGGCTTGAATTGCATATTTTGTTGTTATAAATATGTAATCTCAGATTAAGCACCGCGGCGCGCTGTGTTTTTGCTTTCATTATATATTTATTAGCGCTCCAGCGGTTGCTCTAAGTGATAATTATAGAGGAGCATAAATTAATAAGGAACTTGGGGAATGATCTTCCCTTTGTTAGAAAGGTTATCAATAAATCTTCCCCCCCCTTTTTTTTTTTGATAGGATGGTGGTCAGCATTGCTGGGCTTCACTTTTTAATCCGGGGGACACCCAGGCTGGGTGGGAGGGAGAAGGACACGTTGGGTGCCAGGGCTTGGGAAAAAGGACTCGTTGAGCAGCTTGGCTTGGGGGCTAATTCACCCCTAAGTTTGCTTTCCTATTTGGAGGCCCTTCCCCAAAGTGATCCCCAAGAAAGGCTTGCCCAGAAGCCACGCTGTCACTTGGGGTGCCCCCAAAGGAACGTCCCCCAGGGACTCCCAGAAGGCACCCCAAGCGTTTCCAAGAGCCTGTCCCCATTGCCACCCCGTGAGGTGGCAGCCCAGGGGTGAGGTGTGGGCAGAGGCAGGGCGGGTTTCGGGGAGCCCAGTGACACCTCCCGGGAGCAGCCGCGCCTCATAAATACCGCGTGTCCCCCGCGCCGCTGTCCTTTCACAGCGCCCTCATTGCATTGTGAACCAAAGATCAAAGGTCTTTAACTCTTTAACCAAATTCCAATGTCTGCCAAATTCAATAGCTGTCATTCCCTCAGAAAAAGACAGTGTAATATGTGCGTTCTGATCCAATTTTATAGAAAAAGACAGAATTTACATACTGTTTATTTAGTTAAGTCTCTAAAATCAATACCTTTGTCTGTAGCTCTTTTATTTAAAATACATCATGACATTGCAAACTGCTGTATAAATGAATTTTTCCAAACCACACATGTTGTTAATGTTTTTCTATTGCACATTTTTTTTAAAGTTTGAATCGTAGCATTTAATAGATCAACTTAAATGTATTTTAATATTGGATTACTAAAGAATGTTAAGTTTTACATTTCTAAAATTATAAATATTATTTCAAAAGGTCAGTCATTTGCCCAAGACTTATCTGTCCAATGGAGAACATATTTCAAACCATGCAGACACAGAAACTGATCATGTTAAATACTGAGAAAAAAATGAAATCGCTTAATACTTTTTTTTTTTTCAGTAGTGCAGAGAGAGAGAAAAGAGCAGCCTTGGACAACCAGCTCGATGAATATTTCTGTGGGCTGCCAGCAGTGCTGCAGAGCAAGAAAACCCTCTTTTTTTGGGGGAAAGACCTGCAATTCATGGTCTTCATTTACATGTGGGTGAAGGTGTATTTCGGAGTCTTTAAACAGCCATAGAAAGAATTCCTTTAAAGAAAATTTATTTAATTAAAATCTGTTCAATAATTTTTTAAAGATAAAGATGTGTTTAATGACATTATCACTGTTGCTTTGGCCTGAGCTGAGTCTCAGGGCTGCGCTGCTCTCAGGGCCCAGCTCAGCTCTGGCCCAGGTTGCCCTTGTTCTCTATATATTTAGGAAGCTCATTTTTGTGTAAGCCAGGTGAGCACCAGCATTTACTTGTGCAGATTTAGATGAAAATGGTGTTTCTCTTTAGCTCTTGGTCAACTGAGTGTGTTTTTGGCGCATGAAGATGTCACATGAGCTGTGCCACGTAAAGTCTTCAGGTACAGGACACGGGGCATGAATTTTTTGAGCCTGGTTTGATTGAACTTGGCTATTTTAAAGTGTATTCAGGAGAGATAACGGGTTTCTCTTGGTGTTCCAACACAGAGACCCCGAGTGGAAAGTGAGGTGAGAGCAGCTGTTTGCATGTCACAAGATGTGCACAGTGACAGGTTTTTTAACTCACATCGGGTTAATTCCGGGCATGCCGAGTAGTGAAGGCAAAAATGTGTAATTTCAGCTGTTAGAACTGGTGATCTGCTGAAGTCTCACCAAGGATTAGTAAATACTGAATGTGGAAGGCATCTGAAACAAAGAAACTTGGTAATTTTTACTTTCTAATATGTATCTAGGCTACATATCTGGGAATAACAAAGAAGTTTAAGGACTGAGGGCATGGAGGGAGGAATTTCTCTCTGAAAAAGGCTTGGTAATCACAGTGAGGTACTACAGAACCGTGTCCACTGGTGACATGAGATGGATGTTAATGAAAGATTAAAGGAGTGAAAAAAACAAACCATGGTTTTTACCTCCCATGATTTATAGGGAAAGACCAGGGAAGTTCAATCTGCCCACCTGAGCAAAGACATGGCTCAGGAATTATTATTAAAACCCAGAGGGCCTTATGGCAGCCAAACTTCCTGAGAATGAAGAACCTCTTAAAAGATGTTGTTTTGTAGATGGACATCACTGTATTGTCTGGGGTGTCCCTTGGAAATCTCTTATTCTGAGCGTGGGATTGTGGCATCCTCTGGATATGGAAGTTTTGAGTTGTTCTTAGTGGAGGAAAAAAAGAATCAGGCCTCAAATGTCACTTTTTTAGTTTCAGTATTTGAGTCCTTGCCCTGCTTTTCTTAGAGAGTGGATTTATTCTTTTGTGATTGCTCATTTAAAAATGCAAACAAAACCTTTTTATTGATTTGTGTGTATTGGCAGAATTACTGTAATTGCACCAAATGACATAATTGGTGTAAATAGGTATAATGATGTCATTAGCATGTGTGATTGTGACATTTAACAGTGTAATTAAAATGTATAATGACATGGTAAAAGTCCTTATTAAAGAGTGCGAGAAAAGCTCTGCAGGTGGACAGAGCAGGATTTTAAAAATTCAATATTGCTGTCACTCTTTCATGTTCTTTTCAAAGAGGCAAAAGCCATTAGGACACATCAAAACTAATTTTTAAACTCAGGGGTCTGTTCCTGGAAAGCCTTTCTCCACTGGGTAGGTTCTAGTGGCACTCAGTGACTTCAGTTCTGGGTGGGAAAGTCTGCTCACCCAACTTATTCACCTTTCAGTTCTTGTGTGGAACACTTCTCATCAGGTTCCTTGTCTTGACATTAAAGCCCATCCAGTGCCATCCCCTGCCCAGGGCAGGGACACCTTCCACCAGCCCAGGTTGCTCCAACCTGGCCTTGGACACTCCCAGGGATCCAGGGGCAGCCACA
>JAWWES010000171.1:640193-654054 GCA_035583135.1 Lophotriccus pileatus
CCAGGTTGCTCCAGCCTGGCCTTGGACACTCCCAGGGATCCAGGGGCAGCCACAGCTTCTCTGCCCAACCTGTGCCACGGCTTTCCCACCCTCCCAGCAGGGAATTCCTTCCCAATATCCCACTAGATCCAAATAACTCGGGCAGTGTCACTCTGGGAGTGTTGGGAACTCCCACACCGCCAGCTCAGCGACTCTGCTGCAGCATTTCCCAGTCCAGCACAGCCAGGTCTGATCCAACAATTCATGGCCCTTTCTTTCTGTGGTCTCGAGTTGGTCACAGTTATGGAAATTATAATGGTTGTTACTTTGCTGTATTTAAATAATCAACCTTATCAAGTCCAACCAAGATCCAACTAAGGCTTGATGTTCAACTGAATTTTTCCTGATCAAATAGGTGGCTGAAAATACCCTCGTGACATATCTGAAATAATTTCCAAGGTCAAGCAGGATCTGTAGAGTTGGTTTGACTGAAAAAGGAGACATTTTGAAAAGAGAAGACAAAGTTTTTAAATTTGACATTTTCTTTAATGTTCTTGCAGAGTATTCCAAATGGAAAAATTACTTTTTTTTTTTTTTCTCATTTAACACTGATCAAAATAAATTGAGAATAATTTAATAAGGGAACTAAATGATAGAATCCCAGAATGGTTTGGGTTGGAGTGGACCTTGATAGAGCCGATGACTAGTGTGGGCTCCTTGGAATATCATGACACAACATTGCGTTAATTTGTGGTGGGTCTAAACTTTGCTTGGAAATCTGTGCCTTGTTCAAAATCTGGTCCCTCTGGTGACGAGGGGCTGAGACTGTTGCTTTGCTCTTGTGTCCCCTCGTGCTGAGGAAAACAGTTGGTTCAGCCCTGGGAGTATTGGAGCTTACTGGTCATAAATGATGAGGCAAAGTCCAAGCACAATGTGAGTTATAGTCACACTAATTTAATAATGCAAAATGTTTTTTTATCACCTAATGTATCAATAAGAGCCTGTGTTGACACCGCCTGGATAATTTCATCCTGGAGTAGTTTCTCCGAGGAGCTCATGGGGGAGTCTCAGACGATGCTCTGGGAGTGGAATTGTCACCCCATGTGAGGACAACCTTGATGACATGAGTTCTGATTGGAAATAGATATTTTTCAGATAAAAATTATAGGTTTTCTCAGATCATTGCACTTGGTCTGTGGCAGCACTAGCAAGGACCACAGAATGAGTAAATCTTACTGTCCCAGCAGAGAAAGTCTGGACAGGGGCTGAGTTATTTATAGAGGATTAAAAAGCACACCCAAGAAACTGCGTTCAAGCATTTGCTGTCCTGCTCCAGAGTTCACTTTATTTCACTGAACTTCTTGCTGTGAGTGGATTGTCCATCTCTGCAGATTCCCTGCTGGCCTGAGGTGTGTGGATGTGTTTGGGTGGGAGCTGCTGGATCCACCCCGACTGCTTTGCCTCCTCTGGATAAACGGGAGTTGCTGGATGGAGAGGCTGACTCTTCATAGAACTGTGGAATCCCAGAAAGGTTTGGGTTGGACGAGACTAAAGCCTGACCAGCCCCACTCCCTGCCACGGGCAGGGACACCTTCCACCAGCCCAGGTTGCTCCAAGTCCCATCTTGAACACTTCCAGGGATGGGAACGCCCAACTTGTCTGGGCAGCCTGTTCCCTGGGTTGTGCACACCACCTGTGGGCCGGTTCCTGGCGAACTGTGTTTGCCATTTCATGATTTTTCCTACAGAAAACCCCCAGAAAGCTGCAAACCCCTCCGGGTGAGGAGCGGGCCCGCCCCGGCCCAGCAGCTCTGCGGAGCCGCCGCCTCACACAGGCCTTCAAACACGCCATATTAATCCACTGCCACACAAAACGAGCCTGACAGCAGGGCAGGCTCGGCCCGGGCTCGCTCCTCTGACGCCGGGCAGAGCAAACTGCTTGCAAAGCCCCCCGCGAGCCCGCCGGGCCCGGCCGCCGTTTAATGCTGCCCCTCCGTCAGCCCTCGTCACTCACAGGCGATGAGGAGGTGTCTGTCACCGCGCTCACACAGCCACGTGCCGACACACTCTGTGGGCACCAGCACATTTCAGAGAGGGACAAAAAGGACTGGCCTTTAAAGCCAGGCGAGAGCGGCGTTTCCTTGCGGGGAGAAGGCGTGTGATTTGAAATAATGGCGCTTACGGGACATTGGGGTGGGACAGGGGGTTCAAAATCGGCCTTGAGCAGGGCAGGGCCACTGAGGAGCTCCATCCAACGGGCCCCTCGCCCAGCACGGCTCCCCAAGTGTTTGGGGTGGCCGTCACACCGTCCCACCTGCCAGCGCCCAGCTTTGGCCTGAATCCCAACTGCATCCCCCGTGCCTGGTAATATCCCGTAACTTCAGAGAGACTGAGGGAACGGTTATTTCAGGTGTGATTTTATGCACATATCCAGTCCTGAACTTCCCCAGTGCTTTTATCAGGATGTGTGTCTGCATATGGATTACGAATGTAATCTGAAGTGAGCCCTCTCGTTAACTCACAGATCATCCAGTCCTACCACAAATAACCTGCCCGAACTAGAGGAGGTCACTGTTGTTAATACAGTGAATAATTAAAAGTGCAAAATGCTATAAGGGTGCTTGTGACCACTGGACATCACATTGTATTCGTTCATTTCGCCAACTTAAAAAATCCCCAAACAGCTGGAGAGTTTTATTTATTTATATTTGCATTCTGTATTATTTAAAGATGTTTTATTCATGCGATTTTAAACTGATTAATTTAAGCCTCTAAGAAGAGGAGATCCAGCTCTCATTGTGATTTACTCGTTTTTCTTCTCCTGGTTCTATTTGCTGTTTGTGGCAAGTTCATATTTCAGCTCAAACAGGAGGATTTTATTACTCTAATTATTGTTTGCTAAATTACAGAGTTGCTCGTAGTTGTTTAAATGGTGACTAAATAGTTCTTGTACCATGTCCAAGTTAAAATAGTTGGTAATGCTGCATGTAAAAGGGGTAATTTCAGCAGCATATAAGGGTGTATCAAGGCAGTTAATTTAGGAGTTTGCTTAATTTTCTAACTGCTCCTGTTTCCTTAATACATTTCTGCTATAATGTGCTCTAAACATATTAAAATGCGTTATCAGTCGCTTAGCAAACCTCCCTAAAGATGTTTGTATTCATGAGGCAAGTGTAAGCAGAAGAAACACAGCTTTATTTCACTTACTCCGCTGCTTTGTTCATTAAGCTAATTACTCTATTCTACATCCCTCTTTTTCATCTCACTTGTTTCTGGAGCTTGATCCTTTCCCAACCCTGAATCGACTGTTACTGAACAGTTGAAGCTGAACAGGAAGGAATTGCAGGTGTCAACTCACAGTTTACAAATATGACATCTCCTCTGGCATAGCTGGAAATATGAAATATTGATTTATGTGCAGTAAAAGGTCTTATAAAAATGATCACATACACATGAGAGATTAATGCGCTGGAGATCAATAGAAATTTCATTCTTGACGCTCGACTGTCACCTATGGTGAAATGCTAAAATACAGAAATCAATATTATCTATGAAATGTCAAATTTATTATAATTATGAGGATGAAAGCTGGCCAAGTGGCTCCCAGGAGAGAAGGAAGGATAGGTTACTGTGCTGAAGCATCCTTCATGTCCCTTGTTCACTCGCTGCCAATTTGAGCGCAATATTGGTGCAGGGGGTTTTCAGGCATTATGTATCACCGTGCAGGAACAAATTCCTCCTGGAATATTTAACTCTTGGATCTGACAATAACACAGGCGTCTCCGCAGTCAAACGGTTCGTGGGGCCTGGGGGAAGGCAGTGCCTGGGGGTGTCCGTGGGCCAAAGGCAGAGCCACTTCTCAGCCTGCCCAGGAGCTGAGCCCAGGGGCTGCACAGCACTGGGGTGATCTCCCTGAAATTCAGGGTACGGGCACTTCTGTCCTCCACAGGCGTGTGCTGGGAGGGAATTAACCTGATACCAGGATTGGCATTTTCTATACCCTCAGAAATCATCTTGGCTCTTAAATTATTGCCCCTTGGTCCCTTCGGCCACGCAGGGATTCGCTGAAGGGGTTCGTGTGGGTTCATGGCGCCCACCTCGAGCATCAGGTTTACAGAGTCTCCCAAAAACTAACCCAAGGCTAAAATGTTTTGAGCTCACAAGAAAAGAGATCACAGGTTTTTCTCAGTTTTATCACTGTTTTAGAGCTCTGATTTCAGTGGGAATATGGAATTAGTAAAAACCACTTGCACATGAGGGCTCTGCATCAGCAGGGAACCCCTTCTGATATTTGGGAATGCTGTTAAATACCTGACACCAGGGCAAAGCTCCCGAGTTTGACTTGCAGGTGAATCGTATCTTTTCTGATAGCGCTTTGTTGTCTTTTATTTCTGTTGCATAAAGCATTTAATTTCAGTTATCCAGTATAAAAAATTCCCTTTACCTTCCTTTTCTACCCTGTGCCTCTTTGGTTCTGCTTTTACCTGCCCACCCAAAATATCTTCCTGAAGTGTCTGTGTTTCCCACTAGAATTTTGTGTTCCATGAACAGCCCTTCTGCCTCTCAAGTGCCACAGCCACAACCTTTTCTGAACCACTGCTCTGTTTCATTTTTCCATCCTTTTCAGGGCCTTTGGTTTACTTTTCTGATTTCAGTAGGATCCTCTAGCCAGGAAGGTGCGAATACACTCACTCCCACAGCAGGAACTTGGCTGCTGCTGCCTTTGTCTTTGAAAGGAAAAAATATCTTTTGGGTTATCAATATTTCCTTTTTCCCAATCTGCTCCACACAGTCCTGATTTTGTCTGCCTGGCTTATGGCTTATTTTGGGGCAGCAAACTGGTATGCTCACATATCAGTTAAAGAATATCCCTGCTGCTGCACAAGTGGTGATAAATCTGGGTTACAGCAAGACCTGAATTATCTGTACTCTTTCAATGGGCAAATAGCCTTTTGAAATGTTGATTTAGTATTACTTTTTTTTTAAATAATCAGAGAAACAACACTGGTTCACATACCAGTGCCAAGCAACATTGTATTGTCACACCACTGGCCTACAAGTGACACCTGTAGTGGTGCAGGCAGAGCTGCTTCTGAGCTGATGGGCTCCTGGGAAGGGCAAGTCCTGCTTTTCCACCACTTACACACGATGCAAATTAATTGCCAAAAGAACATTGCTTGGTCCTCCTGAGAAACTGGGTTTCAGCTAGAAAAAACAGTTAATGCCTTTTTCTGTATTGTTTTAAGAAAGAAAGTGATCATTCAGGAAGAATAAGGTGGATGCCAGTTTTTTTGCCAGGGCAGCACAGTCTGGGAGCAGTGTTGGTCCAAAGGTTTTGAGTGGACATTGAAATGTTTTTACTCCACTTTACAGAGCATAAAATTGGAGCACATGGAGATTTGTGTCAATTTTTTCCAACATATTCCGAGTTCAGATGTCCAGCTTATTGCATCACAGAACTGTTAAGGTTGGGAGAGACCTCCAAGGCCACCAAGTCCAGCCTCGGACTGAGTCCCCCCACACCCACCAAACCACATTGCAAAGCACCACGTCCACTCATTTTTCAAACACTTCCAGGGATGGTGACTCCACCACTGCCCTGGGCAGCCTGGGCCAATGCTTAACCACTCTTTCAGGGGTGAAATTTTCCTTAATACCCAAGCTGGACTTCTCTTGGCACAGCTTGAGGCTATTTCCCTTTGTCCTATCTCTTGCTCCTGGGGCTCCTGCTGAATGCTCAGAGCGTCTGTAGGGAGGGAGTGAGTGCGTGGTGGAGCAGCAGAGCAAACCCAGGTCTCCCACCCTGTGTCTTGGCACCACGAGGCTCCACGCTCTTCACTCAGAGCCCTTCAGGGAAGGGATGGTTCAAAAGCCAGAGACATTTCTCCTCCACGGGTGTCTGAGGCAGCCACGTGCCCACCGATTCCTCCGCGAGGAGGTTCGGCTGCCGCTGCTGCCAACCGAATGGACTAAACAGATCATCTGGGGAGAAAAGAATTCTTTACCACCTTTAATTGTGAAGTAATTCCTTATTCATACACATTCATTTCATAGCACTTTCCCTTTCCAGGACCTTTGCATTTTAACGCGTTTCCAGTCAAGCAAACGCGTAGATGGAGTTTATTTCTGCTTGTAAGACACACTTGCCTTTTTCATTTTTCTTTTTACTTCTGGGAAGAGGCAGAGGAGGAAGAAAAAGAGATATATTTTTTTATTACACTGTAGCATTTACACAGTTTTTCTAAACAGAGATTTGGGGAGATTTTTTTTTCCCTTTTTCCCAGCTTCTTAAGGTCTTTCTGTACCTCAAGTAGCCAAAGCAGTTCAAGTTAATACTTAATGCACCACACTTGAAGAGATAGGCATTTCTTGCAGTCAGGTCTCAATTAAGAGATAAAAGACAAAAAGTGCAAAGCACTTGATAAAGCTCAGAATACAAGGACCAGCATGGAAGTGCTTGAAGCTGTCCATAGCGATAACTGGATAGCCAGCTGGAATCTTCTTGAAATGAAGTGGGTGCTCTAACTTATCAAATTCCACATATGGGGAAATTATTGGTGCCCACAGGGGTGATTAACACCAACTCAGTGGGTCAGAAACAAGCTGGGATAAAGGTGAAAACTGTATCTGACTATCACCACCAAATAGAGCCATTTAGAGGGAGATAGCGGCGGGTTTTTCGCCTCTCTCTATATCTCCAGTGGTGCAGGTTGTCAGGGGAGTGGCACAGTGGAAGCTGCATATCCAGAGTGTGCTGTGTAATGTGCAAATTGCAGTGCACATTAAAATGTAATCTATTTTAATAAGTCATATTAAGATTACATTTTAGATAATTGTATGTTTATCTTGTACAACAAATATTTGCCCTGCTGTATATAGTCCCTGTCACTCTGTCTCTCTTTAAATTCCAAGTGCCAGCACCAAAAGAGAAAACAACATTAACTGATAGAGTGAAACAATCAGCTGGAGCTCAGGTGAGCAAACCTGGGAGGTGACGTGGGGCTTGCAAGTCACTGCTCCTCCCTTCCTGAGCTCCAGCACTGGGTTGGGCTGATGGGTTTTGGGGGGTTGATAATCCTTTTGTACGGCTTGTAGAGTGTCCAGCACAGGAGAGCTCAGCCCTGTCACTGTCACTGCTGAAACACAGACACATAAGGCAGAGGGCTTGTTAACAGGCTTCAGAGCCTTGGACTTGGTTGGTATTTGAGGCTTCATTGAGAAATTTTTGACTGTGAGTTCAGGAATAGTATTATTTGAGTGCTTGTTTGAGGCATTTGTGGTTTACTCATCACCTCAGTTCTGTTTTGTTGTGCTTTTTGTGGTTGCTGTTGCTCAATATCTTGTTTCCTGAAGGCTGCAAAGGTGTTTGAGGTGTTTATGGGCTGTATTAGTGAGGCAGGAGTTGATTAGGGGCTAAACCACTGATGCCTGCAGTGTTTCAAAGGTGGTCAGGACAACGCCATGTGACAGCCAAGACTCAGGGGGTCTTTCGAAATGGTGTTACTCCCACTCTTTATTTTTACTCTTTCCATCAATATATATCAAACTGACAATAATTGCTTTTAATTTTTGCTCAGCAGAATCTGAACATTCAGATAAAGCAATTCCTGTGTATCCTGGAATATTCAGCTGCCTATTTCTCCTTCCCAGCCCCTCTCAAGCCCCTGGCAGCCGTGGCAGCTGGGGCTGGGCTGGTGCCTCTGTGTTGTGCACACACTGAACGGGTTATTTATTCAGCCTCAGAGCCCATCTCCCTTATTTGCTTATTCCACGAGCAATTTTTGTTCATTTCTGATAGATTTTTCCCCTACTTTCTCAAGTACCTGGCAATTTCGAGGCCAGTATTTGCTCAGCTGACAGCAATGTAATCGATGACTGAAAATAAGGCTAAATATCAGCATTTCTGCTCTGAGAAAGTGTTTGGGAACAATCAGATGAACAATGGTGTCGGCAATAAAACTTGGAGGGAAATTGGGCTGGCACAGGCTGACCCTGGCTGTAATCTTTGTTCTTGCTCTTGGACTGAATGTCAATAGGTTAGTCCTGGTGACATCCTCAGCCCGGAGAATTGAGGGCACCAAGCAGCTCCTTCCCTGGCCACAAACAAACTAACAACTTCAAATGCCTCTTAACCTTCATCTCCATGAGCTTCAAAGGATCAGCATGAGATGCATCTTCATCCCTCATAGCAGCAGAAATCCAAGGACAATGTGATCAGTGGGCTCAGGGGCTGTGCCTCCTCTTCTGCAAATGTCTCCTTTTATTCCCCTTCCCTCAAAAAGGGAGGAGAGGGGAAGGCAGGGAGTATTTTGGTGTAGACCCTTATTTCTTGTATTTAAACCTATAATAAAATGAATCCAAATCAGTGATGTGAAAAGTGTCCAGGCAGACTAAGATATCACCTGGAACACTTTTTTTTTTTGCATTTATTTCCTCTTTATTGCTTATAATCAATAAGGGAGTGTTTTGGTACCCAGTAAAATTTTCCTCTTTGTTTTCCTTTGGTGTTTTCTCTTTTTGCTGTGAAAACTGCACACAAATACCCAGTGCTAAAGCAGAGGCAGGCTTGAATAATTTAGCATTTCTGAGTCAGAGGGTGAGATGACCACCTGACACGTGTGTGCTTGATTTCTTTTCATTAACGCTGCATCATTAACTCTGGTCCCCTATTAAAAAGAGAAGCTGTAATATGCCAGGGATGGGGAGAAGGCAGAGGAACAGCTCCAGTGTTAATGTGGAGCAGTGGAGGGGACTGGCCCCAAGAGCTGCCTGGGATGGGGGTGAGGCTGGAGGGAAGTGCAGTTACACTGAGAGTAAGTTCTAGCAGTTGCTTAATATTCCATGGAGGTGCCTTGTGTTGCTTGGGCTGGTGCCTGGGGAAATACCATCCACTCCCCTGCAAAAAAAAAAGGAAAGGAAACGTCTCCAGGAGCGTGCTACACTCTGAGCAAAGCAAACTCTGGGTAAAGGAAAGGTTAATCAAAGTTGTGTCTTGCTAAAAGGAACTCGAAAGCTTAATTGTGCTCCTTGCACACGTGGCCAGGGGCTGCATAAATCCAAGGATATCAGTAATACTGCAAGGATTGAAGTCACGTGCTCACTGCTCGGTGCTGGTTGGTTTCACCCAGTGGATCAATTTCCAGCTGTTTAGTGGTACTTGGAGTCACAGAATCATGGAATGGCTTGGAAGGGACCTTAAAGCTCCAATCCCGCCCCCTGCCATGGGCAGGGACATCGTCCACCAGCCCAGGCTGCTCCAACCTGGCCTTGGACACTCCCAGGGATCCAGGGGCAGCCACAGCTTCTCTGCCCAACCTGTGCCAGGGCCTGCCCACCCTCATTTCAAAAAGCTCCTTCCTTGAATCTGGTTTGGATCAACACTGTGCTGTTTGTGACCTCAGTAGTAAAACAAAGGAAGGACAAAAAAAGTAGGAAGCACCTCCTGGAGTGTGGGAGCTTTGGCATTTATTGGCCTGAGGTGTTTGAGATCCAAGTTGTTCCAGGCTGTTTTCAGAGGCGCCGCCTCATCCCGGGTTAGGCTCAGCTCTGCCTTCAGCTTTTATTTCTCAGGTTGGCAAGTCTTGCTGAAATCACTGAAAACAAGCATTAGGAATATCCCCGGAAGGCAGCAGAAGTGGCCATTTATTAAACTCCAGCATTTCCCAAGCAGAGGGAAGCTGACCCTGGTAGAGGGTCTTAATTACATTTATTATTTCAAGCAGGGGGGACTTGGCACTTCCACCATCACAGCTGGTCTAACAGCCTACAGAAGCTTGTCTGTCCTTTTCCAGGCACGGGGCAGGCAGGCACTGCCGTTCCAGGCCCTGTTTGATACCCTGCCACAACCTGAGTTAGGCAGTGGCAGAGTGAAATAAAGCCTGGCTTAACAAAGGATTTTTATGTCCTGGCCTGTGCCTGTAGGGGAGGAGCTCTGAAAGCAGAGCAGGAACCTGACAGCCAGAGGGTATCCCAAAGTTTTACATGCACAGTTTGATTGTTTTTTTATAAACTATGCAGATTAATTTACAAATAAACGAGGGGATTGTGATGGTGGACTTAAATTAACAAATGGCAAAATGGTTCATAATACCTTGAGAAATCAGTTTCTGTTGCCTGGATAAAGTGTCTTCATCCATTTGACTGCAGCCAGGGAAGTGTGAGCAGCAGAGCTCGGGCAGAGCTCAGGCTTTTAATCCCAGGCAGGGTGAGATGATGCACAAACAGCCACAGCTTTGTTTTCTCGAGGTTTTCCCTGGACTGGTGACAATGGCTGGAGCAGCAGGGGTGGGGTTGGGGGGGGCCCATGCCACGATGCCAAACCTTTGCTTCCCCTCCTGTGCTCACAAGCCACAGCCCCTGCAGTGCCTCGCTCCCAGCCCAGACCCTGAGCAATAAACACCCCTGGCCTCCCGAAATTAATAAAGTTAGTTTGAACCTCAAATGTCACTTATTTGCCTCCCTGTTTTCATAGGTGATTTCACTAAGCAGCAGCACTTGCTAATCCCACATTCACACAGATAGAAGGTCAAAGTTGGTCAGTGAGCCAAGAAATACCATATCAGGGTTTCTTTCCTCTCCAATTGAAAGAGGTATAAATTGTGGAATTAGTGTATTGATTGAAGGCTACAACTTCAAGCAATCAGTTTTTCTGGCTTGACAAGATTATTTTATCCTACTTTTCTTTTATTATTATGTGTTGTATTTGAGTCATCCTTCAGGCAGATGAAGTGACAGCTTGATTTAACTCAATAAAATCCACCAGTTAGGAAACCTACTGAGCCGAACAAAAGCTGCAGAGGACTGCGAGGGGAAGGTGCCTGGTTAGTGTGAGCAAGCAGAGCGTGCTGCAAGGAGGCACTATTAACGGGAATTACGCTCTAATCAATGCATTTCTGGGGAAACCTGGGAGGAATTTGCACGACCCCCGTGCTGGGCCAGCGAAGGGGTAATCCCGGAGCTCTCGGGGACGAGTGGGAATAAAATTTCTGCTCCCCAGTCCTGAAAAACAATTTCAGCAAAGCTGAAGCTCAGGTGTACCTGTGAAAAGTTGGGTGATGTGGCTTTTCTGACAGATTGGAAAGGAAATGCTTGACCAAGGGGTTGAAATTGTGTTTTGATCATTATTTTATTTGGGCGATGAGTTCAGGATCAAAACCATCCATGTTAATTCATAACTGATCTCTTGCTAAGTTACCTTACAGAGCCATTGATTTGCTGGCAGATTTGGGGTCTTTTTTCCCACTTGGCTGGAACAAAAGGATCTTTCAGGTGCCTTCCAACCCAAAGCATTCTGTGATTTGGGGATTTTCTGGTTGCCTGTCACTCTGCAGCATTCATGGCTGCTAGAATTGCTTTTGAAGTTACACCTCATGATACATAAACATGTCTAGATATAAAGACATATAAACCCCTGTGCTTTAAGCAGCACTGCCATGAGTAACAACAACAACAACTGGACAGCATTCAGGCTGTTTGAGTGACCGTTGCAGGACAGGTCTGGATTCACACTTTTCCTGCCCATTCCATTTAAGTTCCTGTCATTAAGGTGATGGAAAAGCAGGAAAAGGACAACTCCCATTTAAGGGCTCAGGTGAAAGCCCAGAGTGCTGCACCATTATTTTAAAAACCGTGGTTTGCAACTTCAGTAGGGGGGTCCAGACCATGCATTAACATTCAGTAACTCGTGTGTAATTTCCCCCACCCAACATTTCTTCACCATTTCAAGTTGTTTTCATCCTTCTGCAGAAGAGCATATATTGTCATGATCTCCTTAAACTGCAGTTTGGTAAATGACTTGTTTAAATTTAAGGAAAAGAGGTTGTTGATAAGTATAGTTTTCTAATACTCTTCCTCAGCTGTCATTTACTTTGACTAAATTTATTTAAACCACCTTAACCTTTCAGAGAAAGGCCAGGAGATGTTTAAAAGAATAATATGTGTCTGACATTTTGGTTTACCAAAAGGACACCATCATAATTCTGTAGTGCCTCTGTTAAAAATAAGCTAAGAAAAGAAAACTAAAATCTCTTTTTCTTTCTGCTTAATTTTGAAAGAATGGGAGGAACTGTGATTGATGGTTGCATTAGGCAGTGACCTGCCAGGGTAATCACCCCCTGCATTGATTTGTCGCCGCGCCAGCACGAGCAGCTGCCACACACAGGTGGGTCTGTTCCTCTCTGAGGAACACCTGGCTGGGTTTTGCTCAAAACATGCTCTCCTGGTGTTGTGACCATCGAGCTGTCCCCCAGCTCCTGCCCTGGGGGCACTGCCAGCCCCACCTCGTGCTGGGCGACAGCGCCAGGCGAGGGCTCTGAGGGTGGGATGGACTTTAGGGACACAGATGGGGGTTTAACGTCATTTCATGGTAACTGCTCGTGGCTTTCTGTTCTTGAGGGCACTCTGATGGTTCTGTGTGACCAGAGCTGTGAGAAGCAGGATGGAGAGCCCCTGGTTGGCAGAGCAGTGTAACCAGCTGACCGTGATGGAGCTTGTGGAGTTTGTTCTCCATGAGACCTGGGGGGCAACTGGTTTGTCTCCTCCTGGGTTAGGAATGTCCTCGACTTTGGCATGGAAAATTACAAATACAGGCCAGGTTCACTGGCTGATTTTAATCTGATTCTGTCCTGCCTTCAAAGACATTTCTATTTCAACACATCAGGATCTCAGGAGCTTTTTGTCAAAAAACTTTAGAAGTTAAAGAAGCAATTTTCTAGTTGTTGGTAATTTCAGAGTTCTAGAGCTTCTGTCACTCCTGCTGCTGTTCTCAGACTGTGACTGGCAGCTGTGCATCAACAGCAGCACAGGTACACAAGTTTTTAGAGGGTGTAGTTCTGCTACTCTGTGAATTCAGGCACAAAGATCTGCTAAGCCTCTCACCTCTTTCACAGGAGTGGGATCAGGTGACCTTCT
Organism: Lophotriccus pileatus; assembly: GCA_035583135.1. NCBI lineage: Eukaryota > Metazoa > Chordata > Aves > Passeriformes > Tyrannidae > Lophotriccus > Lophotriccus pileatus. The sequence continues at coordinate 653,081 of JAWWES010000171.1, forward strand.
GAAGTCCCTTCCAACCCTTCCATTCCTGTGATGCTCCAATACTTTTGCAGGGTATAATGATTGCATTGACAGTATTTGAAATCAGAAAATTCGGATTTTTTGGACTGATGACTTTGGAAAGAATTTTGGGTGCATCAGGTGTGTCCATATTTTCCAGTTGTGTCCTGGAGCCCTGGGCTGTGCAACAGCAACAGTGCAGGTTAGCTCTGCATAAATATTATTAATTCTGGGGCTGTGCAGTTTCAGTAAGTTGGGAATAAGATTTTTTCTTTTCTTTTTTTTTCCTAGAAAAAGAAAAGGATGAAATTTGCACAGCTTGGTTTAATCACCTCTTCCTCTGGGTTTGCGAACAGGCGTGGGACTGTCCAGGTTCAGCTGGGCTGGAGTTGTGATTGCCCTTGTCACTGGTGGGTGCAAGGGGAGCTGCTCCAAGGGTCTGGATTTATTGGGAGAGATCATTTACACAGAGCTGGGGCTGCCCTTGTCTCTCCACTTCTTCTGTGTGGTGTGGCCAGAGAGCACAAACAACCTTCTCTGGGATCTGCTCCAGCCCTGTGTTTGTAGAACTCAAGGTATCTGTTTCTAAGTGATTAAAATCCTCTTTTCCTCAGCTCCTCCCTCCCCTGCCAAGATGAAAAACAACCCCAAAACTTTTTAAAGACTCACCACTGGCAGGAAAGACCAGAAAATCAGTCTGTGACCCCTGGGGACCCTCAGTTGTCCCTCTCACAAGGCCAAGGTTGGTCTCTTCAGCTGCAGAGTCCTGGTTGGGCTGCTCAGGGAGGGAAGGCAGAGATGTCCCTTTGCTGGTGCCCCACAGGATTGTGGCATTTCTGGTGCCTGGACACAGCTCCTGATGCTGTTCCTGCATCAAGTCAGGGAATCATGGAATGTTTGGGTTGGAAAGGACCTTAAAGCCCATCCAGTTCCACCCCCTGCCATGGGCAGGGACACCTTCCACCAGCCCAGGTTGC
>JAWWES010000171.1:680082-698926 GCA_035583135.1 Lophotriccus pileatus
TGGGAAGCCATTCCCTGTGTCCTGTCCCTCCGTATACTGATGTCCCTAAAAATCCAGCCAAAGGAGCCCACCCAGTACCAGCTGCAGAATTGGGAAATCAGGATGAAACCACAATGTTTCTCCCAGGGAACTGCACAGTGGGACTTCTAGCTCAGGCAGAATTAACTGGGAATCTCTTGACAGGTTGCAGTTGTGCATTTGGCTGATTTGCTCTTCGAAAAATGGGTGTTTCTGTGCACCTGGACGCAGATATTCCCTGTCCTTTGGCTGGGTTTCTTTGATTGGGGCTTTTGGCTTTGATTTTTTAAATTTGTTGGTTAATTTTTGAATTTTTATGTTTTTCGAAGCCATCCTTTAAATCTGCTTTATGCCACGGAGGATTTTATTTCACAATATTTGCCAGCTGGCCCACAATTTCTCATTTTTTTACAACACACCTCATCTTTTTCCCCCTATTTTAGTTCAAGGGAAATTCCCAGGACTGAAAAGTGGGAATTCTCTCCTGTTTCCTCAGAACCTGGAGAGCTGATTAACATCCTTTAACCCTGCAGGTATTCAGCTGCTCCTGCAGGACAGCCTCTCTCCCCTCTTTCTGATCTTGGACTAACAGAAACACTTTCAGAATTCCTCAGTAGCTTTGCCCTTATTTTGCCTGGTTTGATGAGGAAGTGCTGGCACTTATTACAGATTAAAATCACATTCCAAGTCTGGCTGCTCCGAGCTCCGCAGTAATCCCGGGAAAATCACGGCTGCTCATCTGCTTCCCATCCCTTCCCTTCCCTTTTGGCCGCCTGGCTGGAACTCCTGCTATCAGATTTTTTTTACTGTGTGCTGCTGCCATTAGAGAGGGAAATGATTTTTCCTGGGTTTGCTCAAAGCCAGATTTAAAGGCAGGTCCCCGAGGCAGCGGGAAAGTCGATCCCCTGAGCTGCTCCCTCCTTGTTTGCTTTTTTCCATGTAATATCCCGGCTCGGAGCCGCTTAAAATACAGCACGGGCTCCGTAAACACGTCCTGCAGAAACCGGCTAATGTGAATTTAATGGAAATTAACTGCTCTGATCGCCGTGTTTTGTTGCACCCCAACCTGAAAAATGAATAAATCCACTTTATATACGTAGGGATATTTCCCAGTCCTTTCTTTTTGCCACTGGCCTGACTTTAAACCGGTGGAGGTGTAATAATGCTGCTGAGCTCATTTAAAATAGACCCCAGTGTACATGATTTTAAATACAGCAGTCCACCTAAGAATTATACCTGCATCTCTCCCCCATTAGTTATGTACCAGTACCACTGGAAAACACGGAGATCCGTAGGGAAATACCAGTTAAACCCTCATATTTATTGCAGAGCTGGAGCAGCAAAGGGTTTCTTTAGCCCAGGCATTGCAAGTACGAGCAACAGGACTCCACTGGCTTTAATTTGTCCATGTCTCTCATTTGATACTCCCAGTATTAATAGCTTTGCAAGGAAATTCTGCAGTCATTAATCATAATAATTAATCAGATCCAATTATATTGCATATAAATGCGAACAAATTGCTGAAAAAATAATGATCTATCACCAACATGTCACGAGGAAAAAGAGACTAAAATAGTAATTAGAAGCAGGGATTTAGTTGTGTGCGAGTACTCTGCGAGTGATTTTAGCAGTATGATGATCTGATGATGTAATTAGTGGGAAGAAAGTCAAGCAGGCTTTTGCAGCAGACCCCTTAATGACTGTGCAACTCAGGAAAAAATACCCGTGGATTAGTGACTGCTTTTGTATTTACCACGAAATTCTTGTTGTTCTACAAAGATCTTCGGAAAAAACATGGCTCCAGGCATTTTCGACCAAGTCTGCCTTGATATACTTCAAAAACATCCAGAATCCCCCCTAAAATTGGGGTGGGGCAGCAGCACTTTCCCCCCGTACAAAAGGTGTAATCTAGGTGTAAATCTACACATTCTAGTAGATTTAAATGTAGGTGTGGATTTAAATGCAGGGGTAGTATGCCTGGACACAGGTTTAAATCTATGATTACTATAGTTATATTAGTATAGGCATAGATTTAAATCTATTCTTAGCAGACTTAAATCTGTCTGCAGTAGATTTAAATCTATGCTTGATTTAAATCTATTATTAGTAGATTTAAACCTAGGTGCAAACCTACTAATTCCATCTACTAACACGAGTTCCCTGGAAACACTCTGTACATGTATTTCCATTTCACTGCTGGGCACTGAACAACCAATTTCTGCTCAAAGCAGCGAGTTTATGTTTTATTTTCTTTAATCATCCCTGGCGTGGCCCAGGTGCCCCGTTGGAGTCGCCAGCTCTCGACCCCCCTCTCCCCAACCCACACATCCCCTCCTCTCCCTGCCAGGCGGGTTTTCGGTGCCCTTGCCATGCACACCCTGCTTTAGCACACTCTGGATGAGCATTAAAACAGCCTTTTTAGGAAAAGCACCCCCAAGTCTTTCAACTGTTCTGCCGGCCCAGTGGATTACACTTGAAACACTCAACTGAAGATTGATGAGCAGGTTTAGGACAGATTTGCCACTTGAAAATAAATGTGAAGTTCATCATAGTTTTCAATACTAAGCACTGCACTTTCCTGCCTTTGATCTGGGTGTTGTGACTACTACAAAGAAATAAAACCTTATCTTACCTTTTGCAGCATCTACTGCAGAAGACCTCAATAATGCATAAGAACATCTGGAAGTGCGGTAATTTCGGCTATCAGAGATAAGAATTGACACAAAACAGGTAAACCCTACAAAGTCATCATGTTGAAATGAGCTGATTAAGGTCTGGGGACATAAAACATCATGTAGAGCGTTTTCATGCTTGTTCCATCTTCCCATATTTTATATCTATCTATATATATGTATAAAAATACATATATAAAAAGCAATGCCAATTATTTAATCTTTGTTTAATAGGTTGATTAGCCGGGAGCTGTATTATATTTTGATATAAAGAGACAGAAGTGACTGCACATCTATTGCCATCTATTTCTATTTAGAGTTAACTGTGGGTTCATAGAAAATACACGGGCATAGTAAACAGGGGTTTGAAATGACAATTTTTTACCGGTTGCAAGTGCTAATTGCTAGTTTCTCAAGGGTATAGAATTAATCACCTGCTAGATTTACAGTCTCTAGGTTGAGACCTGAGGATGGAGGCAATAAGAAAAGCTCTTGAGGGACATATCATATGGTGAGTCTAAATATCAGTCTCTATGCATATGTAAATTGGCAACAAAGTTTTTTCAAAGCTCAAGTATGCTAATTTCAAACAGGCAAGACTAAAGCTCGCTTTTAGCAGCTGTTTAACGTCTGCCTGTGGGTGGTAGAGAGAGCTTAAAATACAAGCAAACAGTGGTGCATAAGTAATTAAGCAACATTTTGCTGGGCATAAATAATTCTGTTTATATTGCTCTTTGAAGAGTGTGGCACACGAAATAGCAGACCGAGTGCACCTTTGGTCGCCAGGGGTTGGCTGTGCCCCCTCTTTACCTTTCCAGTGCTTTCACCTTTTTTAGGGGAGGATTAAACGAGGGTCAGTGCTGCTGCTCTGCCACTTGGGTATTAAAGAACTTCATCCCGCGGTGCAGCAAAACAAATGCTCCCAAGTTTTAATGTGGTGTCTTTGCAGCTCAAGTAATTTCCCCTCCCAGCGCGACAAGCCGGGTCTGAGAAGGGTATTTATCTCTTTGGAGAGCTCTGCACTTTCACCAGATCAAAGTTGATAAAATTATGCTGCATGTGCTATTTTGCTAAATTGTAAAAATTAGTGAGTCAACTCGGCTATTTTCAAGGTCATAAGGCTGTTGATAATCCATAAAACAAAACAGCCTGACTTTTGCAGTTGTTATCACTTAAATTATTGCCTGCATTAAAATAATAAGATAGTTGCCTTTATGGGATTCTCCTAAAACCCAGAGTTACTGGAGTGACTGAGCACAGAACGCTCGTGTAATTTTGATGGCTGCTCTGAACCGGCAGAATTGACTAAAAGCCTGAAAAACTAAAACAGAGAGGTTTAAAAAAATATCTCACTTGATTCCATAAAGACCTTGAAATTAATCACAAGGAAGATGAAAGATGTAACACGATTTGGAAACATCTAGTCTGGAAAAAGGGATTATAAGTGCTGGCTGTGATAAGAGTCAGGATTTTAGGAGTTGGTTTTGATTAAATGTTGATGGTTTAAAGAATTAGGAGTTAAAAGAACTAGTGGTCTGTAAGGAAACCCTCTGTGCTGCGGCTCCAGAGAGGGTAATGCCAACATTCCCAGTGTTCTGGCAGGGGCTCACCAGGGACCCCCAACAACTCCCACCCCCCCAGCTTTGCCCTTGGAGCACCTGCAAGGTGTTGGCCCCCAGGCCCTCGTGATTCAGCCTTCCCTGTTTGTTCCCTCAGAGCCTCCTCACCTTTTCCTCCGAGTTTAATTATTCATTTCCTAATTCGGTCTCCTCTCCCCGCGCAGCTCTCCTGGCAATTTGTCATCCTGGCTGAGCAGGGGGGCAGAGCTGAGGTGCCAACGCTGCCCTCCAGGCTGGGGGGGGAGTGCTCAGAGCCACCAGCACGGCTCGTGAGGGACCCCAGGCTGGCCAGGCTGGGGGCAGAAATGTCACCCTGGGGCAGAAATGTCACCCTGGGGCAGAAATGTCACCTTGGGGCAGAAATGTCACCTTAGTGCTCCAGATCCTGGGCAAGAAGGGGCACTTGCAATGTGGGGGTTCTGCAGCAGTTTCTCCTTGGATCAGCTACTGGCACAGGTTGGGCAGAGAAGCTGTGGCTGCCCCTGGATCCCTGGGAGTGTCCAAGGCCAGGTTGGAGCAACCTGGGCTGGTGGAAGGTGTCCCTGCCCATGGCAGGGGTGGCACTGGATGGGCTTTGAGGTCCCTTCCAGCCAAACCCATCCTGAGGTTCTGTGATCCCATGAAATGAGCCCAAGGAGGATCACTTGGTCCAGTCATGGGGACCAGTGGTTCTGGAAGAGCAGGTGGCCAAGAAATGCAGCTGCACAAATTATTGCAGGTCAGTCATAGGTGAGGTGGCAGCTGAACACTCTGAGTATGGACAGAAGAAAGCCCCAAGAATGGACAATATCCTCTGAATAGATGTAATGGAACAGCACAAGGAAATACAGGTGAGAGCAAACCAAGTGCATTTTGGTTATTCCAGTTTCATGGTATCACCTGTGAGAGGTGCCAATGTAGGGGTTTGCCAAAAGGCTGTCACGGTGCTGCCTCTGTCAGGGCAAAGGCATTTAGAGCTGTTCTCATGTTAAGAGTTCCTTCCAGCTGAAAATCTGCCTTCTGCCCTCCTGGTTTTTAGATGCTTAGGGGTTCATTTTCTGAATGACCAGCCAATATTTGCTGTCGCAATTATAGTTGTCTTTTTTTACCCCTTCTGCTGAAGTCTCTTCTTACCCACCAATATTACTTTTTCAGCCTCTTTTTCTTCTCTCTCTTTTCACCTGCTCTGGGGGTGGCTCCTCTGTCCCCCCAGCTGCAGGATGCCAGTGTGGTGGCAGCAGCAAGAAGGCAGGAGGTTGCTCAGAGGACAGAAAGGGAGACAGTTTTGGTTTTGCAGTTATTTTCTCAGAGGAAGAGGTGATAAATTCACTCACAGTCATGTTTTTGCCTTAATAAAGAGTTGGTTATGACTTTCCGTCTCCCTTCCAGTAACTGAGCAGATATTCTTGATTTTCAGAATGTTTTTATTTCTTTGAACAAAACAAACAAACAAACAAAGAGACCAGCCATTCCCTTCCTGGCTTTTGGATTTTAAGGGTCTCTCAGGTCAGAGATGTTGAGTGTGTTTGGACCTGTCCCTGCTGCTGGGGAGGTTGGATGTGGCTCCTTCCCTCTTAATCCACGGAATTGATGCTGAATATCATTCCTGCTTTCAGTTAGAAGCAAGAACCAAACTAGGAGGGAAAAAAAATAGAGAAAAAATATAATTTGTAGCCAAGTTGCTGGTTACTGGAACAGGAGGATTCCCGAAGAAGCACTGAAAATAATCCCATTTAGAGCCAGATTTGTGTTCTGGGTTTTCACTTCTTGCAGCAATTGGGGGATCTCAGGGAACTCTGGGGTGTTGTTTGTTGTCAACTGGAAAATCCAGCGATAGAGGGAAGCTTTTCCTGAGGAATTTCAGCTTTGGGTCCTGCCCCTGGAGACCCACCCACACCCGGCTCCCTCCAGGGGGATTTGTGCCCGTGTGGGAGGCGAGAATTTGTCCCTCAGCTTCCCTCAGAGCGAGAGGCTCGTCCGTTTCTGAGGACAACAGTGCAGCCCTGGAATACTATATTTTAATAGTATATCTGGAGAACAACATCCTGTATTGATTTTTCATTTTGGTTTGTTTTTCCTCAGGGCTTTTTTATTGGTATGATTATGTGAGTTTGCCTCCACCTGCTACCAAGCCCCGGCTTTCATCTTATGGGCACTAATTTACATAAAACCTAAAAGCAAGGGATAATAACAAATATTTGGCTATTTCATGAATTTTAAAATTGTTTTCATTACCAGGGAGAAATATTTTTGCATAGCCTTTATTTCCTACCGGATTTTTGACTACTGGCCTTAAAGGAAAAATAAAAAAAGGGGAATTTCCTATTTCTTTTCTTTTTTTTTAGTAGTATTTTGCATTTGCTTGAACGTAAACGTTTTACAGTGAAAGCAGCCTTATTAAAAGAAAATCACCTGCTTCCAGTGCTGTCAGCTTCCCAATGATATTATGGTATTAAAAAAATCATCCAGGAAGCCCCAGCCCAAGTAGGTTCTGCCAATCCTGGGAAGATTCCTTCCAGCTCCGAGACACTTGTACATTATATTAAAGAAATAAAAACCAACCCTCTTCAGCTGTCAGGCTGCTGTGGCAGAATTTAGTTCTGTTCTCAAGAGCTTCCTTGTCCCATGAGTGCAAAGACAATAGTCCACTATATAGAGAGCCAATAAATCAATTAGCTCTAACAGCCAGCGTTCGGGAAATGCATTTATTCTCTTCAATGAAAACACAGTTTTTACTTGTAGCCATACTTCATACTGTTAAGGTCAATTTTTCATGTGGAAATTAAATCCAGCGGATGAAAAACTGCTTGTATATTCCATAAAGCAGGAGAGAAGTGTTCTTACTGATGTGGGATCACAAGTTTGTTTTATTTGTAATTATCCTTCTTTAGAGTAATTGAGATTCCAAACAGTGGCTTAATAGCTTGGCGCTCTCAAATTGCTACTGCCTGCAACTTTACCTTTCCAAAAATAAGTGAGCCTTTCAATTGCCACACAGCTACTAAAGCCTGGGTCATTTTAGAACAATTAATTGAGGGAGGTGATTAATAGCTTAATAATGGGCCGCTCTGTAAGCGCGGGGAAGGCGCAGGGAAGGAAGGAATATACAACTGTGTCCCTAAAACGTGGCCTGACTGAAAACCCGCCTCAGTGCACGTCCCAGATCTTGTTTTTGGGACCCTGGTCTCCCTCCTCTGCTTCGGAGATGTTTGCCAGGCTCTGAGGGAAGTCTGTGAGCCAGGGAGAGGAAGGGAGATGGAGAAGTGCAAGAGGGCAAGTTCGTCAGTGCTCTCAAATTCTTTGCAGGGGAACCTCCGGCTCCGAGCTGCAAATAAAAACAATCATTAAAAACCCCAACCCAAACAAACCCCAAACATTTCTGGTTCAGGTTCTCAGAAAGCAGCTGCTGCAGGAGCTTCCTGGGGGTGCAGGGAATGTGGATTCCGGAGCTTCTGCGGAGCAGAAGGGAGGCACTGATGGAACTGCTACCACTCATCTTGAGTTTTCACAGGACAGAATGTCAGAGTTGTTAAGGTTGGAAAAGCCCTCCAAGGTCCTCAGGTCCAGCCTGTGACCAAACACCCCCGTGCCCCCTAAAGCTGACACTGGTGAGGGTGGTGGGTTTGGGAATTCCTCGCCCTGGATGTACGAGGTGAGCGGAGCCGCAGCTCGGAGCTGGTGGGTGGGTTTGGGGCCTGGCACTGCCTGGAGGTGCAGCTTGTCCCTGGGGTGTCTGCTGGTGACCTCCCCAGCCTGCAGCTCCTTTCAGTGCTGGGGCACTTTGGAGATTATAAATCATGAGAAATTTCATCATTTGAAATAATTCTGTGATCTGCTGCTGTGTTTAATCTTTCTGAAACAAGGGGCTCAGGGCAGCTGCAAGTTTGGACAATTTAAAAATCTTTTTTTTAAAAAAAAAAAAAGAACATGGTCACACAGTGTTTACAGGAGAAAAAAATCTTTACAGCCTTTGTCCTCCAATCTCTGCTGCTCCTTTGTGTGTCCCATGTTCATAGATCTCCATTTCTCACACAAATTTATCCTGCCTTGCTGCTACCTGTGCTCTGCACGGCACAACAACACAAACCCTTCCAGGGGTGCCTTCCAGCACTTATTCCTCGAGCCTTTATTGTGATGCAAAAGCCAAAGCAGGAGAGAAGAGCAGCAGTGAGAACGAGATGAGTCCCTTTGTGTTCAGGGGAGAAGGGGGAAGTGTCTGGTCCGGCTCCATCTGCGGAGAACCAGACCCCAGTCCCTGCTGCCCCTCTCAAAATGGTCAGCTCTGGTAAGATATTCTTTATGCTGCTTAGGAGTTTAAACAAACCTCATTTTAAAATCAGCTAATGCATTCGTTTACATTAATTAATGCATCCTAAGCTATAGTAATTAGCTGCAATCATCATTTGGCTGGAGTACAGGTAGAACTAACTCAGTGTGACTGTTCACTCTGGTATTTCTGCTTTTCCACTCGCAAAGCAGTGCCTGCAACACGTGAAGGCCCTGTTGAACAGCAGATACTGCTGTAGGGATTTGCATATTGGATATCAACGAAAAGGTTCTCCAGAATTTCATGGGAGCCAATTTAACCTGTTTTGCAGCATTACAGGGACAATATTCTTCAAGTGGTGAGCTGGTCTGGGGCAGCAGCTCCGGTTTAAAAGGGCAAAGCCTGTGTTTGGTGCCAGTTTAATGTGGGCAAGGACAGTGAGAAAACCCAGCCTGGGGGTCCCAGTGAGAGTGGCAGAACTTGTTAAGGCAGCCAAGAAATGCTGGAGCAGTGGAAGTCCTACTGGCCCTGCAGTGGGGAATGGGAAGGGATTGGTAAATCTCTGTTGCAGGAGTTGACCTCATGCTGAGTTTCCTCAGACTTGGGTCAATAATGAACACATTTATTCTCTCCTTTTTGCCCGAGAACTCCATCAGAGACAGGGAATGGAGGTAAACAGAGCAGGGCTCTGAAAAGGAAGCAGAAAATAAGATTTTTATTGTAGCATTTGCATAATAGTCATCTTACAAAATTGCCTGGGAATAATAGGAGGAGGAGATGGGGATGGAGAGGTTAAGTAGAAGGAGAGTCAATTTGTAGTGGTGTTAGAAGTGATAATGTTTTCTCCTCCCTTCGATACAAGGGGCAGTACGCCTCTTGTAAGGAGAGGGGTTTATGGCAAGGCTATGTGAGACATTAACAGCCCAGGGTGTGAGTGGCCACAGGAGCAGAGTGTGACTCCAGCCTGGGAGGGACCTGCTCAGGAGAGGACACGGCCAGGTCACCGTCAGCACCTCAAAAATGGGATTTTAGAGACTCTTAAATTCCTCCTGATGGCCAACCTGGCCCTCCCCCCTCCTGTCAGGGAGTTGCAGAGCCAGAAGGTCCCCCCTGAGCCTCCTTTTCTTCTTTTTCCTTTTTTTTCTTTTTTTAAATTTAAATTCCAGGGGTTTTAAATTTTATATGTGTAATGACTATTACTGATGAATTGAATATTATTTAGAGAGAATGAAGTTCTCTTGAAATGTTTCATTCTTAGCAAACCCATCAAAGCAGCTGAAGTTTCTTTACCTTATGGTGTCAGAAGTGTTTACACTATGTAAAAATTATAAGATTAAAGACAGTTATAATGAGTAGCCACAGTCAAACTGATAGAAACACCCTTCTTTACTTGATGCTAATTTTTGGAGGCCGGTGTAAGGTTTGGAAAGAATTTAAATTTATGCTCGAAACGTATTGATTAGTGTGACTTAATTTTTCTTGAGCTCTCCCTGATAGTGTTGTAAATATTTTCATTTGTTACGCATAACAAAATGCACATTAATCTGTCAGAATACAAATGGTTTTCCGCTGGCCACTGTGGCTGGAGGGATTTATTCCAAGTTACCCGTGTTCCTGTTTGCCCTCAGGATATATAATGTATATTTTAAGGGACTGTGGATTACTGTAAGACACTTATATTATTTGTGTGATTAATATTAGTGTTACAGTGAATGAGGTCCTGTGGTCTTTCTTTGCTCTTAGAGTGACTTAATCATTTCTCACCACAGCGAAGTCATCTTAATAAAACATTCCATACGGCGGTTTGTTTTTTTCCTCAGATATGACAAATGCAGCCGGGGCACCACGTGAATTTTCTGTTATTAAATATATAGTATCATGAATTTAATTCACTGTAAGACACGTCCATGATACCCTTCTGCAGCGGGGTGGAATTCCAGTTCCAGCCCATTTCTCCCAGCCCGGCTGGGACTGCAAGGAAGACCACGGTCTGTTTTTAAAGTTCACTTCTCAGCACAACTGACTTTACTCCTGAAGTTCTGGATGTGGAATTTCACATGCTGGAAAAGGTCAGCCCTGTGGAGGAGTATTTAAAGTTTCATGGGTGTAATTTGCCGCGGTGCGTCACGGGCTCGGCGCTCTGCGCCCCCGGCACGCGGCAGCTCCCTGTGGATGCTCCTGGGGGTTGGAACTGCCCAGCTGAAATCTGGGTCCTTGCCACGGGCTGGGAGGTGGCCAAGGGGATGTTTTGCCTTTCCCAAGCAAGGTGGGGGTACCTGTCCCAGCAGTGGGGTGAAGTCCAACGCTGCCACACGTCTCCTGGGGGGTTCCACCTTTCTCTGGTTAAATCGTTTAATCCATTGCTCTTTAACTGCTGTCAAAGCCTTAATGACCTTAATGGCTGAATCTTAAATGAGCCCATTCTGGGACTGCACTTCTGCAAGGGGCTTGCAGAGATGCCCCAAAACTGGCAGTGGAGGGGCAAAAAGGGTCGAGCTCCTGCCCCCTGCCCTGGGCAGGGAGAGCTCACAGGAGTCACCACTGTTTGTTACACGTGGAACTGCACAACTTTGGGAAGGTTTGGGTGGGGAGGGACCTCAAAGCCCATCCATTCCCAACCCCTGCCATGGGCAGGGACACCTTCCACCAGCCCAGGGTGCTCCAAGCCCCATCCAACCCAGCCTTGGACACTCCCAGGGATCCAGGGGCAGCCACAGCTTCTCTGCCCAACCTGTGCCAGGGCCTGCCCACCTGGTTCTGTTAAATTGTGACCATTTGTGCCTAGTTTTAAACTGACTTTTGGTCTGTTTTCTGTGCCTGCAGCAGCAGGGTGAAGGGCTGCTCTGGGAGGGGACCCCACTTCTGACACGGCCAACACGGATCCTGCGCTTTACGCCTTAAAGGACTTAAATAATCAAGGTTCTGGGGAAAGTTGTGTGCGGTGCCAAAGAATGGGGCTGGTAATTACAATAAATTCATCCAGGATACGGTGGACAAGAGCTTTAAAAACTTCAGAAACATCAATTAAAGCCCAAGTTCTGTGCAATAAGCATCAAAAATTGATAAAAACTCAAATTTCGGTTTTTAGATTTAGTGTTTAAATCAATCAACTGCAAACAAGATTTAATTAAAGAATATTATTTCAAAGTGTAATTACCTACTGGGATTAGAATGAACCTCTATTGCCCATAATGTTCTCCTACTGTGATCCCACACTGAAAAATGTTGAGTTTTAGATTAATATGCATCTTGTAAGTACAAGTCCTAATCTCAATCTTAAAGGACATTTAAAACACACTTGGAACCTTCTATGCAATCAAGCACAGTGTGACTACAATGTCCACCATGCTAAATTTGTGATTACATTTTTTATGTGCATGATTTAAATCGCTTTAGCAGCCGGCCGGGGAGCATTTTTTCCCCTGCATATTAATTACACAAAGGGCTTTGTGGCGCGAGGCTCTGGCCGGTCACGGTGGCTAATCCGGCTCTCCGCACGCTGGGCGCCTCCAGCTGGGCTCTGGAGCCCTGGCTGAGTGGGGATGGGGGACAGGGACGGGTCCTGCTCCGCTTATTTAGGGAGCTCCGCAAACCCACGGCTGAAAAACCCCAAAGGGGGAGGGTGTGCTCGCCAAGCTTGGCGGGCACAGGGGGAAAAACGTCCTCCTGAGTCCCAAGAAAAAGGGCTAGAAATCAACCACAGCTCTTCCTCAAATGGGCACTTATATTTTTAAAGCTACTGGTAGTTAAACTGCTCAGTAATTAATATTTTTCTGTTGCTTGCTTTCTTCCTTTCCATCCAAACACCCTTTCATTTCTCTAAAAAAATTAATTCACCTAGTCTAATTATTTTTTTTTTAATTTGTCCATGGTATTTGGACCATAAACTCTCAGTTTGCAAGGAATTTACTGTAGCAATGCTGGAAATCAGTCAAGTGTTTCTGCAATAAAGCCGTAGTAAACATTTTGAGGTGCGCTCTTTTAGAATTTACTTTAGTCATTTTAAAACCTGTCCCTGTAGTATCTATGAAAAAAAATATGTCTGAGGGTTAATTTTAGGAGTTTGGAATTCCAAAGACCATTCTGGAGATGCTCCCCAATCCTCTTCTGATCAGTAAGACTTCTCATGTCAGCAAAGAGAGCAGGATTTGCTATTTCAGTTTAATCAGAGACCAGATTCCAGCTGAAACCTGGAGAGCAGTTTGCACAGCAAGGGATGCAGGGGTGACTCCAGATGGTGGGAGAAGTAGGGGAGTGATTTCTCAATTCACTGGGCAAACTTAAAAAGAGAAACAAAATAATTCCAACGATATAATTTTAGTGGAAACCCTTCTTCTGTTTTTGTAAGACTTTTTGAGACTACACTAATAAGCAAATTGGAAAGGAAACCAGTGCTTCACAATGGAAAACCTGCTTTGTGTGGCTTTGAAATTCCCAGATAAAAGATTTGATTTTCTTTTTTTTTTTTCCACATTAGAAGTTGTTCTTCAGATTGAACCAAAGCTGTGAATTTGGTGGCTGTTTTGTTTTCCCCAAATTACGATTAGACCAATGATAACACGCATTTTTTTTTTTAAACATTTACGTTTGGTAATTCCTCCTTTTCCAGTGTTTCTGGATGTGTTGCAGAGGGAATGGTTATTCCTGGGGGGGTGGCTGGGATGACTCCATGCCCAGTCCTACCATCATGGAATCACTGAGGCTGGAAAAGACCAGTTCCTTCTTCTCAAAACTTCCCAAAACCCCACACGGTTTACGAAGTGAAAAGGCCATTTTCGTGCCTCTGATGCCTTTCCTGGTGCCTCCTAATAGAGAAGCGCGTTAATGAAATCCCTCCTCATGAGTTGGGAAGCGATTTTTCTTGAAAACCCACCCCAAATCCGTGGCCTTTTCCATTAAATTTTAATCAGTCTCGAATTTTGAAATCTCAGCATAAAGCTGTTGATATCGGTCTCCTTTGATAAATTATAAAGGTAAACTTTAATGAACAGTGAATGGAATCACCTTTGCTACTTGGGGGTAATAGAATAAAAAAGCAAACAAACACATTTTTCTTACTGCCACATGCCTCTCCTTAATAATAAGTTTTGTGTCTTCTGCAGAAATAGATGCTGGATAAAGTCTCATTAAATTAGCTGACTGATGGAATAAATACACAGCCCATGGCTCTCCAGTCCAGAGCAAACTAAGCAAGGGTCTCGATATCTCAGAGTTCTGCTTATTTACACATGCCTCGGACTCTTCTCACAGATATGTAAATTATTCTGGTTAAAACTAAATGCTAAAGTCTACACCATTAGTCTTCCACTTCATGATCTCCACATGGGGCTGTTAGAGGGATAATGTACCATACAATACACGGTTTACTTTTAATTAATAGAAAAAAAATGTGAAATGAATATTAAATGTAGCTTAATGTGAAAGAAACCTCAAAGCAGGATGGTTGTTATGGTTTTTTTGGTGTTGTTTTTTTTTTTTTTTTTCTTCTTCTAAATATCCAGCCCTGCTTCAGTGTTTAGGAAATCAGAAATGTGGTGGCAGGCTGGAGACATCATTAAAGCTTGGGAAAAGGGGGAAAAGCGGGAAAGGCACTGGCAAGGGGAGGTCAGGCCGGGCTCCTTTGCCCTGGAGGGGTCACCTGTCCAGGAGGGCTCTGCTCAGAGCTCCCAAATTCCTGAGGGTGGGATGTTCCCAGCTCCTTGGGGACCCTTCAGGAATCCCACCCCACCCCACCACCTAACAGGGAGAGCAGAGCCGGGTATTAAATCTTAATATAAACCCCCCCTCATCGAACAGAAGCGTTTAATTAAAACCCGAGATCTGTTTGTCTGCGTTATAATTCAACGTGTCAAAATTAATGCCCCTGTTTTTAATAAATAGAATTACCAATTCACAAACAGTTTATCACACTGTTCTCAACCACGGAATGGAATTTTAATTACACACCATTATTTACTGCGGCCAAACGAGCACGTCCCGCAGCATTTGCCGAGAGCACGAGTTGGGATTGCGGAAGAAAAGCTCCATCAGGTCCTGGTTTCCTCGGGTGACGTCCCCTTTGTCTCCTGGGATAAGGTGGGAACCTTGGGATGAGACAAAGGCTGCCAACAGCCCTGTGGAGGCTTTAGGAGATAACAGGGTATCACTGAAGGCACTCACTGGGAGATTAAAGGCAGAGGGTGAAACCCAGGGCTGCTCTCCTTTCTGAGGGACTCCACCTGCAAGGAGCTCACCTTCCCAGGAATATTTCAGTATTTACTGACAAACTGACGTAGTTTTCTCACCTTCATGAGGTCAGAGTGTGAAGCTCAGCTGGGCAGGGCTGGTTTTGCCCAAGGGATCAGGCTGGGCTGTTGTCTCGGAGGGTTGGTGGCTCAGGGATGGGCCCTCCTAAAATATGGGATTTCTTCTGGGAAAAGGAGAATTATAGGAGAAATATGGCCTCTAGAGAGGAGGCAGAACCTGAAGTGACAGGACAAGGGGGAATGGCTCCACACTGACAGAATTTCAAACGTTTATTTAAATTATTTAAAGTGTGAAGAATCACATTCATTCAAAAACTTCAGGAGGTGCAAGATGGGAATATTTTTGTGAAATTCAGTGACCAACAACCAGGCACTAATCCACATTGATTTCTCTGTGATTCCTGACGTGGGTCACAGTTTGGGAAGCTTTTAAGGGCTTTTATTTTTGAGCAGTTTGCTCCGGGGTGCTGCAGCTGGGGCTGGGGGTGAGGGGTGGGGATGCTCCCCACCCTCCTCGGTGTCAGTGGGATCACCTGGGTGGGAGGAGGAGGAGCAGGGAGGGGAGGGGGGCTGTAATTAATTACCCTCGTTAGCTGGGGGGGCAAAGTGCTGCTCAGGTGGGGAAGGTGAGGTGCTCTCCTGCAGTCGTGGCAACAGGAGTTCTCAGGTAAGTCCTTGGCGAAAGGAGGGGGACAAAAGCTGTTGTTTTGCCACGGAATGCTCATGTTTATTTGTGGTTTCTCCAAGAACAACAATTAGGGGACGTGTTTGAGCGATAATGTTCGTGTTAAGGTGTAACTTGGAGGCTGCAGGAGCTCGGGCTGGGGAGTGAACTGAAAGGCTTTGGTTTCTGTTTGGTTTGGTTCTGCTCTCCCAGAACAGCCCAGGGCACTGAGGCACAGAGGGGGCTGCTGGGGTTGAGCTGGGCTGGGGAAATCCCGGGATGTGCCTCGGCTTCTTGGCTTTGTAAGAATTGCTGCTGTTGGTCAGTGAAACCTTGCCCTGGGGACGAGGGGAAGGAGCTCTGGAACTCTTTGGGTGTAGCCTGAGGTCCTCTAAAACTCTTTGTGGCAAAACCTGCTTCAGAAAACCCTCAATGTTTGTTTCCACACAGTGTGTTGGTTCCAGCCTGAGCTGATGCTCTCTTTTACAAAACAACTTCTGGGTGCTTTTCATGACTGTGCTTTTTGGCTGCTCCTCTGGGAGCCCTCGGGTTGTCTCTTAGGGAGAAGTCCCTGAGCCTGCTGGTGGCTGGGAATTCCTGAGCCTGTTGGATGCTGTGATGTCAAGGAAAAGGTCAGACTGTCCGTTGCTTTTTGTCTTCCAAGATGTGGTTGTAAAACTCAGGAAGGATGTTGGTTTATTAGGGTAGAATAAAATATCTGCTTCCAGAGCACGTCACTGGCCTGCTCTGTGCTGGCCTCTTTCCATGTGGGCTGGGCTGCAGGGGGAAGGTTATTTAATGATCTGCTCTGTGACTGGTTTCTGTGTCTTCAGCACAAGATCTGGGAAAGTTTTATGTTCAGAACTGATGTTTAGAACCTCACCTGCGCCGCAAACCTGATGAGGTTGGGAGCCTTGGTGTCTGATCTTTACTGCTAAAGAAAACTGAGCAGCACAGTCCAAGGGGAGAGGGAAAAAACAGCTGTTTTTTTGGTGTAATTATACACTGGGTTTACAGTGGTGTGACTGGGATTGCTGAGAGTTGCAGTGCCATGAGCAGGTTGATGTTTTTCCAGCCTCTGTGGACAAGAATGTCCTTCACTTCTGTAACAAGCAACAGGATAAGAGAAAACTACCTCAAATAGTGCTGGGGAGGTTTAGGTTGGCTACTGGGGAAAATTTCTTCCCTGAAAGGGCTGTCCAGCCCTGGCACAGCTGCCCAGGGAGGTTTGGAGTCCCCATCCCTGGAGGGATTTCCAAGCCCTGTGGATGTGGCTCTTGGGGACAGGGGCAGTGCTGGGGGATGGTTGGGCTGGATGTTCTTGGAGGAATTTTCCAACCTTAATGAATCCACTCTATTCCATTTGCCATCCCAGGACAGCCCTGTCAGGGCTGGCCCGGGGTGCAATCGCTGAGAGCTCACTGAGATCCACAGTGAAATTATCACTGCAGCTCGGGGGGTTTCCTCAGAATTAAAGGCAGACAAACAAACAGGAAAACTGTGCAGATCCCTTGTGCAGTCCCAAATGTGTCACAGGGCAATAAACCATGAACTGAAGACAAGGAATGTTCTCCTGTTTTACAACAAACTCACAGGGAAGTGCTGCCAGCACTCCCAGCCTCTGCCTTGCAGCAACACACGGCCCAGGCTGGTGACAAACACCACATTTAAGATAACTCAGGGTCCCAAAAGCCAAAATAAATGTATTTACAGATGAACATGTCCCGGTGCTGTCAGAAATGCAGCGAATTCCCAGTGGGATTCCTTTTCTGTGCTGGCTTCAAAGCGTGAGGCGCAGGCAGTTCTGTGTTTGGGTTGTGCCTCAGGGCACTGTTATTGGGGGGGAGGGAAGGGGATTAATTGAGTTAACCAGTCTTTCATACCTTTCCTTCCCAGCCTGCTCTGGGTAGAGTTTTTGTTTTGTAAATAACAGGGCCCAAAGCTCTGGTTTGGGAGTCTCCTCGATGCTCCAGAGTTTAACTTCTGCACAGAAGGAAAACACTTTTTGTTGCCTTTGAGTGGCTTTGGTTTGGTTTGGGTTTTTGTGTGTGTGTGTGTTTGTTTGTTTGTTTGGTTTTTTTTTTGTTTGGGTTTGTTTGGTTGGTTTTTTTGGGTTTTTTTTAAATAAGAGAGGAAATGGAGCAAGAGCTGCATTTTGAGAACTACTGTGAACAGCTCACATGGTATCACAGAATCTGAGCTGGAAGGGACCCACAAGGACCATCCAGTCCAAGCCCTGGCCCTGCCCAGAAACCCCAACAATCCCCCCCTGTGCCCCAGAGGATCATCCAACCCCTCCTGGAGCTCTGGCAGCCTTGGGGCTGTGCCCACTGCCCTGGGGAGCCACTGTGAGGTCTGACCTAAGCCAGTCGTGCATAGGATGGTTGGATTTCCTGATCCTTTCACTGAGGAAAATAAGTTTATTTAAATCCACCTTGAGTGGAGTCTGAGCACAGTGGTTTCACAGACAGCAGGGGCAGCCTTAATTCTGGAGATGTGAGCGTTATTTGCGAATAAATGCCCTTGGTAGTCTCTAAAAATTATTATTCAGGATGTCTTCCCATCTCGCAGGTGAACTATGAACTAATGGTTCCTTTTTGCATAGTTCACTTGACAAAGAATTGGTAGATTTTCTGTGTAATTTGCTATTATCCTAAAACTCTCAGCAAACCAAAATGCCAACCTGGGTTTTAAAAATGTGATGTGTTTGAAAATGGAAATTTGACCACTCCAAATAGCAAAATCTTCATTTCCATTAGGATTTTTATGAACTGTCTGATTATAGATCAGAAAAACTCACACTGTTCTCCAGCCTCCTGCGACGCCCCAGACAAAATGATGAAAACAAAGGCAATTATTTGTGCTGGGGACGGCGCGTTTCGTTTAATGCTTTGCCGGGGGATTTGGTCACATCGGAGGGTGTTGCATTCCCAGGGATTAATTCAGTTTAAAATGCCAGGAGCCTCTCTCAGACCCTGTGCTCTGCTTCCCCTGGAGAGCAAGTGGGAGCTCCCCAGAGCGAGGAGCACCGTGGAGGGGCACTGTGAATGTTGTTATGTTAGTACAGTGGGGATCCCTCCTGGGCAGGATCCTCTCCTGGAGCTGGGTCAGAGCATCGTGGCCAGCAAATTGTGAGGCACCAGCAGAGGGTGAGAGGCAGGGCAGGGGCAGCCTGTCTGTGAGGAATTCTGGGCTTTCCAGGGAAAGCCCTGTGGTTGGAGAGGGACTTTGGACAAGGGCCTGCAGGGACAAGGCAATGGGAAAGGCTTCCCACTGCCAGAGAGCAGGGAGAGATGGGATATTGGAAGGAATTCCCGGCTGGGAGGGTGGGCAGGCCCTGGCACAGGTTGGGCAGAGAAGCTGTGGCTGCCCCTGGATCC